>ML997588.1:5219996-5335051 GCA_010365825.1 Otus sunia
GGTGGGGGGGAGGGAAGCGAGTGGAAAATGTCTCTGGCGAAACAGCTCTGCTGAGGCCTGCGCCGCGAGGCCCTCAGCGCGGGCGCCCTCAAACCGTGTTATCCATCATAATGCGATTTTCCACTCCCTCCCCCCCAAAAAATGCCTTTCCTCTAACGAGGCAATAGTTCTGATCTTCTTTCCAGAGCGAGCGGGCACAAAGACTGCGCTTTCCTCCCGTTTCCCGCTCGCTCTTTATGTGGCCACTCGAGCCTCTCCCAAACGGGTGGGTTTAACCCACGTGGTCCCAACGTGGCCGGCGCGGAGGCCCGCGGGGACCCGGGGCTGTCCGGCCTGGGGCGCCGCGGGGCACCCGCACCAGGGCGCGTGGCCGGCACCCACCACCGTGGTGGCCGGGCACGGCCCCGGGCCGAAGAGACGGTGCCCATCCCCGAGGCGTCGGTCCAGCCGCGGCGGTGACGCCAACGGGAGCCGTGCGGAAAAAGGAGCTGCAGCGGCACGGATGGGTCAGGCACCACGTCAGCGCGTCCCCGTGCGGGATGCTCGCATCTGGGGCCACGTGAAGGGATCTTGACAACATGGCACTAATCTATGGGACTGAAAGGGAGAAGGACGTACGCCTAAATACACCTAAATATACCTAAATACGCCTAAATAGGCCAGGGGTTGCCGGGGGACATGCAGGGTTCAGTCCCTCCGGGACGCGGGAAGCAGGACAGGAGCTCCAGGAACGGCGTGGGGGGCAAAAGGATGGAAAGAACTGGAAAGACCCTGCCAACGCCAAGACTGGAGGAAGCACAGCAATGATCTTCCAAGATTTAAGGACACTGTAAAGAGCAGGGAACAATCTTGTCTCTGTATTTATGGTGGTGAGGACAAGAAGATGGGCTTAAACTGCAGGGAGAGAGATTCAGGCTGGACTTAGAGGGAAAAAAAGGACTGACAAGGGTACTAAATCAAGGTTAGATACTCCTCTCGAGGAGTGATTTAGGTACACTCCATCCTGCCTGGGGCAAAGGAATGGATTAAGTGACCTTTTGTGGTCCCTCTTCTAGCTCTTTCTTCCTCTGACCCTGCCGAGGTTTACTCTTTTTGATCTATACTTCTTTTTTATAGTGCGCAGTCTGTTCCATCCCTGAGGCTCACAATATACCTCTTACATTGTTAATTCTTTTTCCTTTTTTTCCCTACCATTTGCTGTGAAAGAGTCCTGTGCGTTTGAAAACTATGTTTTTCAGTTCTCTATATTATACCATTTTAATAAAATCAGTGGCAGGATTCTCTGGCTTCATCTTTCAGTATCAAAGCAGCAGTTGTGTCTTAGCCAAGCTCACACCCAAACCCTACAAATATTTGCACCGATTCCAGGAGACATTTTGCTCAGTATTTTTTCCAAGTATTATGTCGTATGAAGCAACGGTTTATTGATGAGCCTGAGTATATTTCAATGTATATTTCAATGCATATACACATACGTTTTTTAAAAAAATCTATTATTCTCTTTTCCCTTAAACTTTTAGTTTTATTTTCTGTTTTCTGCCATAGGGAACAATTCAGAGAACTGTCACCTTCTGGCGAGGGCACCAACAGTTTCTGTTCCGCCCTGGTCCCCGTTACCAAGTGTAACGGCAGGGCAGTTACTCAAGACAAGGAAATCCCTTCCTCCCCCTCCGCGCAGGCTCTGTCCCAGCAGCTCCTGCGGGCGCAGAAGCCCAGGCTGATGCCGGGCCCCCAGCTCGTGGGTATCTCGGCAGCAGGTTGCCGGATGACCGGCACAGCTAGCCACGGCCACCGGCCACCAGCGCCGTGCTCCCGCCTCTCCACAGGAAGGACGGATAGCACCAGGAGCTGCCACAGAGGCTTTAACCACTCCTCGGGGTGGGGAGCGCTACAGAACATGTCACACACTTGCAGCTCCGCCTCTATAGAGCTTCCTCCTTGCTTTGGTTGGGAAAATTGAGAGCCATCGAATAAATGGGTGATTATCTCCAGTATCAGGAGTGTAACTTGCTTGTGTTAAACATCTCTACCAACACAGACACCTTGTTCCAACTTTATTTTTTCTACCAAACACACTGGGGGTTATAGGCCTCCTAGAACTTTGTCCTTCCATCTTCTCCCTCTCGTGCCTTTTTTTTCGCCCTAGATCTTGTAATTGTGTTTATAACTCTGGGCATCACTTGTTACCCATACCCAGTTGTTCCGGAATACGTTTATTTTTACTTTACAAATGAAAAAAAAAAATTGGTGCTAAAATGGCATTTCCACTGCAATTGAATGCTACTTTTATTCATTTATAGATACTGAGCTTCTGTTGACTTCTGAAATTTCAAACGATCGCTCAGAATTACATCTGCCACATCCTTCAGTCTGTAACAGAATAAGCCAAGCCACTTTGCTGTTTGCTTTGAAATTTATTAGGCTTGGAGACTAGAAGAAACTTGCCTTTTTCCCTGATCTGTTCTCGGGGCTGAACTAAGCAGAGTTATGTTTTGTGAAATGAGGTGATAACTGCTTTTCAGCTTTAATGAATAATTCCTCACTTTACTTTAGGAGACAAATAATATTACTTGCTCAAGAGATCTGAACTCCAGCTGTTTCCTTCTTAAGGCGTTTTGTTCTATTATATAGCCTGGCATGAATATAATTAACTTTTCTTTCTGTGTCTAATCACACCCCGCAACAGACCCTGCAGCGCTTCTGAACCCGCAGGGAGAGGTGGGAGGCCTTGAGCATCCCCCCTCGGGAGCTGCCCAGACCGAGCAGCCTCAGGGAGCACCCGAGCGCCGAGTGCCCAAGGAAGCTTTCCGATATTTTCTGCTTATCTTTTTTGGCTTTTTTATAGAAACTAGAGACTGGAGGGACATAAAGAAACATCCATTTTTCTTTCAGGAAAATATGCCATGAATTTACACTTCTGTTTCCAAGAGGCTTAATTCAGATCAGTAAAAAATTCATGATGATTGGTATCCCATCATATTTTTATTTGCCTGACTTACGTGGCTTTGCCTGTCATTATATAAAGCAGCAGTGGTACAGATGCACTGCTCAGATAACTTCAGCATTGGTTGCACACGCCTTGATAGTCTCTGGGAACGAACATTGTAATGGATCATTTGTTGCTCTTCCTGTTTCTGTTCTATCACAAAGAAATACGTGAGGCCGTTTCCTCTCTCTTCGCTTACATCAGGACGCTGGGCATTTTCAAGGCAGCTGTTCTGGTCACAATGTTTTCTGTACAAACTCCTCACTGCCCAGATTTCTCCTAAATAGCTTCAGTAGGCCAGTGTCTGCACAGATGATCTTTTTACACACAGAGCTAGCTTTAAAAAATAACTGGTATCTGAACTGTGCCTCCTCGTCCTGCCTCAGCAGCGGCTGCAGAGCGGGTACACGGGTGCTGAGATGCCCACGGCTGCACCGCTGGGGTGTCAGCTCCCTCCCCAGCCCCTGGTTTAGAGGCCTTGCTCCACAGCCGTTATTTGGTGGCACTGGTAATTAGGTTTATTTAGTTTCATTTTCTCGGCAAGTCCATTTTCACATGGCAGCACACAGTGACTTGCCTGCTGGGCTTGGTGCTTGCTGCCTGTGCTGGCAGCAGCCCTGCCTCTTCTGCCAGCCCTGCCAGCCCTGCCAGCCTCGCCAGCCTCCCCTGGCAGCCCAGCCAGCCTCCCCTGCCAGCCCTGCCGCCTCCCCTGCCTCCTCTGCCAGCCCTTCCAGCCTCCTCTGCCATCCCCGCCAGGCCTTTCTTCTGGTGCCAGCTCCTGCCAGGAGCCCCGCTCAAACCCTTCCCTTCTTTGACCAGGTACAGTTCCAGTTTGCCTTATTGCTGGGTTTGTGCCCTGTTCACCTGCGATGTCACGTCTCACTATCTCCTAAAAGGGAATGTGTTCTATTTCACATAGGTTTATGGAGGTTACAGGGGATAAACCCCAGAGCACGGATGCCAAGCACAAGCTCTGCAGTAACAAGATGTCCAGGCAGAGCACGGTAAAGAGGAGATGATAAGGAAATCTCAGATCCAGGGTCTCCCAGATTATCAACTGATAATGAGAACAATTACCATCTGAGATATCAAACAAGGCAATGGACTAATTACCTTCCAGCAGAGCAAGATAAAGAAATATGTCATTGTACACTTAGCTTCATATGTTATTCAAACAAAAAGACATAAATTAGGAGACGAGGGAAAAGAGAAACAAGTTGTGTACAGAGAAAGTATCTGGAGAGACATTTTATGTTTTAGAGTCACTGTGTGTTATTACAATTGGAGCAAAAAAGAGGAACTCTCTTGGCTGAGCTAACACAGCCCTGGCTTAAGTGAAGCAAGAGCCTGACCTCTGAAAATTGTGCAAGGGTTGCCTGCCCTTCCCTCTGAAACCCAGCGAGGAAGGCTGCAGGGCCAGCAATGGCCCAGCCCCGGCTGGCAGGAGCCCCACAAGCACAGCAGTGGCACATGGACATGCCCTGGGTGCCTGATGTCAGGGTGGCTCTCGGCATCCTCTTCCCAGCTAAACCTCAGGCAGAATAAAAGCGCTTCCCACCTCAGTTCCTACTTCAAAATGGTCTGGAGGGAAAAGTTTGAAAGGAAAACTCTGGGCGATAGGTCATGCTGTAACAGGCATGGCATTAGGGACATAAGTGAAAATATATTTAAATTTTCTCTTTGTCATTACAAATGTAGTGAGTACTCTGCAAGATGACTGAAGTCTGCACGATTAAGAAGCCTGTATCATGGAAGCCTTATAAATCATTTCTAGCCCTCCCTCACAGATGGGTTTCTTAAGCCATTCAGTATGTGCAGGAGAAGGTACCCTGTGATGCACGAACCAACTCACCAACCATCTTTCAATCGTTACTCCATCAGAGCAGCCACCCTGGCTGCCTGCTGCCTCCCCACGGGCCGCAGGGGCCCGGTAGAGTCCCGGTGCCTATAGAGGGGCAGGAGCATGCGGCGGGGGGTGCAAACTGATGCCCACACAGCCCGGAGCACCAGAGCCTCCAGCTCGGCTTGCACCAGCGCTCTACTTCAGACCCCAACTCCTGCTCGAGTGAGGTGCTGCTTCTTTTGCTGAAGAACAACCAAAAAAAAGTCAGCTAAGAACCTAATTGGATTCAGAATGAGCTGAAAACGTCCCCGGACTCCAGCCAGCTGTGTAGCTGGTGCTGGGTGAGGGCAGCTGGGACCAACGCCCAGCACGTTCCCCGCCAGCACCGCACCGGTGCCCGCAGCACCCCGGGGCTGGCACGGGCACGGAAAGCTTTGTTCAGCTGCGTGCCCGAAAGCAAAGCTTCTCCCCTTAGTAACCCAGCACGTAAAGGGTAAGTAGTTTAGCGAGCTGTGGTCTCCTCAGCAGTCTGTTCCCAACCGACTGCCCAACCTCAGCGCAAACCCCTGCAGCCTGAGGTACGTCTTACTGAAGGCAGAGACACAGCTACTGCCAACGCAGGCGCAACACGCGTACAACCCTGGAGAAGCTGTTCGCTTCCTCAGGCTCTTATTTGTTCAGCGCTCATGAAACTCAAGTTCCCCAGGAAGGTCTGACATTAACGCTGGTCTCGCCGACAAAGCAAGCACTTGTTACGCCTCTCCCAGCGCGGGAGCGGTAACGGACGTCCGCTCCTGCCTCGCAGCGACATGGAGGCCGGCGCTGCCGCACTACGGTGCTAAAAGATATTTTCTTTCTGTTTTAGTGATATTATCTGCGTGTGCATTTCAGTAAAGAGAAAGTACGCGTTTCAGGCTTGGTCTTTCCACTGGATTGCCCTTTTATTTTAAAGCCTCCTGCAACTATTAAGTGACAGTATTTTTGTTTAAAAGTAATAAAATACTTAAAACCTTTACTAGTTCCCAAGCAAAATCCACCCTGCTAATTTCACAGGAAATAATCATTACATATGCTACATTTTTTTGCACTTTCTGTAAAGATTTGTTTTCATTGCATTTATCTGTAAAGGTTTGATCTTTATTGCCCTCCATCTTGGGCTGGAGCCCGGCCGGCAGTGCTGGGATCCGCTCAAACCTCTGCGGGGAGCAGCGTGGCCGCTCAGGCCGGGCGGACCCTGCCGGAGATCCAACATCGTATTTAATCACGGAAAACCGGCGGGACCTTCGCCGACAGCAATGTATTTCACGGCAGGAAGCCGAGGGCTCACTCTCAGGGGATTAATGTCATTTTAATTTCCCGTGGGCTTTACCAACGGCTCCCAGGGAAGCCGGAGCGGGGCCAGGGGGCGATGCTCTGGGGACAGGCACCCACCTGCCTCACCTGGGGTGGAGGGGACCCCCACGCTCGGCCCCCGTTGAGGAACACACCCGAATCGCAGCACCGCTACAGCGCTGGTGCCACGGTGCCAGCGGCAGCCCCGTCCCCACTCCACCAACAGCACAAACTGCTAAACCGACTCATGGGGCTCTTGTAAGCACGAGAAAAATCTTTCTCTCAACTTTTCCAGCGGAGCAATCACCATGGGAGATTAACTGACAAAATGATAGTAAAAACAGAAGAAAAAAAGAAAAAAGCACCCACTAGTGCCAGGGGGGCTGACTCCCGTGCCGGGTTTGTGCCGCGTGTGCCTGGGAGGAGGTTGGGGCTCGCTCAGGGTCCCGGAGCAGCTCCACGCCATGAGCGCGCCATGGAGGCTCTGCTTTGAAATCTGACTGCTGCGTTCAGAATTGCTGAGTTTTGTGACTTAAACTTTGCGTAACAAAACCTTACATTTAGTGCTCATTTCTTTAATGTATTATTTAAATCTTCCCTAACTTATCTCGAGATAGCAAGACCTATACGCCAAAGTAGGCACGATGAAACGCAGACATAATAAAACAGTTTAGCTTCCTGAACAACTTACTGTAACCCACCAAACAACTCTACGCTACTCTGCTGCAAATTTGCACAGCCGGCACGGGCCAAAAAGTGGGGTAAAAAGCATAATTCTTACCTGGGGGCCTCCTGCGCGGGTGCGTCGGAGCGTGCTGCAGCGCTCTGGCAGCGCAGCCACCGCCTCCTCCAGCAGCGCGCGGGGCTGAATTACAACATGCTTTTTTTGCAACAGCGGGATGGTGGCCTAGCGAGGGGGGAAACGGTGAAAGGCCAGAAGAATTATGCTTTCCAAACCCTATAGGTCTAAGGATGTGAAATTAAGCTATTTGCAGTAGCATACAGCAGTAACCATGGCGACGGGCTGTGGTTTGCATATCTATTTTCTTAAAGAAGCAAAATTTACTTTCAGCTAATAAAAAAAGAGACGCAAGGGGAAGTGCTTCTGCATCGCAGCCACATCTCGAGTTGCAGCGTGGCTCGCTGAGGGGGAAGCTCGCCTCTCGAACGCACGTTTTGAAATGCACCGGTTGAAGATGTTGCCGCTGCGACCCACTAATCTGCCCGGGGGCATCTGGCCGGGGGCCGGGCTCAAGCCATGACCCACCAGCCCTGCAATCGGGGCGATGGTTGGGGCGGTGCCCCGGGGCTCCCTTCCTGCTGCGAGCTGCAGATAACGGCTGCTGGGCCGGCACTGTCACCAGCAGCGCCTGCAGCACGGCCGGCCTCGCCAACCAGAGACACGTAGACTCATTTTTGTTACTTCTGCTGCGGCCGCCGCCATCTCTGGGCTGCCTGGGCGAGCAACAGCCCTCCCGCCCGAAGGCCTGCAGAGCTAGAGCTCGCCCGAAACATCCCTTGCTCAACCCAGGGAGGGACCCACTATCCCCCCCAGCTTCCCCGGGCACTGCCAGCCTTGGTAAAACCACAGATCAGCTCACAGGCCGTGGCAGCACCTCGGCTGCCGGAGGCAGAAGCAGGGTGTGGGTGGCAGCGGGGGCCCCGCAGCAGCGGAGATGCTCTCTGCCTTCCCCTCTGCTCCCTTCGGCCTCTTCCCGCGCGGTGCGGGAGGGCTGCGCGCTCGCCGGGCACGGTGCACGGGAGCTGAGCTTGCCAGGCAGCCTGGCTCCAGGGAGAAGCATCCCTCGGCTGCCCGTGCTTCCAGGGTGTGCTGGAGGTGCAACCTCCAGGTGAAAGCAATGATCACTGCCAAGGGGTGCCGCAGGCAGCACTCACAGCAATTACGGGCAGGGTTTCTTGTGACTGCTTGCCACTCCTCTAGCAGTGTCCCTTCTGCTGCCGCCGCACTGTCAGGAGGCCCATCTCAAGGCACGAAGCTTCACCGCCTCATCCTCCAGGCTGAGTTAACAGCTTTCGAGTCGCTCAGCGTGTTGTGGGGCACGTCCCAGCTGACCCAGAGCCGGGGTGCTGGCAGCGCTGGCACAGCCCCGCGGCTCGGCCGCAGCACCGGGGACGGGCTGGCCTCACCCGCACAGCTCCCTCGCTGAGGTCACTGCGATCGCTGCCCTTGAACCAGACAGAGTTTCTCCAGGTCTGGGCGTTACACCAGCATCACTGCAGCCTGAGGTGGGGCGGGAAGGCAAAAGCCGGTGAGGACGGGCAGGACTGGTGCTGGGCGATGGCTCTCCATCCAGGAGAGCGCACCAGGCTCCCTTTGTAACCTGTGCCAGAGCTCTGCCCCGCGAGGGCTCATTGCCCAAGGGAGTGGCAGGGAGCACTCACGTCCCTCGGCAGCAGACCCCAGCATCCCCCTCGTCTGAAGGATTTTAAGCTCTTGTGCTGGCTTGACTCTTTCAAAGAACCAAGCACTGCAGATGGCAGCTCTCAGGGATCTGTTGCTGGGAAATAACAGAACTAGGTAGAGTGCTTAGCACAATATATTTACGATACCGTGCTTATGTTTCTTTTGCAGGCAGAGGGGCTTAACTACTAATTCCTGCAGGATGAAGCACCAAAAGCTGTTTTTCAGGAAGCAGGATGCTCCAATTCTGAGGCGCCTTTTATAACACCACGTTTCCCCTTTATACCTGGAAATTAGGAGAGGATTTACAATTTTCAATATTAAAAGCCCAAAGAACAGCTATTAAACAAAACATGCCTTCACCTGGACAACCCTGGGAAATGTTTTTTAACGATTCACAGGGAGGTGTTTTGCACAGTGGCTGTGGTTCCGTTGCATGTCTCACGGGGGTGGCATCCCCTCAAGCCACTGCCAGACTCTCTTCCCAGCTGGTCGGCGTGGGGCAGGGACACCCACCTGGAAAAACAGGCTTTCGTGCTGTTCAGAAGTGGTTTAACTAGGTTGGGAAAAGCCCTTTCATGGACGCTGTTAAAATTGGGTTAAGCTGAGGATTGAGCGAGACCAGATACGGCTACCCGAACAATCCACATGCAAGTCCTTGATCCACAGCAGCTGCAGTGGGCAACACATTTAATCTTCAAGAGCAATTAACACTTAAATATATAGTACATTAAAATGCATGAACTATTTAAGGGAATTCATACCACAGATGTCCACTAAACAGTGAATTTTTAAGTGATGTGTTTATATAGCTACCACTTGTCTGGGGGGATGAAGTCCAAGCCCACAAACTTCACATGTGTTCTTAGATTTTACAGTGAAAAAGATTAAGGAAATTCAAACTCTGTAGGTTATATTTTATTTCTGAAAATTACTGGTGTAAAAGATGCAAACTGCTGAACAGGACTGCTGGAGCAGGAGGCGGCAGGGTGAGGAAAGGTGCTGCTGAGAAGGTGGGGGGGGGAAACGCCGTCTGCCCTGCACGTGGGAGCCTGGGGAGATAAACAGCTTCTGTATTCTGCCCCACTGTGCTCCTCTAACCGCAGGAAGATGCGACTTGGAGCACCCCGGCCTCCCCTGCCCCTCAGGGTGCTGCTCGTCACCCGGCAGCGTTCCGCGCCGCGCGTTATCGCAGGGCAGGGTTTCTTACTCCACGCGTCTGAGCGGGACGCGGTGCAGGACCAGGGGCTGTTTGAGGCCAGCACGAGAAGGTGGCGTGTGCCATCTCAGGACCTATGTTCAGCAAAGTGCTTCCCATGAGATAAAAGTCCCGTAAATATAATTGCTCTGTAACTGTTCCCAAGCCACTAGACACAGGTAAGCAACCGAGAGAGTTGAAAACAGCCTGGTGTGCCTGAATGGTTTCATACAATTTTTCAGCAATGCAAGGCTTTTTAATCAAAGATCTATCCCACTTAAAATCTTGGTATTCTTCTCTCTACAGAAGTGGCACAGTTACCCCAAAATCTACCAAGACCATGTAGCATAAGAGCATGTTCTGTGTTGCTGCATGTCCTGTGAGGTACAGGGTAAATTATATTTGTCAATTCCAAGAGTAAAATCTTTTCCTTCCGGGTTTTGCATCATTAATCAACTGGTATAATTAGCACAGTAAATAGAACAGTAAAAATGGACTTACCTTCTCCAGAAAGAAGTACTTCTCTGCTTTTGGTAACCAGCAATCTTTCTCAAATGCAACCGTAAAGCCAGATCCAGGACGTTGCAGACACAAATCTCAAGTCTTCATTTCAATTGCTAATAAATAACAAAAATACACATAAATTGCAGAACGTAAATAAGCTGATTTGATTTTACTAAGATTTTGGAACAGATTGCTAAGAAATACCTATTCCTGGTGTAGAATTTGGTGCATTTTTACAAGGACATGGACACCATGCATGAGGGAGCTCCGCTTTTCCTATCCAGAAGGCTTTTCCCAGACAAAGCATGGGCACATTGGTCACTTCTCTGGGCTCTTCAGAGGTTCAGCAGTCTGGTCAGAGTAAAACCTCTGATGAGGGCAAAAGGTACCCAGAAATTTCAGGCACAGAGATACAACAGATAACATTTTCCATGGGTGTCAGCCACCTGTGCAGAAGTCCAACAGACCCTCAAGGTCTCCATCAGCGTGGAGGCGTCCCTGGAGAGGGGTCCTGTTCTGCTCTGAAGAACCACAGCTAAAACAACAGAGAGATTTTCTCATTTGTTGTACAGTTCTTGCACTGCTGGGCACAGCACATTAGCAAACATCACCCCTTCCTGGCTCCCCAGGTACTTCACTTCAATGTGATATTAATACACGGGCTTATAAGATGTTTAGAGCAGGGCCAGTACGCTTTCCCTGCAGAGTCAGATATGGGGGTGGGGAAGTCTCCACGCTCTGATGAATGAGCAAAACTGTTCATTAATTACTGATTAAAGATGAACTTGTTGGCACATTTTTGCTCAGACTGTCGTTTGCTTTGCTGTGTTTCTTTTGCATTGAGCTCAAGTGTCATCAACACCAGACTGCTCAGGGAGATTTGTGCTGGTAGGTCAGATGACAACACTTTCTGTTTAGCTTTTTAGGAATAATAATTATAAAAAAGGAAAAGAGTTGTCCAAAGCTTGAAGACTTTCTTAGGCCTTATTTGGCAAATATTAAAATAACGAGTTCCTTCAGAAAGGCTTTCTTCTCTCTTAAGCCTAAATTACCTCTGTCGGGAGCTCAGCGGAGGGACGATAGCCAGAGAGCAGCCACAGTGTCACTGTCTGCTTCTTACATCCGCGCTGGAACAACATCTTTGCTGCTCGACAGCTCATCGACGCCTTCTGCATGTTCCCCGGCTGAAGTCATAGCCCTGCCTGTGACTTGTTGCTGTGGAGATGCCTGTATCACAAACACGGGAGCGCGATGCCAAGAGAGCAAAGCAGGACGCAAAAGCAGAAGAGCTGAGGAAAATACTTTCTTTCTCTGCAAATGTCATTAGCAATTGCTAACCCCGGGGAGGCAGGATCTTCCGAGAGGGCTGAGAACGTGTCTGGGGCTGTGCAGGGCCACGTGTGCCATCCCGAGGGCAGATGTCTGCACCCAGGGCTCGTGCCACACGGCAGCAGCAAGGCCACCACTGTCACCGTGCCTGGGACTCTGGGGGTTTGCCCTGGCTTGGGCTTTTTGCTTGAAAAGGTAAATGTGCAGTTAGTAATTCGTGTGACAAAGCTCTGAAGAGCCCCTTGCATGGTCTGGCAGCCACTTGGAAGCCCACGAGAGGAGCAGGCGGTGCTGAGGGCTGTGCAGGATGGGGGGGGGGTATCACTCCCTGGGCGAGCTTCAGCCCCTTCCCCCCCCCCAGCAATCCTTTTGGGGTGGGGGGGCACCCCCGAGGGCCATAAACTGACCCTGCCATTACAGGGCTGAACACATGGCATGGTTTTGGGGGTTGTGTGTGTGTGTCTGGTATTTTTTTGTTGTTATAGATCATTATTGTATTTTTAATTATTTGGGATACCACTTCATAAAGAGAATCCGGGTGCTGGAGAGGTGGGCAAACATGACCTGAAGATTTATATTTTGAATATGGAGAGGCTGGGAGACCAACAGGTCTTGGGTCAAAGCCAGAAAGAAAAACCTCTGGCTCTGCTGAGCCTCCCAGCACTGGGCAGCAGGTGCCAGGCAGCTCCATGCTGCTCTCCAGCCCCTGGGACCCTGGAGAGCCCGTCCCAGCGTCATCACCCACTGCCAGAGCAAAGACTCAAACAAACATCCAGTTCAACAGCTGTCAGGGTAACTGCTGGCAAAACCAGGGTGTACAATTGGTCACGGCTTGTAAACAACTCTACTTCATTGAGTCAATAACACAATTTCATAATTACACAAAGTATACTGGCTGCAGAACAGATGAAAAATTCGTAAAGCAAACTGCTGTTCTGAACTCAAATATCCTCCATAACGCTGAAAGGCTCCATGTTTAAAATCATTAATTTTTTTTTTTACAGAGAATTTCAGCTTTTTTGAGGCAAGTAACTCTTATTAAGCTTCACACTCTTAAGAGTTTGAAGAAGAAGCAGAAATGTAACAAATACCATCTATGTACTTCAGAGCATTTGTGTTATGAAGGATGTAACTGGCACATACACTTGCCCATCACTCGCATATACGGTATTTCCCGATTAGGGCATCCAATATTCAACAGAACAGGACCTGAAAGAGGACAGCGTAGCCAAGAAGTAACAAGAGCCAAAGTGAAATAATTCTCCAGTGCAATTGTGTGCTGAAGTCAGCAGGGACACAGCCAGTTCCTAAGAGTCCCAGGTAGCTCAGTGCAGAAGCCCCACTGACACAGAAAAAAAATAAAAATCTTTGTAAACCCCATGGAAAAAATCATTAAAAATGCTGACAGGGAAAAGCCACTTTGTGCAGCAAACCCACGCAGGCACCTACAGCCTGACAGTTCCCTACAGCCACTTCGTTCCTGGGGTCTCACAAAGCCACACCAGCCACTGCTGTCACAAACCTCATCTATAAGCTTCCCAACTTCAGTGAAAGTTCTACAAATTTCTTGACTAAAAGGAGCCAGAACTGCACACAGACCATTGTGCTATATATAACCCCCTAAAAATATCAGTGCTCTCATACGAGGGAATTTATAAAACTGGTCAACATCTTTCCAAACTAGTTTGCTCTTTGATAAACAAACGGGGCATCCACTGGACTTCTGCTTCAATGGTGGAGGACGTGGGGCTGAGCAGAAACAAAACATACAAAGTTCTCTCTCTTACCAATATTCTGAAATACGGCCCCACTAGCACACATCTCACCAAGAGGCATTTCCATCACTGGTATCATCCATAGTTAAAAATATCAGGATCGCACAGTACAAAAATGTTTCCTCGCTACGTGATCCCGACCCCACGACACGAGCTGTGTTTGTGCCGATGCCCTTTGAAAACAGCTTCGCTCCGGCTTTGGGCACATTCCTGTCTGTCAGCTGCAGCAGGCTGATTTGCATTTCTTCCTTTCTCATTTCACAGCAAAGGGCTATGACATGCCAAAACCTTTTATAAATTAATGTTTCCACTGACCCAGAGACCCTGTGCATTTTCCAACACTTGTGTCTGTGCTTTTGAGGAGATGGTGAAGCCTTAATAAACCTTTTGGCAAGGGAACAAACTTGGGAGTACACCTGTGAACCACAAAACGCCCAAATTAGTCTATTTCTAGAAAAAGAAAATTGGATCATGATTAAAAATACTTTGTACTGTAAAAATGAGATTTCTAATATGATTTTCATACAGAAATCACTAAAAATTAAGGAGACTGTTAAATATTTCGCTTCCAAAAGACATGGGGCAGACCTGGACGCTGCTGGAAATGCAAGCAATAACCTGTGTGGCGTGCTTCTCCAAAGTTTAGTGATGGCAGGAGTCGAGGTTTCTCATCCCCACCTGGGAGTCTTTAAAGCCAAGGCCCTTCAGGGACCGTTGGGTTCAATTTCTCCACTAGAGTTTTTCACCAAGCTGGGAGCAAAGGGCAGAAGTCCCCCGGGGGTGGGCACGTATCCTGGCACCGGGGGGCTGCCCTGCTCTGTGGTCCCACAGGACAGGCTCGGTCCAAGCCCAGAGCTGGCACCAGCAGCTCCTGGGAGCCTCGGCCTCACATTCCCAGGGAGCCCCAACACTCCCCAGCTCCCCTCTCCCTGCAGCCATCCCCCTCTGGCACCCGGGCCCCGAACCGAGGGGCAGAGCTGCTCAGGGCACGGCCAGCAGTGGGTCACCTGGAACCGTCAGCGGGGACCCGGGCTGCCGGCGCTGCGGGCAGGGGAGAGAAAAGGCTGGCTTTAAATAGGAGAGAAAATTGCTAGCCCCCACTGAGGACTAACTAGAGGATGAAAGGCTTTATCTGCTCAGAGAAGGAGCAGCTGAAGCCACCTGGAAAGCACATGCGCTGGCAAGGGAAGGAGAGGATCATCCCTGACACCACGTACAAAAGCTGTGCAATTAAATTGTGTTTTCATCTGTGGGAGAAGAATGATGATGAAAGACAATAGGGGAAAAAAAAATAAAAGGAAGCCAATATATTAAGCTGAAGCTACATGTTCAGATGATGATCTAGTAACATATAAAACAGAGAAAAAAAAAATCCATTTGCAACTTCCTGAATTCTACTTTTTTCCTCCAGTGAAAAGGGAAAAATCCAGGCCATTTCCATCAGAACAGAACTGATCCTACAGTGCTGTTTTCTTTTACTGAATGGTTTTCTGTTCCGAATATATCAGCAACTTTAATACTTTCTTATTAAAGTTGACGTTTGTCTGACCAGACACCTGACCCTGTCCTTTTCATTATTTTCCTGAAGTTTGGTCAGATGTTTGGCTTCATTTTGAAAAATATTGATTTTTAAAACTTTTCAGGGGCAGGAGCGTTGTGTTTTGTTTGAAAAGATTGAGGACACTTTGATTAATCTGTGAAGGGTTATCTGAATTGGAGGAAATGTGGGAAGCATATGGACAATCTCTTCCCTCCCTAGTTCAGAGATAAAGTACCCTCTCTCTTCGTTTTCATCCCAGTGTTTGGAGGGAATAGCTTTGCCTTCCTGCTGTATATCATGCCGAACAGAGCCAGACTGGAAACAAAGGTCTCTTCCCTCGTACGGGAACGAGTACCAGGATCGTAGTATTTTTATATTAAAAACCAGTGTAATTTGTAATAATAAACAGGCTGAGAAAGAGCCTCTTGTACCTTCTGTGTTGTTTAGGCAACTCTCCTGCTTCCCACGAGGAACGGTGTAACCGGGGTGCAGACCTGCAGGGGCTGTGGGTTGTGCCGTGGGCGCATCGGCTCCGGTGTCGATGGGCAGCAGCTGGAGCTCCTCAGTTTCTGATAGAGAATCCTCGAACCGTTTAGGTTGGGAAAGACCTAAAAAGATCATCCAGTTCAACCATAAGGAGGAGGAGGAGGTTGGCTCAAGGAATGTAACTCCTGAATATGGAAGGCGGGCAGTATATAAATGCAAAGTACACCAGGTAAAAATCACTGATACTCCTCTGGCTTCTGTGTTTTACATTTTTCCATTTCAGAAGCTAAATCCCAAACAATGTTGATAGCTATTAAAGGCCTTTCTGCTGTGGGTGTTTTTTGTTTTTTTTTTTGTTTTTTTTTTAAACTAAATGTATCCAGGCATAAAATAATAGCTAGTTTTGAAGTGAACCAGCGAGCGCTCTGGAGAGCAGGCTGACGAATCCTCTAAACAGCTGATTCTTACAGTCTGTTTATACTCAAGACTACTTTGCTCCTTGGACACATGCCAGCATAAGCATGGCATTTAAAACAGGCAAGGCAGCCGTGCTCCCATGCATTTCTTTCTTAATACAGGATAATATCTTCATTTCACCTTCTAATTAACTTGATTTGTGAATCTGGAACCAGAAACATTCTCATTTCCTATCAGGAGCAGTATACAGTGCTCCATTAATGCTGTTACTGGACTGATGAGGTTACCAGTTCAGACCCCACCCTGCCCTTCTGTTTACCAAAATACCTTTTCTTCAGTATCAAATACTGGTATAAGACCTGTGACACAGTTAATTGTCACTAACAACTTTGCTGTTTGACATTACTTTCAAAATCTCATTCCACACCATGGGAATAATGAAGATGTTCAGTTCGAGTACACTACAGCCCTTCAAAAATGCCATTTTCCCCCTGAGATTCATGACTAATTTCATTTCTGCTAAGTCCCAAGGACTTTAAGAAGTGGATCAGCAGACTGAAGTATTTATTATTTCCTGAGGAATACGGGTTTGTTATTGCAACAGTTCTGCCAGTGCCGACCTCTCAAAGGGCAGACTTCTTGACAATGCCATGATTTAAGCCTCGTTCACATGAGACAAATGCAGATGCCTAATATAGCAGAGTCACAGGTTTTTAGGAATGAAAAGAGTTTATCTCCATTTGGTAAAAGGAAGCGTGTGCTGTCACTTCCCAACACGTTTTCTGGAGCCTTGTGCAGTCTCATGTCAGCAGGTTCCAGCCGATGGGACCACCGTCCTCTCCCCGGGCAATCCTTCTGCAGTGCAACACCACCACAGACCTTTTCTGCAGGTTTTCAGGCCCAGTGCTTTATTTAATTTTCTTTTTCAGGTCTACCTGTTACCATCCCACTGCCTGGCCAACAGCCAGCACAACTCCTCTCCTTCCCTGCTTTTCACAACCTCCCTGTTCTTTCAGAGCAATATCACATTCCTGCCCGCACCGACTCCGCCAAATTAAATATTAATTCCTGGAAGCCTTCCTCATTTCTCTCTCTCTCACTTATCTTCTGGGCGAGGCTCCCTGTAAGCTCTGAAGTTTGCCGGTACCGCGGTGCCGACGGCACATCCCGGCGCTGCGCAGCAGCTTTCTGGAGGAAGGCTTTCACCGCCAGTACACGGGCTGCAGGTGTCTGCAGCCAGAAATCCCCACGCTGTTCTACACATTGGTGCCTCTCACCCCTCCATCGCTCACACCAGGTCTCGGGTGGGCACAGCTAGGGTGTTTCAGAGCAGCCTGGCAGCTCGCTGCCCCGACTCTCCCTGTCGCTTCTCCCCTGCCCAACTCACAAACTTGTCTGGGGTTTGTGGGATCCCCACCGAGCCGTGTCATCCGATCGTGTAATTAGCTTTCCCTTCCACACCCCTAATGATATTAAAGGTGGTTTGACTTAATCTCACCTTTGACATCCTAGTGGAGAAATATTTATTACTGATCTCCTTCAATAATCCTTCACCCTTTCTGTAAATCCATGCAGAACTGTCTCTCTGATACCACTTTATAAAGCAGATTATCAAACGGTCCCTCAGTCTATGAAGGTAGCTTCACCATAAACCCTCACTGGTTACAACTTCCATCAGGAGGCTCATTCTCTCTTGCTTCTCTTATTTTTTCCCCTCACTCCAGCAGGGAGACTAGAACTGAATTTAATACAGAAAAGGGAATTATTTTTCTCCTCCCAGGTGGTGTATACACCCCCCTGCAGTAAGGCTTCTGGAAGTGACCAAAACCACTGCTAATGTTTTCAAAAGTCACTAATCCTTAACAAACTGAGATTCGTGTCACCCAGCCAGAAGTTTCACGTGGATTCTCCCCTTGTCCTTCTTCAGTGCTGATGACTTATTTTGGGAGGTGTTCTGTTCATGCCAGGATGGATTTTCAAGTAAATACAAGAGTAAAGCAGAGGGTCATTAGTGTGCTACACACACAAGAGCTTTTCTTATTCTCCTAATCCCACATAGATTTATTTATCCACACCTGGTACGCCAGCCCCGTGCAGGCAGTGACTCGCGGTGTCTCCACGGCTGCAGCACGCAGAGAAGCCACTGTGCTGGTCACGGCCTGGCCACGCCGTGGGTGCCCCGCTCTGATTTCACCAACCTCCTCCTCTGCAGCCTCCAGATTTTATGAAACCGCAGCGCAGACCATCTGAAGAATTCAGTTAATCACCCCGAAGCCACAAAGCAGCCCATCTGAAGCAGTTAATTAGCAGCCTCTTAAGGAAGGCCAAGCAGCCACCTCGCCCCCACCCCCCCATCCAGCTGTGCCAGCTGTGCAAGCAGGGCACAAGCCTGGCAGGTGAGGAGGGCACGGCCGGACCCACGCGTCCTGCCAGCCTCAGTACACCAGCATCCCACCTGAGCGCCTTGTATAACCATCACTTCAGACGCCTTTATCTCATCTCTAAACAAGATTTCAAATTTTAGACACTTTTATCTCATCTCTAGATGTACTATTTCAAATGTAGCTACCCAGCTACAAGATCTACGAGAGGCACCGCCCGCTCCCTGTGTCTGCACCGCCGGTGTTTTGCTTTACAGTGGTGGGTACCACGGCTTCCCTGAGTGTCTGGCTGTTCCCTTGGACACACCCTGGGAGGGTGCACGCTCCCGACTCACCCACAGCTAGCCAAAGCTGTGCTGAAGTCCCTCGGAAGGGGGAACGTGGCTACAATATAGAGGACACCCCGCAGGCAAGGAGAACCCTTCCAAGTAAAGCATCACACCAGCGTTGTTAGAGGATTTCCACCACTTGCTACAGGCTTTGGCAAACTCCATGAACAGACATTTTTATTTACCCTCCTTACCAACACTTGAATTCTACCAATTTTTAAATCTTAGTTTTTAACAAAGCAATCTATAACAGTCCCCAAAAAGTAAATTAGATCATCATAAATAACACTGCTTTCAAACTAATATCAAAGCCATAACAGTTTTAAATGTTTACTGGAATTAGAAATACTTGGTATTAGAAACCAAATAGAGGCAACTCTGATGCCTTCATCTAAGAAGGAAATACCTTCAAAAAGAAAGAAAAAATTGTAGATTTTTTTAAAAATATAGATGTCCATTAATCTCTTTACATTTTATGACCCTGTATGGCCAGAGAAGACATAGCTTCCCAAGCCTTAGCATAAACAATGCTTTGACAGCCACTGAGCCACTCTTGTATGTCTAATAAAAAAGGAAAGAGCCCAGCAAATATTAGAAATATCTCTTTACTTACCCATAACCAACCGGCATTTCTCTGGGCCAAACTTGTCCCTTCAGTATTGTAAATTGGCCTTCACAGGCCAAATCCCAGCACTCTTCTTTTTTTAACTAAATACAAAGTGTTAGACTTGTATGCTATTTCACAGCTGAAGACCCACAAGGATTTGCACAAGTGGCCTTTCACCCAATGATAAAAACCTGATATTTTATTGTGGAAACCTTCCCTTAGACCTTATTTCCCTCTCTCCAAAGAGCTCAAGTGCCCAGTTCATATACCAGGAGCACACAACAGCATTATCATAACAGCAGAAAGCGTCATGTAGCCACTTCAGTGAAAAATACCATAAAAGAGGATTTGGGAAGTAGTACCGGTAACAATCTCTTCCCTAAGCACACTCTGGAACAGACATGGTAGATGAGGTTTGCCGTGCACCCTGGCACGTTCAGCCACCTGCCTTCCTCATGAGCCTGGGAAATCAGGGGGTAATTTGGGGGTCACCCCAACGCTCTGCTGACTACCCTGCGCTCAGGGACCCATACTGAGCCTGGGCACAGGCACTTTTCTGCCCCCCTGCCAGAGCTCTTTCACCTTTTGTTCCACAGGAAAAATACGATTTATGCCAAAATATCACAACAATGCAGCAGCTTCAACTTCTTATTTGCCTGAAGTATTGCACTTCAAGTTACTCCAGCTTGTTAGTTTGAAATGAAGGAGACTGAATTAAGCAGAAACCCTGTAGGAATTCAAATCCTGGACATGCATCCTTCTGAAAACCCACAGCAGGCAACAAGGCACAAATTCAAAATAAGAAAAAAAACAAACCAAACCTCCCTGTCTCTTACCTCTTTGGGTCTACAGCAGAGCCCCTGGCCTCGCTCTGCATTTCATACCTGCAGCAAACGATGCAATGCAGCAGAATAGCAATCAGCTGGAGCAAATAAAGGATCACACCTGAGGAAGGGGTCTACTAACCTTTGCTATTATTTTGTGAAACAAGGAAGGTGCTGTTGCATGCTTCAGCAAGAAAATGACATTTTGAACTGCGCTTGGAGTGGAAGCATCAAATAGTTTATGAGCCACATTTAGAAATGAAGAAATTCTTCATGGAAAGACTGTAGCCAACTACTTATTATTTGCCTTTAATATTTAATAAAAAGTATGTATGCTGCTGTGCTAACAGAAGCAGTAAACTCTGATCTGTCTGAGAGCTCTGGCATTTTGGCATTTTATCAAGGTATTTCCTTTGCTTCACAAGAGGGTTTGATATATGTGTGATCCAAAGCAATCTCATTTTCAAGGTATTTTGTTGCAAAACTGCCAGGCTGCACAAGTGGAAGCACACTGCAAGTCTCCCTTTACACAGAATACAGCAATTTCAGAAATGGAGATGTTTTTAAAGAATCACAGTCTAAAGGACAACTATTACTTCTTTCTGACGTTTGTTACAGCAACATCAGCTGATTAATATTAGCTCGCCAGAGTGGTATTGGCTGGATTTACCACTGAAATGCTGAGACCTATTAATATTGCTGGCTCACTTTAGCACTCTGAGTTGCAGAACGGCTCCAAAATAATACACAGGCTTTCATGTATAGTAAAATAACACACAGACTTTCATGTACATTAAGGAAGAAATTCTCCCCTGTGAGGGGGGTGAGGCCCTGGCACAGGCTGCCCAGGGAGGCTGTGGCTGCCCCCTCCCTGGAAGGGTTCAAGGCCAGGTTGGACGGGGCTTTGGGCAACCTGGCAGGGCTCGGGGTGCCCGGGGGCTTGGAGGCTGCGCAGGGCTGGGGAGTCACAGCGGGGACCCGAGCGGGTCAGCCTGAGCTCGCCCTTCCTCCCCGCTCGCCCTTGGCCCGCAGGCTCCTCGGGTCTGGTTCTCATCAGCCGGCCAGCGAGTGCTGCCGTGCCGAAGTTGGAGTCATCTCAGGGCTGTGCAAATGCCACGGCTCATCCCGTTCCCCTTGCTCCACGCGCCTGCATCGCTCCCTCCCGCGGGATCCAGGGACGCCGGGTGAGCCGCCCGCCCCCTCCACCCAACACAGTCATGTCACATCATCTGTTATTCAGATAACAAAGGGAAGGGGACAGCTTTATGGCTTCAGACATTGTTCCCCTCCTTTATTTCTTTACGTGACAGTTACTTAATGGTGGTTTGTCTATTTTAGTCATTAGCCACTTGGCTGGGTTTTTTTGTTTGGTTGGGTTTTTTTAAGTATCATTCTTCAGTGTTGCAGTAGGAAAATGGAAAGGCTTGCTGAGTGAGTGGACATTAGGATATGATGAGACCGTAACTGTAAAAAGAAAAAAATGTTTTCTATACAAATGAGACAAATCTACATCCAGTTGAGAAACCCCAAAGATTATTTTGCGTACTTAGGGGAAATGCAATAGCACACTCGTCCATCCTTAAATGACCAAGATGAAGAGCTGACAGAAATCAGGGGAAATCCTGTCATTTTGTTAATGTAGGAGTAGTAAAATCAAGAAACAGGGCCTCAGAGGTACACATCACCACCACCATCAGTCCTTGGGATTTTCAAATTTTTGAAGTATTTAGTAATGGGAAATAATCTGAGTCAAGGTCTGCAGCCACGTCATCCCCCGACTCTGTCTGCCCCATGGATCCTGCACGTTGGGATTTTAGTTGTGCTGGGGCTCATCCTCACTCCCGGGGACCTTGAGGGGCTGAGGATGTGCCAGAAGTGGGATGGATGGATCCTGAACACACCATTTCACTCGTGCAGCCCCTGGAGCCTCACAGCACCCGGGAAGAGAAGCCGTGCCGGCGTCCTGCCCGCCGTCAGCACCGGAGCATCCCTCGCACCGCACACACCATGAGCGGTGGAACCTCCCTGCCAGGGTGTGCCCACACTTCTCCCGTGGGCTGCAGAACCGGCAAAGGACCACGGGTGACTCCAGATCTGACAACAGAGTCTCAGAACCCCTCAGCTCCAGGTGTTTCCATAAACTCAATATTATGGCAGTTTTCATGAAAAATAAAACGTAAAGCTGTGGCAGATAAGGTACACATTGCATGACAGCCCTGCGTGGCTTCAGACCATCTCTGCCCTCTTCATGGCTTCCTGCTTTGACGCATGGAGTCAAGGTAGAAAACACAATGAATTCAACAGGACTTCCCACCCAGCCGCAGCGCGAAGCAGCATCACCCCGGCCATGGTGGGGAGACCCCGCTGCCAGCGACTGACCCCCGACACGCTGCAAGGCTTTAGGAATGGCTCGACAAGGAGAGGAATTCCTACATCCCCAGATTTCAGGCCTGGTATGCTTTTGTATTTTGAAAATGACTTTAATGATGAGAGTTCTTGAAAACAGACATTTTTCTCATCATTGAATAATTTAATATTTTTTTAGTTAATATTTGTTGGGAATATGTTAAGATGAATGGTACTCTTAAATATTCTAAATGAAAGAATTGACCTTATTTAGGCAGTACTCCAAATAAAAGAACATGTTGCTTGAGTGACTTTTTTCTTCCAGCATTTGACCAAATGATTGATAGAACATTGTCCTGACCATATATACGGCTTGTCAATCCCCAAATCTTTATTAAAACTAATACAAAACTTAATATTTAGGAAGAGGGCTTCGTGCTCTTTGACTATGGCTGGGACAGCGCAGCCGGCGGAGCTTTGGTTTGGCTTCTGCGTGTCCGGTCGTTACAGTAGAGCCTTACACTTTATAGCTCACCACAGAAAATGGGATATGGTGGCTCCAGCCAAACCCACAGACATTCCCCACACGCTGCTCCGGGTTCGGGGGGGAAGCGCTGCAGTGTGGTGTCGGCACTTACACCCCTCATCTCAGAGATGCCAGGGCTCAGCTGCAGCAAAAGTTGAACCAAAATCTGGTGTCTGTAGGAAATTTCTCAGTCGCTGCTGATTGCAAATTCAAATTCCAAGGTATTCTAGCTCACAGATCACTACTGCCTCCCCCTTCGGTAACGCCCTGTCTCTCCAGTAAACTATAGTCCTTGACTTCTTTAGAGGATGCTGCTAATTCTCCCGGGTCTAGTAGAGACCTATTTTCAAACACATCATCTGCTATGAAACACCCTCCAAACCACCATTTTTATAGCACATATTACCCCAGTCTGAGGAACTAACCAACACAGATAAAGTATTTTGGGGTTGGCATTGGGGTCACAACATCTCAAGAGGGCACACTGCTTCATTATGACAACTTTCCCTGCCAACAGCCCTTGTCCATCCACACCCAGACCCATCCTTTTGTGCCCAAATTAAATGGGAAAGCAACAGAAGTGTTACTTCTGTTTTCCTCTCACATAGGATCTGAGTCTGGCCGTGTCAAAAAAAAAAGATTCAGGGATTTTTTTGGTAATCACACATTGCTCGAGAACTACAAACAGGCTGAGGTACCTACCATTAACCAAAACATGGTGTCAAACACAAACCCCAGCAGACAGGCAGCAAACAGACAGAAAACAGGTCATTCACTTCACTTTGCCACAACCCAAAAAATTCCACAGTCTGTTTTTCTGGAAACCTTGCTTGGGAGCACAGCCTCTGCCCAGCCTGCCATCCCCCAGAGATAAACCCCGAGCAGTGCCCACTCAGGCTCAGCTGGTGCAACCACTGCAAGCCCCGGGCACAGCAGGGCATAGGGCAATCTCGTTAGAGCCTTGGGTTAATGATTAGCTTATTCTGTAAACATAAGCTGGATTTTCTAACTCAATATTTAAAGTTGTACTCTTCATATTTAAGTAGTAAGTATAGATGTGTGTCATAAAAATCAGATTTTAGGTAAATGAATATTAGGTCAATTTTTTATTATTTTTTTCTAGTGAAAAAGCCTCTGGGGGATACACAGACCCACACGACCTGTAAGGCTCCACGCAGCACCGGTGGGGATGGGGCTACAACTTTACTTTGGCCATTCACTAGCTGAACTGTGGAACACAGGGCTGGAGCACGGGGTAACTTCAGATGCTGCTAATGAAAGAAAAAGGAAGGCCGAACTCAACAGCTGCTTTTAAAGATCACTTTAACGAAAGAATTGTACCTGATAGATGCCATATCTGGGATCAACTGAGTAACAGTAATTTGGGGGAACAGGCTCTTGATTGAGAACTGAGATGGCCAACAGTGGAAACAACTTCAAGATGACAAAGGCTGCTGCCTTTGGGTTCTGCCAAAAGCTCATTTGGAGCTGCAAAGAGCAGGGTCCGTGCCCCAGCGTTTCCTGGTGTAGAAGCTCTGCCCCGGGGGCTGCGTTGCCTGCAGACACGCAGCCCAGCTGGTCCCTCTGCATCTCATCCACAGTTGCGCTTGGCAGAGCACTCCAACCCTCTCCAGACGTGTCCTTTTACTCCCAGGTGTCTTCTAGTTGTCTGCAGCCCCGTAGCCTCACTCCAGAATGAACTGAACACACGATGGTGTGAATGGTGATAAAATCCCGAAGCGCTGCAGGGATGGCTGCAGATCCCTCCAGCCCTGACCTGCCCCCCGGGTGGACGGCGCTGCAGTCCGGGGCTCTCGGCACCACAATGTGCTCACGCTCCAGACCCACGTGCCAGCACAGATCTTACTGTCCCTAACCCATGAGCTGTTGCTGAATTGCTTCCTCTGGCCATTATGGATTTGGGGTGGATTTACCAGTCTCTTTCCAAGGTCAGAAATGACACAAAGGTGGAAATTCTGACTTAATGAAATTAAAAGTATCCTTTCCGACTTCCTCATTCTCACAGTAACCTCACATTATTAGATCACACTAAAAGCAGAGCTTTTTGGTCCAACGGTGAATTCCCATTTCAGAAGTGTTGGGGTCCTCCACTGCAGAGGGAGTGACGTTACCGATGATTTGCCAGACTCTCCTCCTGCCCTGGGGAGGTGCATCCAAAGTTGATGTATGCCAGAAAATGATCTGACCACTGGATTGATCAGCTTTCTTGCCAGGCTCAAAAACTCTTTTCCAAGCTGAAAATAAATTCTCATCTTGCATATGACTCTGAAGCGTGCTTGTGCCTTGGTCTGGCCCTGCCCCAGAAGCTGCAGCGATGCTGGCAGTCACCTAGAGCAGTAACTGAGCCACTAGCAGGGTGTGAAGGGGGAGAGCAGAGCAGGGCTGCAAAGTTGTCCTCTCAGAATCCTCTGTTTTGAAAGATTTTGACCTTTCAGGACAAAAAAGCTTCTAATAAATCTACTACTAGCCTGTCGGTATGCTAACCCTCTCCCAGCAGGGTCTCATAGGACAGTCCTTGCACTTAGGCCAGGTCTAGACCCAGGGATATGCAAGTGCTAGGCTACTCTGTTGGCAGCTGCAAGCCAGGGTCACAGGGCAGAGGGACGGGGTGGCACCGCCTGGGAGGTGAGGGACAGCGGGACCATACACCAGTCATTGAGAAGAATTCACTTGGGGCAGGCACAGCATAAAGTGAAAGAAAGTAAGTACTAGTGTCCTGCCACTAAGCCCTGGCAGAAAGGATGCGTGAAGCACAATTCCAACACGAGTCAGTCACTGGGAAATGTTGTGCCCCCCTTTCGCTGTGCTGGGCTGAAAAAACCACCATCTGCGCTAAGTCAGCAGAGGACACAACTGGGGAAACCAGACTGAAACAATTACGTGTTCCCAAGGGCTACTAGGGGACAAGCAGAAAATTTCCACACCAGAATCAAAACTTGGAGCCTTAGTAATAACGTAAAGTTCATCTTTTTGAAGGTGACTATCTTGCCTTTGCTTTAGAGAACTCTAAGTGCTCCAGAAAGTCCCTTGAGGAGGCGGCTTCAGGAGCCGAGCGGAGGGTGGGGGCAGGCGGGCGCGATGCTGCCTGGATACGGCTGGGGCCTGTAAAGAGCAGGGTGAAAGGCAACTTTTTGAAAAGAAACATCCAGCTTTTGAGCTGTGGGTGCACCCGTGGCACAAAATGGAGCCGTCTACATTATTTGAAAATTGACTGCACGAGAGCGTGGCCAGCCCTCGGCGGGAGTCGTGGTGCTGGAGTGGCAGGGGGACGGTGCTGGCACCCAGCTTCTCCATCACTTGCATGCCCTCAGCTGAGCAGGAGGGATTCCCAGTTCGGAACGATCGCTCAGTAGAAGAAAAGAAAAGGTATAATGGAAAAATACACCTTAGAAAACTCAAAGCAGATGAGCTATGGCTGCATGTCAACAGAGGGGAGCATTGAACTGGTCAGTCCTCATTAGAGATTTAGTATTAATAACCACATGAAGTCAGAACTACCTGAAAGATGAAAATTTGAGTGGTATGAACAATAAATACCAAACTGCAGCCAAATAGTCCTGTCATTGTATGGCAGAATACCAACAGGCAGCCTGTAAAGAGCAAAGGTATAGGCTGAGATTTATGTTTCCACGTTTTCACTCTCCCACTCTGACAACTACATTAAAAACTTACAGGCTTTGGATGCTAGTGTCTTGCTCATATGTAAGTAGTTTTAAATATTATTTTTGTTGGGATTTTATCCAATCCTGCAAGAAACAACAAAATTCATGGCAGAGTTACAGAAAAGCAAACCCTTTGCTCCTAAGCACATGAAACTGCTGAACTTTACATCTTGTATTCAACACCCATCGGTGGCAGAAAGATTTAATCTCTCTGTTTAATCTCCCAGCTCCTGTGCTTCTGCAGCAGCTCCAGCACCACACACTAGAAGCTGGGGGGCGAGTCGTGGTGAGCACACCGCAGGCAGTGTGGGGCATCCCCAGGGGAGGCCATAAAGCCGTGTCACAGCAGGCAAGGGCCGGGGCGGGTTGCTGCCGGGTTTGGGGGTTCTGGTTTCACCCAGCCCTTGTCTCTTGGACAGTGGTGGCACCGGCAGCATCTTCTGGCGGCCTGCAGGAAACACAGACATCGGCTGTGGAAAGTGGCCTCATAATGGGAATTCAGGAGAGCACTAGGTGATGAAGGGACGTACAGATTTTTTATTCTTCCATCATGAGCAGAGCGATTTAATAAGCGCTGACTTATTTCCCAATGTTCCCACTAGAGATAAAAATGCTAGTCAAGCTGCTTTGTTATTGTTCAGCTCATCAGTTACTATTTGATAATTTTTAAATGTTTTTAAACATTTAGCTTCCCACTAACTATTAGCGATTGCAGGCTGAATTGCAGGAGCTTGGGCAAAGCCAGTGGGCAGTGTATGTTGCTCAGTGAGATAAATTTGCAAGTATCTGGGTTTTTTGCTATTTGTGTTATAAACAAAACAAAAATCCCAAAATACTTGTAGCATGAATGTAGAAACTACTTGGCTAGAGTTTTTTATTCCTGAAGATACACTTTCTGTGATTGAATCTGCAGTTACGATGTTCATGGAAATTTACCTTATTTAAACTCTTTAAAGTATAATTAATTGATTTTCTATTATACCCCAATACATTTATCCCTTTTTTTTTTTACTATTTGACATGTAACTCAATTATTTCATGTTCAATATTTCTGAGCTGTCACAATTTAAACATACGAGTAAGAACAAGCTGAGGATTCAGGCCACAGCCTGGTGTTTGCCTCTCGCTGCCAGAGGACACTTCCCACCTCTCCCGCTGCAGAGGACTTTGCTCTTTGCAAACGGACCCAAGGCCGCTCTGGGGTCACCCGTCTCGGCGCCAAGTGGAGGATCTCGGCAGGGAACGCCTCTCCCGGGGCGCAGCCTTGGCTACGGCGCTGTCACAGCTCCAATGCGAAGACACGGTGAGCGTATTTCGTTATTAATCACGTCTCATTTTCTCGTCTGAGGTTAAGTCTGAGTTGCCCCGAGGGGCACTGAACACGACAAGATCCCCGCTGTCGTCCTTGTGCCTGCACTGACCACCTGCCCTGCCTTGTGCTGCCTCCACTACTGACTGCACGGGACATCATTCACATTAACAGCAGGCAGTTTCTTGACAGTAAAAAATTCAGGATTTGCAGAATGTACACATTTTCTGTTACTTTATTTAAATAAATTTATATTTTTCTGATTTTTATGACACCTTTTCAACTTTCTCCATATAAAATATGTCATTTCATTAACTTCTGATCATAAGGGTATTGAAAAATCCTACTGAAGAAAAATGCTCCAGACCTTCCCACTACTGCATTGTCTCGTGTCCTGACAAAGCAGCATGTCAGGAGTGAAGAGCCAGCTGTGGAGAGATGCTCCTTTCACGGGTCACCAGATGTCACACTCCAAATTCCAAAATATTTGTAACACGCTGCTGCTTAATTAATCGCCTTCAGCTGGCTGAAGCCAAGTAATGAATATGGATGAAGAATAGGGGGAAGTCACAAACAGGGAACATTTCTTGCCTGTGCATGAAGTCAGGCTGCTGAAAACGGCATTTTCAGCCAAGTTGTCTTTTCGCTGTGCCAGGCTGGTTGTCCTCGGCCGTGGCAGATGGTACCCCTGTAGCAGAGCAACAGCCCAGGGTGCTCTGCAGAAGGAGAGTCCTGAATCGTGGGGCATCATTACTTGTGCCTTATGTTTGAGAAACAGATATGAAGAAAAAAAATATGAAAGTTCAAATTACAGAAAGACACAAAGATAAATAAAAAGTACACATCTAGACAGCAAGCCCATTAAAACAGATTTACAAGTTGCGTGTTAAAGGCAAAAAGCGGAAACCTTCTTTAAAATAAGATTTAAGGTCAGCACAAGGAATCAGATTGAAGTACTTCATGCTGAGAAATACTGTCTGAGAAAATGACGTTCAATTATATCAGTACATTACACAACAGGTTGAATCACTGTCATGATATGCAGCAGCTATCATAAAAATGCTGATTTCTCTGATATATTTCAAAATAGGAATAAAGTAGCTAAAAGGAAGCATTTAAGTCTGTTTATTTTGATTTTTGTCTTGTGTAAAGCAATACTGAGTGTTATACAGTGCAGTCTGAACACCATTTTAAGAAGTATGCAAGCGTATTCTTCTTTGCACACAGGACAAGTCTTGAAACGCTACTTTCATAAACACAACAAAAGTCACAAACTCATATGTTTTGCAGCAAGTAGAGGCACTGTTAATGAGAACAGGATAATTATAACTAAACTTTAATTCCTCTCTATTTATTCTGGTACCAAGGTCAATTCTGATGTTATTTCTTCCCTTGCCAAGCTGTACCAAATACTATGCCCAAAGGTATTGCAGCCAGGAGAAAACAAAGGCTGCATTAACCTTTGATGGTAACTGGAAAATTCATTTCTGGCTTCTTTGAGAATGCTACTGAAATCACTCTAGGAAATAACAAAAATCAAAACAAGGAAGAGAGCACGTGCCCACCAAACTCCAGCTCCGTGCAAGAAATGAAGAGGAAGATGGAAGATGCACAACTGGTCCTAGTCAAAGGCAAGGACAAGGGCTGGCACGGGCATTCAGGGCTCACAACTGAAAAACCAAACAAAACTGGAATTCAAAGTGATTTTATAGAAATCAAGCCATCTAAAATGTCACATGACTCTTCTCTCAGTGAAACGAACCGAGCAGTAAGAAGCACCAGGCTGGCAGTCCAGTGCCTGGAGCAGGGTCGCCCCGGGACGTCCCCACGGCCTCGCCATGCCAGCGCCGCGGCCCGAGCGAGGCTGCCCGCTCAGAGAGCCACGTATCTGCATTATTTAAGTTACACCCACTGAAGTCTTGCCTTGAACACACAGAATTTCAATTAGAAAACCCAGAGAGGTGCCTGCCATCCCCCCACCCCGCTGCCTGGGGCACTGCTGCGTGCTCCGGGCTGGGCAGGCGGCTCCAGCTCTCCGCAGGATTTATTTCCGACAGAGCAGGACGCTCGTCCAGGCAGCTGCCAAAACCAGACACTGTCTGCAGCACAAACACTCCGGCACATCTTTTTCCCAAATGGCCTGAAGATCATGTTTCATGGGGCTTTATCATATTGAAACAGCGAATCTCACCACATGCAGGAAAGCAGAATTAGGAAAAATGTCATTACCACCATACTTTTATGCTTTAAAAACTTTAAAAACTGCTGAAACGGGTTTCCTATTTGATTAAAGCAGCTCTCTGCATTGCACTGATACTTGAAACGGGATAAATCTGCTGAAGTCCCATAGTGTGTCCGTGTTCAGGCTCCTGATTTCGGTTCAGGCCGTGGTCGGTTACAGTGAGGTTCCCTGGCCAGCCGTGCCCTGGTGTTGGCGGTCCAGGCTGCAGCTCCAGCTTCAAACAGCCCAAACTCTGTGCTTAAGGAAGAACCCAGTGACCAGCTCAGCTGTGTTTTTAAGAAAACTGTAAAGAAAAAAACCCTGTCCAGATAGGCTGATAAAGGAGAAGAAAAACCCCAAATCATTCTCATTATCCCATTTCATTTTTCAGAACAATGATCCATCAGGTCACTCTCCTCAGCAAACAGACTCACAGACTGGTTGGGGTTGGAAGGGACCTTAAAGGTCACCCAGTGCCAATCCCCTGCCACAGGCAGAGACACCTTCCACTGGAGTGGGACACATACGCGTTGGCCAGAACGCTTTGCTGTACAAGAACTATAGCAGGGAGAGGGGCTGCTGGACCCCGAACCCCCCCACCCTGGGACCGGGTCTGCCAGAGCAGCACTCAAAGGTGTCCCATGAACTCACGATGCGTTAAGGACCGTGTCTGTACTCACTAAATCCCAGAAGGGCTGTGAGCTGATGTATTTTCACGGTGTTTCAATGCAGATTTGTTGCCCTCTCACCGGCTGCAGGACTCACCAGACAGACACAGGAGGCAGCGGGGCTTCCGAACACACCAGGCAGTGCAGAGCTCGGGAGCAGCACGAGGCTTCAGCACAGCCTGCTGATATTTTCTAAAGGCACCGTCCTTCAGTCCCTCCCAGCACCTCTGCTTTCCCCACGCAGAAGATGTTAAAGTTTTCCAGGAGAACTCCCTGCAGAAGCACTCCTCGCGCCTCCCCTCCCGCGGAGCTGGGCCAGGAACAGCGGTGTGGGCCAGGAATGAAATTCCTCTGCAGGGAGGCTCCAGCCTGCGGGTCCCAGCACAGCACCGAGCGACCGGCGGCTGCAGGACCTGCCCCGGGAGGAAAACTCTGCCTGCGCTCTCTCGGCCACCCGCACAACCATCCACATGAGACCTTAAAAGAACAAGACGCCCTCAAACACATGGGTGTTAGTGCTCAGACTGACGCTAAGCTGATGCTACAGCCATTGTAAGATCAAGAGTTGGTGCTTTCATGCCATTCAGCTCCATTTTCACAGGGAATTATTTCCCGCTCCCTTTACATTCATGTCTGAAAGCCCCCTGGAACTGGAGACACCTTTACTGAAATTTGCATGCAGAAAGCTTAAAGTCACCAAAAATATCTTTGGGAATAACATGCAAATCATACTCAGCAGGGAGTGTGGCTACTATACAGACTACACTACAGATCTCCATTTGACCTCACAGCATAACCTCTCAAATATTTAAGCACCCAACAGCATCCCATACAAAGTTACCCACGGTTCCCATGGCACACCTTCAAGTTACTACGGCAAAAAGTTGCACTTTTCATGCCACTTGTGCCCTTCATTCCAGGCCTAGCCCCCAGGTGCAGAGGTCATGGGGAGTGTTGTTGGCCCAAGGGAGAAGAGAGCCCTGAAAGAACAAAACCAAGTTCTTTTGAAGGTATATGGAAACTTGCTACAGGGCAACTAAATGTGTTGTTTGTAATTTCATAATGACTTCCCTAAATGCATAAAAATTAATTAAAAGGAGGTAAGAAAAAACAACCTGAAAACCAAATAGGCACTGAAAATAATTGCTGTCATATCAGGAAAAGGTTATTTCCCTGAGATGGAACTATATACACAAGCCTCAGGCAAACCAGCATTGCTTAGGGTAGTCAATACCTAAATCATTCCCTCCTGCAAATGTACTGGTTTTGAAATATTCAACAGAAACCAGAATTTCTCCACACACCATAAAGAAAAAAAATTTTAGGATGATAAAGTACTTCCCCTCCACTCAAACATATATTATTAGATATAAAATTATGGTAATTGAACCTCATACATAAGCTTTTTAATTCAGGCCTTTGTAGAAATGTACTATAACAGGATAATGTTTGTTTTTACTGGCTGCTACTCACCCTGGAGAAATCACCAGCCATTGTGCTCCTTCAGGAGGAGGATTTCCTCTAGTAAACCTGCCAGTAAAAAACAATCAGGCATCCTGATAGCTTTATTTGGTTAGAAGAATGGTAAACTTGTAAAGTGCCAGGAGCTATTCAACAGAAAAAGATTAGATGTGAGCAGCCCCAGGTTCATCATTTAAAGTAATGTCAATTTGAGGCTTTCCATTAGCTGATTAGAGGAAACGAGGCACAGGGTTGGTTTGTTTGTTAGTTTAAGGGAAAAAAAGAGAAAGTCTAATTTTTTTTTTTTTTAATGCTAGCTTATAGCTACCATTCCAAGGATGGAAAAAGCACATGTGAATGATTCACACATTTTGAGCCATTTTCCTGATCAGCAGAGGCTGGAGGAGCAGCGTGGCTCAGCCCCCAGCACATCCATCCCCCCGGGTCTGCGGCAGACCGGCTCCTGGCTGGCGATGGGTTAAATTTGCTCTTCGTACTTTCATTTACACGGGATATTTCTGAGTGGCTTTACTTGTAAACCAGCTCTGTGGAACAGCATTTTTGCGCATTACCTCCCATTTGCTACCTCTGCAGAAATGCATGTTACGAGGAAAGCGAGACCTTAGAGAAGCTTATTGATCAGAATAAACATCTGAGGTACACACCAGGGACCTGCTGCTGGAAAAGCAGAAGGAAGGAATATACCCTGTCAAAGTACTCTTATTGCTAATTTCCTACTAAATTTAATACCAATATGCTTATGAAAGCGGTATTTTCCACGGCAAGACATACAGTGCATGATTTTGTACCAAAAAATTCTACACTTCTCTAAAAAACCTTTATTAGCTTCCCAAAGCTGAGCGTGCAGCCACGTGTTTTGTAATGTAGAATCCTGCTAAATCCCTCTGAAAATACCTCAGCAAATCACCATTAATCATACATGAGATGACTAAGTAGTGATCTGATAAGCTGGACACAGTGCCATTCCATGTTAATATACATTATTAAAAAAATCCATCTGAGCAGAAAGCAGTGCTCAGCGTTACTGCTCGGCAGCGCAGTAACCCCGTAAGGGAGCCGTGGAGCAGCAGCCCGCGGGGACCGCTGCTTCGAGCGTGGAGCTATAATTCATGCCATGCAAATCCAGGCCTGCGCTGGCCTCATCATGGATCTCACCTGCTGCACTATGATGAGAAACATGGTGTTGTTTTCGGTTAAAACCCCGGTGCCCTGGCTCCTGCCTTCGCTTCCCACCGACACGGCCCTTAACCTGCTCCTGCGGGACCCCCCGTCCCCCCTGGGTGGGACAGAAGACAGGGACCTGTTTTTTTGTCAGGCAAGGGGTTTGTTAACCCGGGGGTTCTCCTTCTGCCCACTTTCCACCTCCCACAACATCCTAGAGCAGTATCTTCTGCTGAGGTGGCGCCGTGTGTCAGGAGCCTTTATTGCATGTTTGAGTCATTCATTATAATAATCAAAAGAGTAGCCTCATTAATTGATGTTTTCAGCTATACAAGTGTAAAAATTTACCCATAATATTGAGTATAATGACCATCAAGCAATTACTCATTTAGAGAGTTTCCCAGTTCTCTGCAACATGATCACAGCTCTTCTTCATACAGCGCATTCTTCACAGCATCCTCATTCAGGATTCTGAAACAGCATTTCTTTTTTTTTAACCTTGTCCTCTAATATCGTGACTTCAAAGGTACTAAAACCTACTATGTTATGTCAATGGATATTTTGGCACTCTGTAAAATTTGGGTTATAGGCCAGATAGAGTTTAACACACTATATTGTGAGCATGAATGCTGCACACATGTGCTGCATTTGTCTTAAAAATTCACATGGCATTTTCGAAACATAATTTTCCACAGCTGAGTTAGACAATGATTTAAGATAAATAATTGGAATTACTGCTGTTGAAGCACATACAAAACTTACAGTCTACAGAAATAAAAGGAAAGCTAAATGTGACTGGCAAGCTTGAGCCTGGGGCAATATTTTTTTTCCAGCTGATTGAGAAACACATAAAGGTAAAGATTTTTATTATAGAAATAGTTGCTTTCACCACCGGCTTTACTGCTGTTGGGTTTCGCTCTTAATAAAGCTCCTTTCTAAGCTTTACATTGCGCAGTCTCGCAGGCTGGTGGTGACACCATCTCAAGCTTTAAGGGTCAACAGATAACACATACCGTATTTTAACTCCTCTTTCTTACAGACAAAGAGAGGAGGATCCTCAGGGTGGAGTTCCTGGGTCACGGTCCCGTTGGCCGCATCTCGCTGGCAGGCATCACCACGGGGTGCAGGGGATGCTGAGCAAAGGCTCCGGGAGCCTCTGTTGTGCAACGGCCCTGGCACCCGGCGTGGGGACCAGCCCTGCAGCCGCACCGGGGACCCATCCCGAGCCCGTCCTGGAGAGCTGTGGGCAGGCACGGGGGAGGAGGGCAGCCGGGGCCTGGCGAGGAACGGAAAACAACTGCAAGGGCATGGAGGCAATGTAAATATAACTATAATATATATTTTATTTTGTGTATATATATAGCTATAATAGATTTTATTGTGTATATATGACTATAATATGTTTATAATATATATTTTGTATATATTAAATTTTTAATATAATGCTATGATATTATATTTATATATTTTATATATATTCTATATATTATATACGATAGTATTTTATACTGATATATTTTTACAAAAGAAGGTGGTATAAAATAGTCACATGTTGATACGTGAGCTGTCTCCACGCCGGGACCAGCCTCTGCCACCGCCAGCACCGCTGCAGTCCGACGGGCGCGTCCAGCTGCGGCGGAGCCCCCGCCGTGCCCCATCCTGGGCACCACCCCCAGCTCCCCGCTCCGGCCGCTGTCCCAGCGCCCAAACCCTGAGCTGCCAGCGCCGGCCGTCCCAGGAAAGGTCACACCGTCACCCCAGGGCATCCCCAACCCCGTTGTACCAAACCGCTGTGGGTCGGTCCCGGACCGGGCACAGGCAGGGACCGGGTGCACGCAGGGCTGGGGACCGGCCAGCGCTCGGCTCACACACACACACAAAGCCTAAAGGGGAGAAAAAAAGCCTCCAATTATTACCACCAGGTATTTAACCCAACAGAATGGAAGGATAAGAGCGGTGAGGAGCTGTTGAGTGACCTGGTTAACCAACACTTGGTGGGTCCCTTCATCTTCCTGCCTCCTAAGCATCTCTCCTGTAATGCTGCTGGTCATAACAGGTGGTATTAAAGGTCACATTGGCACTGAAAGGTTTTTAAATCATGTTTTATTACAGTCATCCAGTTACGACACGGCGCTGTGGCCTGCACTCCTCCAGAACACGCCGGCATACCAGCTTGCACTTCACTTACAGCACAGTGAACATCCACAGGTTACTTACAATGCCAAAAAAAAGACTTCACAGTGCTGTTGTGAAAATACAGTAACATGTTCCCAAATTTCAGATATGAATATTAGCAAATTCCTTCAATACTTTCAAAATAAAAGATGCTTCACACATATGTATGTCACCACTCACCTAATCCAACCAAAGCTGATGCTCTTTGACCCCAGTTGTTTTTAAAGGTTTTCAAATTCAATCAAAACTTAATTATCTCTACAAATAACAGATAAACCGCTCATTTAAAAAAAAAAAAAATCATGTCTTTGCAAATTTGGCCTAAGCTGTGATGTCATGGGGAAGGATAGGGTGTGTCAGCAGTTGAAGTGGGGCACAAACGCCCCAGAAATGCCAGTCAATGCCAACGTTACCTGACAACTCCTGGACCATGGAGCGATGCTCCAAGTGTCCTGTAACACCCTGAAACAATGATCTGAACGCTCATCTGCATTTCCACTACACGGCACGTATATTTTCCTTATCCCATCCTATTCCCTTGCCATCTGCTCAGGGATCTCCTCTGCCTCATTGCTGTCGCTGCCGTGTTTTCAAGGCCACAAGGTAGTCCTGATGGAGCATGGAAAGAGCATACGCCGACCATCAGAGCCTACCAGCAGCCTTTAAAATGTTTGATTTACTCAATCTCAGCTACTCACACAAACAGGAATATTGCTCATGCTCATATGCTCACAAGTGTATTTTCAGTCAACGGTTTCTAGCCTGATATGATTTCTCAGTTTCGCTTTAGAATTTCATCATCTGCACATTCAGTTTATTGAAGATGACGAGTTTTCCCACTTCCTGACCTCGGTGTCAGACAAGCCCAGCAAACCCAATTTGTGTGCCACAATGAATTCTCCTGTTTGAAATAGGCTCAAAAGAAAATTGCGTGGGTTGGTATAGGTAGCAGGCAAATTAAACGGGCACTAAACCCACGCTTCCCTGCTAGCTTCCACCTGACATGCTGCAAGTTTCACATCACTGAAAAGAAAAGAAATGTGAATAGCCAAGGATGTTCTTCTATGACATTTACATCTTGGGAGGAATAAATCTCTAAAATCTTAGCTTATATTAAATACTACAATAAAATGCTACATAAAGAAATGGCAGATTTCAGCATGAGAGAAAAAACCCAACTCTTTAGTAAGTACCCAACTTAAACATTCTTTTCTTCCTAAATTGGGTGGAGAAATCTGTACTGAACAAAAACTTACAAGTTTAAGTCATCCTTGTCCCTATTGTAAAGGGTTATAATTTTCAAAGAAAAAAGTACTTTAGGTGCCCTTTCAACATAACTCAGCACTGCACCACTTGCATGGCCACTTCAGCTTCTCCATAGCCCAGCAGAAGCCAAGAAATCATCACATAATCCATCTCTTTGCTGAACCTCAGTAGTTTTTTATTGTCAACCCCTATAACTCAAATCTGGTTCCTAAGAATTACGGTTGCTTTTAGCTTTAGCTTGTTCAGTTCTCTGCATCTCAAGTAGGCAGCATGTTCCAGTTAGCAGGTTAACAATGTCAGCGTGTCATTGGAGAACATCAAAGAGCGGTTTCCATCCTGTTGATGTGAAATAATAACACGGGAGATAACAAGATTTAGATTATCTTGTTGTTATATCAAGCTTGGTCAGGGAGGAATGCAAGCAAAGGCCAAGCACCCCTTCCAGGGGCTGCTTCTTCACCTCTCCCGTTTGCAGCCGGGACCTTTCCGTACGTGGTTGAACTGCTCCTCCTGCTCAGCAGAGACACAAACCGCTGCCATTGCAACACCGCTTCCTCCAGCTTCACTTCTGAGCCCAAAGTGCTCTCAGCCTAATCAAAGATTTACACAAGGGAAGCATATGTAGATAAAATCAAGAGAAAAGCCCAAAAGCAGATACCACCACAGAGCCAGCTTAGGGAGAAGTGCTTGCATCTGCGTATTTCTCCACCAGCAGAGACGTTAACAGCGACCAAGGTTGGGAAGGCTGCAGAGCCACTACTAAGAGCGATACCTTCCTATCAGTCAGCTCATAGTCGTCAGGCACACCGATAGCTTTTGTGGCTGGATACAGTGACAGAAAATACAGCGTTTGAACTGCTGCTGCTGGGTCTGACCAGTAAAATTGTTCCTTAGACACCTCTCCTCTTGCCACTCCAGCATGAGAGCATCCCATCGGGGAGCATCCCGGTGCACCCCGCTCTGCCACGGGACACCCAGCCGGGATGCTGCGCCAGGCTCCTCACCCGGAGCACACGAGGGCAGGGAGAGCAGCAGAGCCGAGCCCCCATCTGGGGGTGGGACAGACGGCCTGTGTGCTGGAAGGGTATTTCTGACGTTCCTCACTGGACTTCAGCTGCTGGAAAGCTTGGGCTGCCCACCAGGGACCATCAACCTCCAACCCCTTCCAGCCACTGCAAGGCTATTTCACTCAGCATTGGTTAATGTTTTGATGTAGCGTTGGATGATCAATGGTTTCCATCACATTTGCATCCCGATGACATCAAGGAGGATGCTTTGGAGGAGCAGCCTGAGCTATCGCACAGGGCTGGTGCAGCAAAGCCTCACCCCGGCCGGCAGCGTGCCTCTGCGGGAGAGCAGGGCCAACCCCGCTCTCACTTCCACGTGCCCCATTTCACAATCCTCCAGCCTGTGCCACAGAGAGCATCTTAGCAAAGACCAGTTCCCCTTCACATTGCAGCATGAACATCAAATATATGTTTCCGTTGCTAGATAAACCAAACTGGGTCACTTTGTTTCTCTAGAATAACTCCGATTTCCATCCGATGGTTCACACCACAACCCGACGCCACACAAAACACTCATACAAGCCTTTGTCTCTGCTGCAGATCATCTAACAAGGATTTCCCAAGAAACGCCACAAGCGGCAGCAAAACCTTCTGCTGCAGTTTGTTATTTAGTTTGAAAAAGGCGTTTGAGAAATGCAATCCCACTCTTACCTTTTCAGCTAGCTCTTTCTTCAGGTGCCCTTGGCAGGGCCCTCCCCCAGCAGCTTGCAGGCAGCACCGGGCTGGGGGGTCCTGGGGGGTCTCGGTGGGAGCAGGCAGCCAGCACCATTATTCTCATTTAACCCCTGCCATGCCCTGACCGATGGGGAGCCCATGGCTGCTGGGGCAGGTGGGATTCATCCCCCCCTCCAGCCCGTCCCGGCTGCCCCAGCCCCTCACCCAGGCATCGGGGCGCTCCCCAAGCCCCTGCCCCGGCTCTTCATCGCCCGCCCAGGCAGGTTGCCAAGCGGCTGTGGTTGTTTGTAAAGCTGGGCTCTGCAGGCACCATCCTCACCTTCCCCACCAGAAAGAAGGAATCAAGCCAATGGCGAGTGGGACACGTCGTCTGCTTCTCGGCAGCACCCACCAACACACAGCAGGTCTCTAGGAAGGAAAAAGAATTCATAAGATCAAGCCTTACAGTAGCTGAGAGTACAGAACTTACTTCAGAAGTCAGCATGCAGCTGTTGAATTGTTTTTATTTATTAAATGACTTAATTATTTCAGGTAGAAGGTTATTCATAAGACTTTCCATCCTGCAATTCTTACATGACTACATGAGGAAGTGAAGTAAGAGTGCAGGAATGGACAACATGAGTCAAAAGCAGCCGTTAAAAGTTTGATTTCACTTATGTGGATCAGAGTAAGATCAGATCAGGCATGGAAAGCATCAGATAAGGCTTGTAAAAGTAAAAAGAATTAAGAGGAGTCTAACACCCACCTTGCCCATGACATCAGCCTCCGGCAGTGTGCTGTCCTCAGGGTGTTTATGCATTTAGGTCAGACCCCATGTTGCTGATCGCTTGCTATAAAGCTGCTTTAAATATGTAAAAATGTGCACATCTAAGTATGTGTTTTACTGCACACTTCAGGTGCTGTCCATAGCCCTTGGGGGTAGCGTTGAGGTGATAACATTTCAACAACGGAGTGCGTTTGGCTGGCTTGTCTTAAAGAATCCAGTTCCTCTTGGGCTTCAGGGAGACTGTTTAGCTTCAGTATTTTTAGAAAGTGAAAACCGGATTGAAAACAAGCAGAAGCCAGCTGAATTAATAGCTCTATCGCTACCAGCATCAGTAGTTAGAAGCCTGAGGTTGTCCAGCAGGCAGCCAGCCTTCGTGCAGCGTGGCACTAACTCCACAGCCGCTGCGGTAGCCTGTGGGCAACCCTGTTCTTCTGGAAAGATATTCCTGTAAAGAATTATTAAAATATTCCTGTAAAGAATTATTAAAATAATCCCAAACAAAAGCTGCTTTGGCATAGAGCGCTGCGGGAGAGCTGGTGGGGAAAGGAGCGGGGTTCCTGTCCCCGGTGCAGGTGCAGCGATGAGCAAGAGGCAACAGGCACACAGGGAAATCCTGGAAATGTATGAAAAAAACTTTGTAGGACGTTTTACATATTCTGAGCTGTGGAGGAGCTGAGGTCTGCCTGGATTTTGAATGAATAAAAAAATACCTTCATGCATTTTTCAGCCCGTTGCTCTGAGGGGTGGGTTTGGAGCCGAGCTGTGATTTCCCTCCGAAGGTGGGTCCTGCTCCTGCAGCTCCTTCCCCTAAAGCCAGGCCTATCCTGGGAAGCAACTCTCCCTCTTTCAGTCCAACTCGTCAGGAGCCTAAAAACAGCGATTAAAAGCAGTCCAATATCTTGGCTTCTGCATTTGACTGGGAAAGCAGACGGCTGGGCTGGGAGCATGTCTCTGTGCTGGGGAGAGCCGAGGGCGGCCAGCGCTGGGACGGGACCCCTTGCTGCACCCGGCATTGCTCATCACAAGGAACATTTATTTTTAGATCACTTACCGCCACTAAAACATACTTGGGCTGTTTTCAGTCTGACTCACGGCTAAATTCCTGTTCTTCTGGAAGCTGAGTTTTCGGTCCCCACCCAAAATGAGGGAAGACAAATCAAAATGAAACCAAATAACCCCAGCTGGACCCAAACTGAAGCCCAGTGCAGATGTTGCCAGCCCGTGCTGGTGCCTGTGTCAGAGCAGGGCATGAGATGGCCCGGCGGGGTGGCACGGGGTGGCCGAGGAGGGTGGCCACCACACTCAGGCCAGTGTCGGCGTCGGTCCACGGCTACGGCAGCGATGGGGCATCGCCCTGGGGACAGCCCGCACCCACAGCCCATCTCGTCCACCCCACACCTGCACCCCAGCTCAGCCCCACTAAGCTCAGCCTAAGGAACATATAGCCATGAGAAGAGCTTGTGTTTTGGGGTTTTCTCTTTAAATTTGTCTGCACACTGCGCCGTGTACTTGTACTATTCGGTACAAAGACGGAGCGTGCGTAACTTTGACATGGAGATTTTTATCTCGATGTCACCTAGGATGTACAAAACAAAGCCAAAAGCCTGTGAGGGGGTGCAGAGCTGGAAACACCACCGCACGTGGGCTGAGGGAGCAGTGCTCTTGCCTTAAGGTGTTTTTTGACAGAATTCTGCATTTCACCCGTGAAGTGAGATGTGACCAGTTCATGCAAAGGCCCCGAGATCTGCCCCTTGAAAGCAAAATCGATACATCTGCAGAGAGCAGCTTCGGAGGGAAGAAAATGGTCCTCTTGGATATTAACCTTTTTGGAAGGAAACTTTCATGTGTTTCTAGCTGGGTGCTACAGACTATTTATTCATTTTCAAGATAATTTCTGTAAGGAATCCTTTTTCATTGCATATTTGCTATTTTCAGTTGCAAGACCAGAAGCACCATAGTAAAGCATGCAATGATCAGAATTTTCACTAATTTGTTTGGGGAAATGGGAGTAGATGGGGATTTTAGAGACTGCCACTAAATCAAAGGCACAAACCAGGATTATCTCAGCAGGTTAAAGGTACTGGAGCCCGACGGGTCATCACATCACCCAAGGTTTTGTATAGGAGCTCCTAAGCTAAACAGAAATGGCTTTTATGAAGGCCAAGAAAAGGGCAGGTCTGCTGCAGCAGCATTAGAGCAGCGAGCTGAAGGGAGCCAGGGGCGATGGCAGCGAGGAGGAGGAGGAGGAGGAGGAGGATGCAATAGTCACCTTAGGGTAGGCAGTGCAAGAACTGCAAATGTCACAATTTCGAATTATAGAAAGGGTTAAAATTATCTTTTTATGTTAATCAATATCATGTAATCAGGATAAAACCAGACGCAGAAAGAGGATTACTAAGGGACTATTAAACTTCATTTTTCCCCTGATTTAAGTTCCCGAAACTGCTGCAATGCTGCCTTTCAGCCACAGGAGAGCATGAAGAGCTCGGTCTTGGGGGTGGGTTTTACCAGACCAAGTCTGAGCTGGGGCCCAGGCTGGTTCTCAGACCCGGCTAGGTCAAAAGCAAGCGCAAAGCTCTGAGCTTTGGTGCTTGTGCAAAAGCTTTCTTACTGCATGGCTTTACTTTATATCTGCAGTTTAAGATGATCGTTGCCATCTCTTCCCCACTCTTACGTTTTCTAACACTAGTGATGTACATAGTACAAATGTCCTCTGCTAAATCTTCCTTCTAGAAGGAACTAGTCTGTACTTCTTGGTATTTATAATTCATTGTATTCTTCTATTCTGAACAGAATGGTTCTAAAAGTTAATTACGTGAATAACACATATTTTTGTTTTGGCTATATATCTTTATACCTGTTTCACATTTAATTCTTCACACAGAGTGAGATCAGACTTGCCGGTCACAACTTCTGTGGATACACCGGTCTGACCTCACAGCTGTCTGCCTTGAGCAGGAGGTTGGATTAATCCTCTGTGGTCCTTCCAACCCAAGTTGTCCGATGATCCTGTGATACTACGTAGTTTTATATTATTAAATAGAAAATATTTCCTGGGATTAAACAACAGCTGGTCTTAGAATAAATGGTCAATAAAATATAAGTTCCTTTTCCTGCATCTTAGGTGGCCCCTAAGTGGAACTGCTGGAGTACAGCATCTGCAGTGAAGACATTAAAAAGAAGGAAACATTAAAAATAACAATATGAGACACAAACCAACAGTGACCAGTATGGAATTTTGGCAAAAATATGTAAAATGGGAACTAATATCTGCCATGAGAAATCGCAGATGTTGGTTTTATGTACAGCCTGGACCTGTAAGTGCTGCAAACCTGTGCAACAGGCTGTGCTGTGATAGACATTTTTCAAAAGCATTGGGATTTATAATCCTGAGCCTCAGAACGGTTTCAGAGATTTCAGCACACTGTAAAGGCAAATATTACCTGCTGCTGATTCTGTTACAGCTGAGACACCTGCCTGGCAGCTGGACACGAGGTTACCTGTGCCAGGTCTGCCCTGGGGTGCTTTGAACAGCAGAGCCCAGCTCAAGCCTTGGCAAAGCCCAGCTCAAGCCTTGGCAAAGCAGCCGTGCATGTGAAGAGTGGGAAGATGCTGAGTGTGGCAGAAGAAGGTGCCAGCTCAGGGCTTGTCCTCTTTGGGAAGGAAGCGAGTGCTCAGGGTGTTGTTTGCTTAGTCAGGACATGTGAATATTTTTAGTTTCTTATTCTGCAGCTCCAAATCCCACTCATTTGTGGGAACCAAAAGTAGTTTTTGGGTTGGGCTGCAGGACCCGGGTTCAGCGGGGCAACGCGGGGCCCAAGCCTGCGCCCAGCTGAGCCCAGCCTGCTCACCCCCCGGCCCTCAGACCCTGTGCTGGAGCAGCAGTGCTCGGCCCTGTGTCCCTGCCAGCAGCTTGATGCTGCCACTTCGTGGGAAATCATTGATGTGACCTTTTAGTGTTCTTCTTGCAGTTTAATTGCATAGAAACAAAGAAGAGCTTAGCAGCTGCCAGCCTGTTCCTGCTCAAGTCAGAGCTATTGCAGTCCTTCAAAATTTCAGCTAAATGAATTCATAACCAGTTTTCTAATTAGCTAGCCTCTGTCTTAAAATTTCACATACCATGGCATGATCAGTACACATACTAGAGAAATAATAGCATTACTATTTTAAAAAACAGTTGTCATAACGTATGGGAGTTCTACTAAGTGGTGCTGGGCTCTCAGATGCACAGGCAGCAGTTTCTAACTTTGCACGTTTTTTATGATGCATATATAGTATATATTAACAGAAAGAGCGTATATTAGAGATGATGATTACTTGCTGGGTACCAAGCCAACAGGGAATAGCTGTGTGGGTAAATGCAACACGGTGTGTACAGAGGGAGGTATCCTTAGTGACTCAGTGCATTTAATAAGGAGCAGGTGACCCTGCTCACCTCAGTGGACACAGCAAAGCAAATAATTGAATGTATTAATCCATAAGAACTGTCACTACACATTGTTCACAGAGAAAAATCACCTCCTGGCCATCGATTACCTGGACACAGGTTGCCACGTGCTGTCCAGACACATCTCTGGTGGGGAGAGGGCAGCAGCACCCGGCGTGCCCACAGCTCCAGCTCTGCTACAGGGCTTGGACCAGCCTGGGCAGGACAGCGGAGCCGGACCCCGGCAGGACCCTGGCAGCGATGCCTGGATGTTGTTGGGCCGGCAGTGCCTCCTCTCACAGCCTCGAGGAGAACATCTGAATCCAGACCTTCCATGTGCCAAAGCAACTTGAACTTCTCCAAAACTGTTTTCTCTGAAAATACCCATAAGCAAAACCATAAGTTTCTACCTGGTTTATAGGAAGACCCCAGAGTTACTTCCCTGGCAGTAATGGAATTGCTGACACCGCATGCTGTCAGGAAAACCAGACCTTGCTTCGATAAGGCTGTGATGGGACCCTGTCCCCACGTCTCGGCCGCGGTGGCTGTGCCCACCCCCAGGCGGGACTGAGCTGGGCCTGCGGTGCTCCCCCGACAAGCCTTGCTGTCCCAGGGGCTCTCTGAAGGGGCAGAGATGTGTTTTCTAATATTGTTAGAAGTAGGTTGTGGTTTACCATTTCATATTCATACAGGCCTAATTAGATACTTCCCAATTACCAGTGCGGATGCTCCTGGGGAAGCTGCTGGTCTCCATCTGCCCTCCTGCCTGCACAGCTGCCGGGGGAGGCTGACTTGGCAGCTCTCTGAGCTGAGCGTTGCACAAGCTGTTTTCTGCTTAGCTGCTGACAGGCGGAAGTTTATTTCTCTTCTGCCTTCTCCTTCCTTCCTGCCCTGCCTTCCGCGCGGGGCCTGAGCGGGCGCCCAGCGACCCTCCCCTCTGCTTCCCCACCGCAGCCGAGGTGAGGATGCTCAACCCGCGCTTGCACAACAGGGGGGTGCTGCCATCCTGCCCCCCCAGCACGTACGGCCGTCACTTAGGGGAAAAAAGTGATGGCCGGTATCCCAAAACTGCCCCATGACATCAAATTCTGAAGAAAGCTGTTTCCATAGATGAGGGCAAGCAGCAGAAGAGAAACTCTACTACTGAGAAGAAAGGGCACGTGATGGACTGCTCGCAGCAGGCATTGCCCCCGACGGGCCTGGGGTGGGGGCAGCGTGAACGCTGCCCGGGTGGCAGAGTGAGACGAGGGGGTACTCCAGCGTTAGCAATAGTCATGGCTTTACTACGCTGATCTCGGGGCTAACTCTGGGAGGAGAGCGGCTGAGGGAACTGGGGGGGTTTAGTCTGGAGAAGAGGAGGCTGAGGGGAGACCTCCTGGCCCTCTGCAACTGCCTGACAGGAGGGTGCAGAGAGGGGGGAGGAGTCTCTTGAGCCAAGGAGCCAGCGCCAGGCCAAGAGGGAATGGCCTCAAGCTGCGCCAGGGCAGGGTCAGACTGGCTCTGAGGAAGGATTTCTTTGCAGAAGGGGCTGTTGGGCGTTGGAATGGGCTGCCCAGGGCAGGGGGGGAGTCCCCATCCCTGGAGGGGTTGAAGAGTCGGGCTGACCCAGCGCTGAGGGATCTGGTGGAGTTGGGAACGGTCAGGGTGAGGTTCATGGTTGGACTGGAGGAGCTTCAAGGGCTTTTCCAATCCAGATGATTCTGGGATTCTGTGACCAGAGGTGCAGTGAGTTGTGTTGTGGAGCGATAGGCACTGCAGTTGGTTTGGCAGATGCCTACATGAGGCACACATAAGAAATCAGGCTAAACAGCAAGCGGGTTTGTGTTGAAAACGTAAAACCTCTCTTTTCACACTCTCTCTCTCAAGCCCAAGCTGGATGGCAGCAGTGAAAGCAAATACAGATAGTCAGAAGTAGGAGCTGACAACCATAAATCTCTAATGCCAGAAAAAAATTAAACACAAACAGCACGTCCAGGCACAGTGTACACAGCCCTTCCACTTCTACTATAGGATTATGTACATATTTAAAAAAACAAAAGCCACCAACTCCTCTTGTGCCTCACATTAGCCCATTCACAAGAAAAAGAAGCCATCTGAACTGATACAGGAAAGCCCCAAATAGCTACAGTCTTAGAAAACAAACATTTCTTTGAAAAGTCCTGTTCTGTCCACTGCAAAAGGCAAAGGTGAGTCTACTAAAGGTGTTTCAGCTTAATATTTATTGCTATGTAGCACTTTCCCTGGAAGAAAATTCCCATTTAACGTGTTAGACTCCAACATTAAAAAGAGAATATTCGACTCACTTTTGGCAAATCTGCTCTTACCTTCATTTGTACAGGGCTGAACACGCACAACCTCACACCCAGCTGGATTATTGCCTCTCGGTGCTGTGTACAATGGCCCTTAAAAAACAGGAGGCATTTATAACAGAAACTTGAGTGCAGCCTTATCTGTCCCAGGCCATAACATGCATGATGGACCTTTTTTCCACCACTGACAGAGTGATGTAGTGATTTACACGTACAGATTTGTTACAAAGCAAACAGAGGGAAGGAAATAGGGATTTACGCACATTTTACAGCCCAAACCCTGGTTAGCACTCCCCGCACACACATTCCCCACCAGCGTGACCCGGGTGCTGTTTCCAGCCCCCCTGAGATGTGCAGAGAACAGCAGCACGAGCATCTCTGGGGAGGACACACCAGCCCCCCGCAAACCTCTCAGGGAGTGCTGCTGGAGACACTCCTGTGATGCGACAGCAAAATCCTCCCGCAGCATCACCCTGAACTCAGGGGGATCCCTGAGCACCCAGCACGTCGGGGCCACCCCGGAGGAACGCTGGCACGAGGCTTTGTGCGAGATACTTCATCCCTCAAATCGAGCTCACAGAGCTGTAGGGTCTTACTGTTATAACAAGAAAAGGGCAGGTGTAGTGGCTTTACAGATGTTAAATAGCACATAAAGCAAAAGAACACAAAGAAGGCACTGCTGTTTGGTTTTAAACAGGATGCACAGTTTATTATAATGAGGCAGGTAGGTATCAGTGAAACATTTAAGCCCAGACTGCTCAGCACACCCCAGCCTCTCCTCCTCGGCAGGTCCTTCCCCAGCTTATTGGTACAAACTTCTTACTTCATTGATCTCTTCACCTTTTAGATTTGGAGTCAGGTCAGTCAATCGGAGAGTAAGTTCTGCTGCAGCAACAGTTCTGCAGGGATGTTCGGCAGAGCACTGGCTCCTCAATAGCTCCTGTTTCATTATTGGAACTCTTAATGAAGTTCAAGCTGTGAGGTCCAAATTCTGCTTCAAGCTATACATTCTGCTCACACTTATACATAATTACATTAAAGGTAAGTAAATCTATACTTTGAAAAGTGACTGTGAAAATGCCAGTATGAACGTGCATAGCTGTCCCAGTGATTTACGAAGGCAAATCTCAGTTAAGAACTGAAACATTAGATCTTATTTTTACTTCCGTTAGCTGAATCCAGCTTTACTATCAAAGAACCTGTCTGCACACACAGACACAGGTCTTTACTGTCTCAGTGCTCCCATGAAATACTCGTAAGACCAGCAGCCGAACGTTACAGCTTTCTGCAAAAACAGCAACCTGGCCACCCCTCCCTTCTGCAAGGCCAGCGCCGCGTTTGCATAACCGCCTTTTTGGCCACAACCGAGGTGCCAGCCCTCGCCAAATCAGCTGGAAATGCAAATTGTCCCAGTTATTTATTCTGAAAGGTAAAGCCCCCAGGAGATGCAGAGTTTGCAAACACTTATGAAAAGACAGCGTTGATCCCCGGACTGTGTTGAACATGTGAATTAGTGCCCCTGGCACGTTTTACCCAAGCCCAGGTCCAGTCCAGCATCAAGTTACAGTTCACAAAGAAGCTGTCTGAGAGCAGCGAATTTTCCCTCGAAGAACTACCATGATGACCCTTTATTTACAATATTAATAGGCCGTAACGTATCCTGCTACGAGGGCACAGTTTCCTGCTGTACTGCTGTGAGAGAACATCGCTTCTGGTCTGCTGGAGTCCAGTAGCAGGAGGAGGTCTCCTGTACAATAAGGTAACAAGTGCATTTAGAGGAATGCAATCAGCTCACACATATTCTATATTGCATAAATAAAGTTATCTAAAAAAAAGGCACTGTACGTGGGTGATCACATCTCCCACAGTGAGAGGCCTCCTGACTCATTCACTTGCCAGGGGTTGTCAACCTGCTCAAGAGCTGCCTTAGTTTTGCCATCAGCATCTCTCTGAAGTGGTCACCCATTAAGAAATAAAAAACAGGATTAATGGCACTATTTAAAAAGGCAATGGGTCTCGTGATGATGTAAACGGTGTTGATGATGCCCTGCGTGCACAGCGAGATGTTCAAGGCCGGTATTCGGGAAGCAAGTCGGACGTTGCGCATTATGTGATAGGGAGTAAAGAGCACCGAGAAGATGACCACTGTGAGGACCACTAACGTGAGGGGTTTTTCAAGGGTCAGGAGGGAACTGAGCTGCTCGCTCCTGTTTTTAAGAAAAACAACCATCTTCACATAGAAGCAGCACATGATCACAAGAGGGATAAGGAACCCAAAGACAGTCAGGAACATGCTGTAGATGAGGTTTTCCACGGGGTGTCCACAGCTCGCGTAATCAAGACACTTGTAGTTATTGGCAGCAGTTATAGGCTCCAGGAAATACACCAGCGGCAGCAGTTCCAGTATCACCCCGATCCATAAGGCAACAGACACAATAAGGGCTGTTTTCCTCTTCTGCAGAATATGTTCTCTGAAAGGATATTTTATGAGCATGTATCGGTCAATACTGATAACGGTGAGGAAGAGGATGCTGCTATACAGGTTTGCATGCAACAGGAATCTGTTGCTGAGGCACAGGATGCTCTCCTTCGCCCACTGATCTCTGGAGTAGCTGTTGACGAGTATTGGAAGAGTACACAGAAATAATAAATCTGATAATGATAAATTGAACAGGTAGATGTTGCCACTTTTCCACTTTTTCAGGCAGAAAATATAGCCAAAGACAACAATGGTGTTTCCAATGAAGCCTAAAATGAACTCAAGGCTGTACATGGTGGATAGATAATACTTTTCTAGGGCTCTGTTCATCAGCAAAGAGCCGCAAGTCTTGTTCACAGCCTGGAAAGTCAAAAGGGAAAAAAAAATAAACATCAAAAATTAGTAAAAGATCATTGCATGGCTATTTTTATGTTACTGCTGTAATCAGTGAATACAGCATGCTATTTCCTCACAGCTTATATGGTAAGTAGAGACTTGAACTCAAAGACTATCCCTTATGCACACAAGATTTCTACTTTCAGCTATTGACCAGAGTTACCGAGCAAGATGAAAACTTGGGTAAGCGAAAACCTGTGTGAGGAGTCTGAAGGAAAAGCATCATCTGACGACATCTGCCACAACACGCCAGCTGCCGCTCGGCCAAGCCCAAGGCACTGCCAGAGGCCAGGAAAGTGAAACTTGACCGTCACCACTTTGTCACAGCCCTTTCTGGAAGTCAACCGCTGTCCTCTTACCCAACCCCTGTCTCGTGGTGGCCTCGCTCATCTCTAAAGCAGAAGTCTGCTGGCAAGACTGAAAGAATGAACTCATTAGCAGCAATACGGCCACGCTCTGACAGCATTACTCAGAATTAATTCAAAAGTCAGGAGAGAGACTGTGTTTATTAAATTTATCAAAGCATTCATTACGCCCTTTGTACGGTTCTGCTGGTAACTCGGTAGCAGAACGGCACGGGCAGGGCTGTGAGGATGAGGCACATATCCTCTGCAGCACGGCGGACGTGCCAGAGGACTTCGAGCCACTCCTGCAGACACGGGGCATTTCTGCTCCTGGTTTTACAAGTATCTTCTCACTTTTCTACAAAGAGCCCTTTTGAAGAAGGGAAAGTTCAGCTACAACTGACAACTGACAAGTCCTTGTTGATAAGAAAGCAACTGTAGTCAAGAGGACAGCACAGTTAAGTTTTATATAAAACTCCTTTGAAGCCAAATTCACAAACTTAAAGTCACTTTTGTTACTAACTCCGTGTGAAGCCAGAGCCCTATGTATGATTTACCCAACAGCAGCTCCTAACTGCTGCTAAGCCCCCACCTGGGTACAACGGGGTGCCCCAGGCCCAGCCCTATGGCGCAGCTGGAGGAGAGGCCAGTCCCTGCCAGCACGATGCCAACGCCGGGGTGGCCACCTGGGCGAGCTGTGGGCACCCTGCCTCCCCTCCCACACCGCTGTGCTGTTTGCTCCTTGGCCCCAAAGAGCTGCTGCTTCCCGCCTGCAAATAATACAACCTGTATTCTTCAAGGAGCAAAGCTTTCTAGGAAGCTGCACCAAGGGTCTGTTCCTGGGGACAAATTTTGCTTTCTTTCTAAGGGTGGGTTAAAAAGGTGATTTAGTGCTACAGGGGAAGAAAGATAGTAGGATCTCAAGTGCTCCCTCCTGTCCCTCCCTCCTCTCCCTGCTCCAGCAAGGACACCCGTACCCACCTGCATGGGAACTGCAAGATAAAAACAGCTTTTAGCAAGAGCCTTTGGTTAAAATATTAGCAAACCAGTTAGAAATCAGGGCAAAACAAAACATCAGGGAAGTGGGATATAGGTTAAAAGTGAAATCAAGCTAAGTCTAGACTCTGAAAGAGCAGCAATGTAACTGCCACCAAACCTGCTAGAGACAGTCTCCACAATCATACAATTGTTTTAAGTATTTTCAAAGTTGTTCTGGTGTCTAGAATTTGTTAATTGGTCTCTGCTCTCAGAGCACTGTATTTTACTTTAAAAGTAGGCCACAAGACAGAATAAAGTACAGCATAAACAAAGCTTCATGAAGTTATATCCAGCAAATATCTACAGTTAGGCTGTGTACCGCAGGAGGCAAAAATTAGCTAGCCAGGAATGCTCACTGCAGTCGGGAGCAGCTCAGCCGCAGCACCCAGCCTAACCCTTCAGGCTCCTGAGAAGAAACCCAACATTTCAGTGAAGTTTTAATTCTAGAAATCACTGCTCTAACATCAGCACTTTAAACAGAAATGAGAATTTGAGAATTACTGTATTGACAGATGCATTGATTTAGATAGTTGTTAGGAAAAGATTGATTAATCAATTTTAAAGCAAGCAGCCAGGGTAGAGCAGTTAATGGGTTCGTTCAGAGCGGGTCTCGCTAGAGGAATAGCAGAGTCTTTGCGAGAAGCGTCGGCCGAGAGCCGGCTGCCCTTACCATCCCCTCAGCGCTCCTGCACATCCCTCAGCGCGGCCGTGGGGATCCCTGGAGCGCAGCACCGCCTGGCCTCGTTTACATACGATTCAATCATTAATGAGTCAGGGCAAAGGAGCGATTTGTTTGGCTGAGGGGCGGACGGGGGCAGATTTCGTGGGAGGAAGGTGCTGCAAAGCGCATGCTGAGCCCAGGGGACACGCAAACACTTCCCCTTTGCGGAGACCTGTTTGGAAACCTCCGGGGAGGCTGCGGCTCTGCTCCTCACCACCGGGCTCTGGGAAAGGGTTTCCCGTGAAACGCTCCTGCCCAGGTGACGTGCAGCTGGCGGGGCAAGGCCCGGGGACTGGGGACCCCCAGCTCCCACCCGGCACCGAGCTCCCATCACTGCTGTGGAGGAAGAGGGCACTGCTCTTCATCCCGCGGGCTGAGCGATGCCCAGAGGTGCCGGGAGGGCAGAGCCTGGCAGCTTGTGTCCTGCCTACACCCAGGTGTCGTCAACCATGGAAGAGCCTCTCCTCTGACGCCAGAGATCACCGCGACAGAGGCAGCAGCTCGGTGACATCAAACAGCAAACCCATTAAAACAACTTATTTGCATTATATTAAAGCAGAGCACTAAAGAAGAGCACTTAGTTTTACATAGTAATTTTAACTCTTCGAAGTGTGCTGGTTTATTCATCATTGCTATGTAATATTATCATGTTTTTAACCTTGATAGTAAATGATACTAATGCAAAACGACTCTGCTCTACTGCAACTAATCACCTGAACCAGTTGATATCAGCACAGAAATAGTTTCTTGGTTTCAAGCAATACGGAGACATTTTTACCTGTGGTTTTGATTGTATTTTTACCTGTGAACTACTGTCTTCCACTGCTGAGAAACCTCAGGGCCTGGGTTTCAATTCCCTGGGGCAGGGCACACCCAGCCTGGGTGTCCTGGCTCAAAGCACAGATCCTTGCACCAGAAAAGGGGGCTGCTGCCGTTCTCTTGTGTAAAAGCGAGCAGGAGAGCAACCTCAGGGGTGTCTGGGCTGAGCACAGCTGGTGGCTGACCCACATGAGATGTTCCCTGGCCAGGATTTCTGCTGCTCCCGGGCAGGTTGGGACCCAGCAGAGATTTTGAGGCAATCCTGCACTGTGCAGTGTCACTTTTCATACGCTTCCATTGAACTTCCAGTGCTGCACATAAGCACAGAGTGAGGGTTCAAGCCAAAAAGCTGCTGCTGCGTGACCTGTCGATACACATTAATGACAAAAGACGAAGGGATCAGTCTTTCTTTCCTGGCTCGTGTCAGAAGTGGAGCTCTTTTCAGTCTGCTACAGAAAAACATTTCACTGTACACAGCCTGCAGGACTGCATTTACAGTTGCTAGGCCTACTTTGAGGAAAAATAACACCCCAGCATCTGGGGGGGGGGGGCTTATTAATCACCCCTTTAGTAAACAAGCCCAAACCACTTCATTCACCCGTTAAAGGCAGCTCAGCGACACCAAACCAGCTGCTGCTGCACCCCGAGCAGCTGCCCCGCGTTTCCAACACGCACCCGTGCAGCGACGTCCGACCACTTCGCCCCATCCCAGCAAACCCGGGACGTTCACGTGGTGTTTAGGTCACACACGGCATCGGGAAAGCACGGGGGGTGCTGGCACTGCTGTGAGCTGGGCAAGGGGCTGCTTTGTCCCTCACACGGGACAAACTGGAGCTAGGCTCCCATGTTTTAAGTGTAGCTAAAAAAAAAAAGTATTTAAGTGCATTTTAAAAAGCCCCCGGGGCTTGCAGCAGCAGCTGGGTGACAGCAGGTGACAGTGGCACCATGCCTCACTGGCCAGGGCGGTCCCTTCGCTGGGGAAGGTCATGCCCAGGAGAAAGGGAGGTTCCAGCTGCGGGCAGAGCACTGCTGGGGGGTATCCCCAGGACTGGGGCGACCGCTCGGTCTCAGGGCTGTGGAATTCCCAGGCTCATCCCTGCTCCTGCCTGCACAGGTCTCGTGGTGACCAGCCCAGGATCGGGGCTTCTCCATGCTGTCACAGAGAGCTTTTCAGAGGAAAGCTTTGAGGTTGTCTGCAAAAACAGCCACGCACAGCTAAATAAAATTACTTTTGAAAGCAACTTCCTTCCTTTTCAGAAAGAAATACAAAGAGCTGGGAAGATAAGGCTCACTTCTTTCCTCCTCTCCGTGTACCCAAGAGCCCTGTGGTGCTGATGGAGCTCAGGTACCTGGTGAGGGAGCGCTCAGAAGAAAAACCTGATGCTCCAGACATTTTGAAAAACTGCAAGAAGAAAGAGGAGCACCAGTGAAATCCTGAGCTCTGTAAATTCCCACTACAAGATTAAAAAGAAAAGGTCCCCAGCCTGCGCTCAGTCCGTTCCTCCGGCTGCAAGAGAAAACCCAACCTGAGGCCCAAGGGCAGCACCTCCAGCCACGCTCTGGGCCAGGACTGCAGCTAAAGTCACAGGCAGTTATTTATCATTTTTTATAAACACAAACACAGGGCACAACACAAACTTCTATACATCCACACTGACTGTGGAAATCCAGAAAGGAAATTAAATTATTATTAGCATTTATCTGTGAACACGTGTCTCACCCCTGCCCGTGGTGTGGCAGTTTGGACAAGCCGAGCTCACTGTAACGTGGCTGTGTAGGATGGGTGCTTTTGGAAAATACTGTTTAGAAATAGCTATATTGTTCATGCCAAATACATTTGTCAGAAATGAAAATTCCTGGAAATTATAAGTTTAGCAAATACAGTTACATCTCCTAAATTTAAGCCAGAATTTGTATGCCTCATTTTTAAAGCATCAGTAAAAAGAGAAAGAAGCTACAGGTCATATGTTGATGGCTGCAGGAAAACTATAATGAACTTGAAAAAAGCTAAATAAACTAAACTGCTAAATGACACATTAGCTTTCAGTCCCTGAAAGTTTGGAAATAATCAGCACCTGCCAGCTGCTAAACTGAACAAGATGGGGAACATCGACTACAAGAATAAATAGTAGTTTCTGTTATGCTCAAAATAAGTCTTCTAGCTCTGCATATCTTTTGCCCCAGCTACCAGAGGGCTTTAATTTCCTTTACTATGGTCAGCAGTAACGTGGCCTGAGCTTTAACAGGACGATGGTCTCCATCTGTTTACAGTGGGGAGACAGCTATCAACGAATGCAGAGCTGTATGGAAACTGCCACAGCAGCTACGTTATTTCTGTATCAGTATCTTGATACGTGCCATAAAAAATGCAAAATGGAATAGAATGGGCACTGATAACAAAGAATCCATCACAAGTGAGTCACCGTACATGACTGGGGATGGAAGAAGCTCACGAAGGATGAAGTGCTGTGAAACAACTCAATACTATGTGCGGAAAGCTCACAGTAAATGGACGACTCGGAGGAGACTTCTTTAAATGGCCAAGTAAAGCACTAAAAGGTAACACATTACATCAACCCATCATTTTAGAGCACTACCTTATACCAGTAACAATTTGTAAGGAAAAGCATTACCTTAACTAATCTTGAATTTCCACATCTTTCATACAACTGCCTTACAAAACCAGGATTTTTTCAAGGAGACCTGGTAGCTCGTGCCAAGGCATGATGCTTGAAGCCCTGGATGAAGGGGATCTAGTGGTCATGATAAATCCAGATTTCCAAAAGGCCTTTGCTGAAGTCCCATCCACACCACAGGTTTGTGAAGAAATCCATTTTCTCTGTGGGTTTGTCTAGGTGAATCCTGGAAATCCCCGTGGGTACCAGTTCCACCCTCCCAACCTGCTCCTGTGGGCACAGCCCAACTGTTTTCTGCTACAGAAATTTTGGATTTTCCTTCTCTGGCATGAATTGCTGTCACAGGGCAGGAAGGAGCCAGGCTGGCACCAGGGCATGGGAGAGACCGGCGCTCGGCAGGCGGGCTGGCAACCAGAGCCCAGCCCTGGCTTCGTTCAGCAAAAGAGATTCACACCCAGTTTCTCTGTCAAATGAGTCAAAACTACGGCTTTTATAATTAGCACAAAGTTTACTGTAATATTCCTCACTTACTTTATCTGAATATTATGATTAGATGTGACAAGACGAAATTATAGATCAGTAATAAATCACGCTTTGTGTGAGCAACTGCCAGACTGTATCCACTGTATTATATTCTACGAAATATAATGATCAGAATTCTTCCTACACCTTTGGATTTGTTTTGGGTTTTTTTGTTTTGGGGCGGGTTTTTTTACATAATTTCTAGTACTTTCTAGGTATATCATGAATGTTCATTCAGGACAAACTAGAAGCCTTCAATGCAATCAGCTGAAGTTAGCATTATGCTAAAGTAGATCTTATACAGTTTAATGATAATTAAAGACCTTTCTTTGATACCTATAATACTAAAAAAAAATCAAATATTGGCTCAGAGGATGGTGAGCAGGGAGCAAAGTGTTTTCTCAACAGTTTTTCCCCTCTGGCTCTGTCTCTTCAACAGACTCATTGTTCAAGATGGATGTTCAGAGCTCTTCAAAATATCGTGGACGACCCCTACACTAAGCCTCAGCGGAACAAAGGTGCTTTGGGACCAGAGGGTCTCCCGCTCTCTCAGCCCCCGGGGATACCCACACCACGTGCCAGGGCAGCCGCGGCTCCTGGGCACACGCTGCTGGGAAATAACCAACCCCCAGAATGCTTCACCCTCAGAACACTCCACACCCATCAGCCCTGCGTGAGGTCATTTTCCAGATACCTATGTCCTTGATGGGTCATTTATTTAGAAACAGATTTGAAAGCAACTGCTGGTCTTTTCCTACCTACCAGGCTTTAGGCAAGCACAGTTCCCCGCTGCCGGCTGGGGTAGGTTCTGATTCTGTTAAAAACAACCACCGTGTGCAAACAACCAATCACGGCGTCCAATAAAGCCAGTGTCTATGGTGAAAATAGTGTCCCATGGCCAGAATACCAGGTGTGTGTGCTGGGCCTTTTCAGAGCACCTGAAGAGACCTGTGTTTGCCTGATAAGGTTTCCAGCACAGGTAATAAGGAAACTTTAATTACACAATGTTGACACAAGTCACAAACCGCTAAACACTCATGCAGCTGGTGTGTTTTTCCACTCTGCCACTGAAAGGCAGAGGGATTTATTTTTTCAAGACAAACCGTGCTTGAGAAAGGTGGTGTTCTGCCTGGCAGCAGCTCACAGCACCACGCTGCACCCCAGGGGGTTGATTTGGGAAGCCCATTGCTCTCCAGACCTGCTGACGGTACCTTCTGCCGCCCAGAGGAGTTTAAATGGTGTTTTGAGGAACTCATCTAGAGCTGTGTTGAAAGAACAACTTCATACAAGTTGCAAAGTCAGTACTCAGGGATTTACATTTACAAGGCTAATCCTCCAGAACAGATGTGGGTCCAGAAGTGAGGAGAGAGACAGTTCTGGGGTGGGGGCACACTGGAGGAGTGGGAGGCCCAAGGGCTCCAGGGGTGCAGTAAAAGCCCATCAAGCCCGGGAGCAGCAGGACGTGGCCTTGGCCACTGTGCACAATTTGCTGATCCGGGGTACACACCCCCATAGTGACTTGGCAGGAGGGAAATTCATTCCATACCTGCCTGGCAACCCTTGTTCCTACAGCACTCCAACAACACTCTTCTATTGCAGTCAACTGCTCTTTCAAGGAACATCACCCGTACCAACCTTTCACTGAGAAAGAGCCCAATGCAGCCACCGTCAATCCGAAAGTCATTACAGAACCTCCCCCCGCTGCTCTGGCCACAGTCTGTGGTGTTTCTCAGGCAGGCTGTTGAAGTGGCACCACCCAGATGTCATCCCGCAGCTCCTGGCAATTTGAAGCAAGTGTGCAAGAGCTGGGCCCTAGACTGGGAGACAAGGGCAGGCTCCGGCTGTGAATTAACACCGTGCTGTTAAATTCATTGGGCTCTTTAGCATCCTGTGGGCTTTAAAGAAGAAATGCGACTGGAGTCAGGCACGTTTGTTGTCATTAAATACCCATTAGTCAATTTATATTAGACTCAGGCTTATTAAACGAGTCATGCATATTTAACGGCTTATTATGATGTATTTGCATTTGACTGATGGGAATGAGTCATTAAGGCTGACCTTGAGCGAGATGTGGTGCCCTTCCTGCAGAGCCCTTCAAACAGGGGATGTTTATTCCCACTCGGGATTCATCCCCATGAGAAAAATGGAACATGGGAATATTCTTTTAGGTTATAAATTATTACTAGGGGAAATTAATTAAATACCTTGCCCTGACTGCCATGAGCCAGCAGAAGAGAACTTTGCCGTGACAACTGCAGTGCCCACGGGCGAGCAGCACAGGCTGCTGCCGTACCCCAGCCCATTACTGTGAAGGTGAAAGCCCAGTGCTGTTTCTGCCCTGGGTACAAGAAAGGGACAGAATTAAATGCTTACTTTTGTTTATCTGTGGAGTGTTTATATTAGCCCAGCAGTACCTGGTTTCCCTGTGCTCCAGAATAAGCGTGACTCGTTCCTCCTTTTCTTCGGTCCCTGAGCCAAAGTCGGTGTGTTTGGACCCAGATGCTTGTCTGGCAGCTTCCTGGCAGAAAAAACACACCTGAGCATTTTTGTGCTTTCCCCGAATTCAGCTCTCCCCGATGAAGGGGCCACAGCAGCTCCCGCCCTGGCTGTCCCATTAATTAGGGGATGTTTGTAGGGGACTCCAGATACCTCAGATGCTAAAAGCAGCCCACACCTCAGCGATCTCACTTTACCCCTGGGTTGCTGTTCTCCTGCAGGCGTGTGGTACCAGGACCCCAGCTCCAGGCTGAGCCTTGCTGGTGCCCCACAGTAGAACCCCCCACTCAGCTGATCGCTGGGGGACAAGTGGGCACCAAGGGGCCGTCACCCCCGCAAGCACGCACCGCGCCGCTGCACGGCCACCACCCTCCAGCTGCGGGGTTGGACAGACCCATGGAAGCCCCCAGCTGCCCCAAAGTTTGGGGTTAAGCTTTCATGGCTCGATTCCTCCTACTGAGTCAGCATAAAATAAAGCTTCCGACCTCCTACACGTCCCGCGATTCGGCTGTGAGCCTCCAGCTCTAACACGGGTGCTGCCCTGCTGAGGGAAAGCGGTGATTCAGGCACCTCCCAGGCAGAGCTCGCTTAAAAGTGGGGTTTGAATTACATTTAGTTTGGCTCGAATGCAGTTTACCACAAATGCCAGCTCTCCTGGAATAACGACGCCTGAATCCGGTGAGGAAAAACCAAGCGGAGGCAGGTGGGGAGGGCAGGATGCCTCCTCAGCACAGCGCTGGGAGCGCTGGCCATACCCCCAAGGGCTCCACCGAGGAAGGCTGCAAGCCCCACAGCTCTGCCACCCCCATCCACCCCCCCCAGCGGGCAGTGCCAGGCTGGCACAGCTCTCCTTGCTCAGCACCAGCCCCAGCATGGCTAGGCTCCAGCGTGCCAAACCCACAGCCCCAGCAGCACCCAGGGCCTCCACCAGCATTAAGCTTTTGCTAAAGAAGCAAACAAAAAAAAGGTATTTTAAGGTGTTGAATGTTCAAAATTAAATAAATCTGGTATTATAGCAGGAGAGGCAGCCTGCCCCGCCACGGGCAGCTCCTACCACCATCATCAGTCACTCGGGTGTGGTGCCCAGCCTTTAGCCAGGGTCATGCCTGAGCACCATCAGCTTCCCCCAGCAGGGTGGTGCATCCTCACAGCATTCACCAAACCCGGTGACTTTCTCCATAGTGCAGCATATTTACATAATAAAAGCTTATAGAGATATATAAAATAGCTGAACAATCAACCAGGAGGATTATACTGCATGGACCTTTTGCAGCCATTTCTCTAAAGCAGAAGTTAGATATTTTTTTTTCCCCCCCCATCACTGCCTTGAAGAGGCGAGGGGTGACTCTCTCCAGCATCTAAAATCGGAATGATTCAGGATGTCAGAGAGTAAATGCCAGGCTTGGGAAGTTAGAAAACCCACAGCACCGCAGTGACTAGAACCTGACGGAGGAAAGGGGGTTGTGCTCAGAGGGGGGAGATGGGCTGAGCATCTCCAGGCTGGTGGTGCTCACACCCCACCACCCCTCCAGCAGCACTGCGCTGGGCAGGAGACCTGGCTGTTACGAGCTGCTGTGGGCAAACAAGCAGCACAGCTAAAGGGCAGATAAAGCCCGGCTGAATCCCCTCCCACCCGTGTCTCTCCTGCCCACAATTCTGCTTTTACGAGTGCAGCGCCTGAGCGAGCCCGCGGTGCAGCGGCCGGACGGGGCTGTTTGTGTAAGAGGCCTCCGTAACGCACATCTCAGACCATTGCTCCCCTCAGCGCTTTGCCATCTGTTATTCGGGATTGTACTAATTATATGCAGGGCCTGAAAATGAGGAAAGACATGAAATTGCTTCAATTCAATTAATTTTTTTCCTAGGAGGAATCTTCATTAATAATGTATGTTCCAAGAAGTCCAACGTGCAGATTTTTTCTGCTCCCCCTAAGCTATAAAGCCCTTTTTTCAACCTCCACCTCCCAAGAGGAGGAAGGAGCCTTTGCAGCTCCTGGCTGCTGCACAGAAACATCACCCTGGGGCCTTCCTCCTCCTCCTCCTCCTCCTGCTTACAGACCACCAGCCCAGCCCTGGGGCCAGGCAGGAGGGAGGCAGGTGAGACCCAGCATGGGCTCTGCCAACCCGAGCCCTCCAGATTGCCAGGGCTCCCCCCACACAGCTGCAGGTGTGCAGACAGCTCTGGTGTTTCTCTAAAGTACAACATGTATCTTGCTGAAAATGTGAAATTCTGTTGGATTTATACAAAGCAACACACATAAACTATATATCATACACTTATAAATGTATTTTTTTATAAAATACCAGTGGCATCTCAGTGTAATTAGGGCTTGGTGAATAAATCCAGTAGACAAGCGCAAGGTCATGACACACATCAGTGAAGTCTGAATACCACCATGATTATTCTTAAATGTGAAAAATAAATGTGGTTCAGCTGCTAAAAATACCCTTTTTCCCTCCTTCCCCTTTATTGTGATGTACTTTAAGGTTAGCAAATATTAACCTTATTAATATCTGGGATATAATAGGTATTCCAGCTTTTCTCTAAAGACAAGGCCAATAAATCAGCTAATATCTAAGCATTACAGAAGCTGCTTTAAAGTTTCCCATGTGTCTGATAAATAACACCAGCTTCTCATTTACCAGCTTTTAAATATCTTGTTCATTCAGTCACCTGCTGTTGCACTCAAGGATAAAGAGGGGCTGGATAAATGGAGCATTTCTCCTTGCACGCTGCAGTAAAGCTTCAGAGACCCAGTGATAGAGCAATAAATCCATAAACCCCCCAAAACACCCCTGCCCGGCTACTCAAGCAGGTGAGTTAGTGCAGCAGGGCTGGGCATGGGGCTCTGCAAAGGCAATCCCAGGGCAGATGCACGCTCTTCACAGGTAATTAATAACTAACAGGTAATTATTAACTAACAGGTAATTACTAACTAACTTCCTCAGCACTTTCTAGCCGCAATTAGTGGATTTGTATAAACCAAACCCAACAGCTGAGGCTGAATGAAGTAAAATGCAGTTTGTTGGGGTGTTTTTTGTTGTTATTTTTTCAGCTTTGCTGAGGGTGGGACAGCCAGGGCGCCGCCAGGAGAGCCGAGGCGTGGCGGGGGCCCCACGCCGCTCCCCCCACCCCCAGTACCTCTGCCAGCACGGCCGAGCGAGGTGCAAAGACTTCAAAGACATTTCAAAAAATCTCTTGGAGCTATAGTTAAAATATTCTTAACGTCATTTCAGTGGGTTTAGATTTTTGTTCCAGTTTAACATCTGTATGAATATCGTGTAGATTCATTTCATTTCTGAGTAGAGTTTTCTAAGTCTTGATTATTTTGAGGCCAGAGACTTAGCAGAAGTAGCTCATCCCTAAGGAGTACCTGGGTTAAAGGCTCCGTCGGTGCCAGAACAGCCGGGGGTCCCGCACAGGGCGCCGGGGGTCTGACAGCGCCGGGCAGCCCCGCGCTCTCCTGGCCGGGGACGCAGGTTGGAGCTGTGCTGTCCTCTGCTGGGAGCGCTCGGCCCCGGGCTCCGGCGCAACCTTCCTGGGAAAAAACAAACCAAAATAAACCAGCTCTACGGGTCGGCCTCTTGAGAGCGCCCCTGGAACTGCTTCTGTGAAGCGGTTAATGGAAATACCGACTCTGCTGAGCAGCACCAATGGGACTGAGCCTTAAACTGAACTTGCCAGCAGGGAACGATTTAATCAACAGTTCTAAAAATACTAGAAAACTAAAACTACTTGCCAAGTTTTGTTTTTTGGGGGTGTGTTGTTGTTTTTTAAACCAGTATAGTACTTCAGCAAAAAGTTAAGGACTCTTTAACTGACAATGGGGGAAACCCTAACTGAAGAGGATGTTTTATTTCCTCCTGCGCTCACCTGCAAGTGTGAATTAATTTCATCCTCTCAGCATACACCTACCCCTGCATCGTGTTTTAGGCAGGTGCTGGGGAAGTGGAGAGTCCCAGGCTGGGGCCTCCTCGGAGGGTTTGACCTCTGTGACTGGGACGGGCGAGCAATGGAGGAGCCGGCGGCGAGAGGCCGCTGCTGCGCCCGAGCACACGCCAGCGGGGCGAGACCCGGCACTGGGGGGAGGTTGGGCACGAGGGGCTGAGCGGCGGCAGGGCAGAGCTCCGGCACGTCCTCCCCAGCCAGGCAGCTGCTGGCTAAGCCACACCATAACCGGGGCAAGGCTGAGCTTTGGTTTTTACTATCAAACGCAAGATTTGATTTCTGTTTCCAGGGGGAGGCAGAACACCCTTGGGGTGTGTTTTACTGTTTTCTGCTCTGGATAAATGAGTTGCTCACTGCAGCTTCAGCCTCTCCTGCCAGAGACACTGACGTTGCAGTTTTCACTGTCTCATTTTGTGCCTCGCCAAGCACTTCTAACTCAAAAAGTCTATTTTAGGAACCTAATCAAAAGCACATACAGTCCAATCAATCATGGATCCATATTTAGGTGCTGGTGGTTAAAAGACATTTGCTTCTTGTTCCAAGCAGAGTCCTATAAAAACATGCAGGGGGGAGGTTGATAATACTGTTGGAATTTTGCTTAGAACATAAATTTTTCTACTACTTTAGAGGTATAAAGCTTTTCTAAAGGTAAGAAAGATCATCGCTAGAGGTGTCTTTCAGCTCTGTTCCTCTTGCTGCCAGCACCTTCACTGCTTTATCTCCTTGATGGGTCAGTTTCTCCACTAATTTAGCCACTTGCCCTTAAGGCATGGTTTCAGCACCTCCCCAGGCTTCCTTCTTGGCCACCGACCATCTGGCCTTCCCTGCCAAGCCCTTCCCAACGCCTTTCATGAGAAGAACCGGAGGGAACACCGGGACCCACGCCCCAAGCCCTCCACGGGCTTTGCCAGGAGTCACACAGACACACACTGGGTGACACCTGCCACGGGGAAGCGCAGGGAGGACCCACAGCCCTGCTCAGGATGCAAAGGCTGGGGGAGCAGTGCCCTCCTGACAGACCCCCTGCTGCTCTCACGGCATCGGGTGCTCCCCGTGTCCCCGCTGTAGCCACAACAGAGGAAACACCGTGTTGGCAGCAGCAGGGACAAGGAGGACATCCCAGGTCGGCCTCACTGGGCTGGCACAAGTTCTGCCATCTCTCACAGTAGCACAACCCCAGCCTGAAGCATCTCTTGCTCCAACACAACCAGAACAACTCTCCTCTCCAATGCGCTCTCAAGCAAGTCTTTTTCTAGCATTTATATGGAGGAAAGAATAAGGCAGCCTGTAGGACTCCAAAAGGATCACTGACAGCAACTAAAGGCCACCCCAGTAGCCTTGGAAACACCCTACCCGGGGAATATTCTTGTGGGTGGGACCCTAATACTCTCTAGAAAGTCAGACCAAAGGTGTTACTGAGACAAAACCCCAAATCCCTACTTCCTTGCTAAGCTGCTGTTAATTCATTCCAAATGAGGGAGAAATAAAACCCTGTTTGAGATGTCTGCTGGCAGCAGATGGGAGCCCAAGTGCCGGGGGCGAGAGTGGGACCCGTCGGCAGTGTTACAGAGAGAAATAATTTCCCAAATACGCTGGGAGCTCGCATGAGCCCCGCGGACGTGGGGGCATCCAAACCCATCGCGCTGCTGCACAGGGGGGTTACACAAGATGCTTTCTAGCCCCAGGGTACATGTGTTGCTTGGCACGCTGGCAGTGGGGCACTCTCCGGATCAAGGCCGGGCTCAGCAGCAGAGGAAGGGAACGCGCCTGCAGCAACACCCAGCCCGGGTTCCTGACCCTGACTCCTGAGGCTCAGCTCCCTGCTGGTCTCCAGCCCAGGCACAAGCTTCAGCATCTGTAATGGGTAAAAGACACCTACTCAACCACTTCTGTTTCTCTCAACCACAGACACACAGACAAGCAGCATTACTGACTATTCACATCAACAGTAACAGCAGAAGTAAAGCAACATCTCCCCGGGCTGGGTCCCTGCTGTCTGCAATAGCTGCTGTGTGCTAAAGGCACCTTGTTACTCCTCTCCGATAAATGGGATGCGTGAGCGACAAACAGTACATTGCACTGGAATCAAAGACAAGTTTAATTTTTATATTCAACATAATAAAGATGAAGACAGAGCAACCATTCCACATACATTCCACCTAAACTGGCTGCACACACTCAGAAAAACCACACAATTCTTGAAGATTCAGTGTCATTTATGCAAAACTAAAAAGCAGAACACTAGAAATACATGTTTGTGGTGTGTTGTGGTCAGTTTGAAACCAATAGCCAGCCTGTGTGTGCATTCATCATTCAACATTTTTAGGGTGTATATTTAATACACAAAATATTTATGTAGAGGATATTTGTTGAATTGTGTTTCTTTTTCAGGCCTATAAAGCTACTAAGCTAAATCTATTTTTAAAAATTTGTATGTATAAACTGCAAAAGAATTTTAAGGATAATTAGAACACATAATACATCCTTATTTGATAAGTAGCATAAACCATGCAGCAGTGCTGTTGTAAGGCTAGGAGCTTCACAGTCTTCCTTTACCTGATGAATATCCAGTGCTCTTTTGTTACACTATTTCCTTCTAGTACAGGGATTAAAGGAAGTGATTACTGAGTAGGACAGATGCTTTCTAGAAAAAAAAAAAAGGGAACAAAACCAAACCAAAAACCCCAAACATTTGCACTGTTAGAGCCATCCCACTTGGTTTTGAAGTGCTTCCCTTGAGCTGTGCTGCAGAGGGACAACAGCACAAACCCAGCAGCCGCGTGCGATGGGCAGAGGTTTCACAAGCATCAGGTCCCTCCACCTCCACTCGCCCCATCACCCCAGGGCAGCAGCGGGGCCACCGAGCACCTCCCGTGTGCAAACAGCAGCCTGGCCCATCTGCACAAGCCTGTGACATGGGGACATGGCAACAGGAAGAGACAAGAAGCAGCTGACAAGCCATCAAGTCACAGATGCTGTGCCAAGCCCGGGCTGGGCAAGCCCAGGCAGCATGCGGGCAGGGTTGGGCACACCAACCCTTCTGGTCTTGGCCAGGAGAGAAATCCCAGGGCAGTCCTGGCTGTTCATGGGGCTCCAAGCCCAGCTGACAGCACTGAAAGAACACTTGGGGTTAGAATCAGACTGATTTTCCTGCCAGAGAAGATGAGAACGTTGCAATCCAGACACTGCGGGGCCACACAACGAAGACAGCAATCACACCCAAAAACTCTCATAGCTCCTATTCTCCTACGCTCCTCAATCACACCCAGCGAACACGAGCCAGGCAGACTAGAGGAACATTTCCAGCTCATAGATTCTCGTTTAACCACTCAATGTATCTGTTGAACAGCCGCTGCCCTAGAGCTAGCTTGGCTGGACCCAAGAGAAACGTCATGGCCCCATGAAAGGCGTCCTTGGCGTGCTCATGCGTGACGGGAACGCCCAGGGCCCGCAGGCGCTCGACGTACATGGCTCCGTCATCCCGCAGGACGTCGTGCTCGCAGGTGAGGACGTAGGTGAGGGGCAGCCCGCGCAGGCGGTCATCGCTCACCAGCAGCGGGGCTGCCCTCGGGTCCAGAAACCCTGGGTACTTCTGTGCAAGCTCGGGGCTTCCGAAGGTGGGACTGGTGTAAACGTGGCCCTTCTTCAGCTCTGCAGGCAGCAAATTGCTCCAGTTTACAAACTGGAAGAGGTGGCTGTATTCAACCGGGACGTGCCTGTTGAGGGCCATGGCTTCCCGGAGAGACGAATCAGAAGTGAAATATTCACTCCAGAACTTGACCATAAGCGACTTGGATAAAATGGGCTTGTTTTCATTTTCTTGGTAAGATGGCAAATTCAGGTCAAGGGATTGAAGAGCAGGATAAATCAAAGCTTGGGCTCTGAGTTTAGTTTTGACTTCAGAGTCCTCTAACAGCTGTAGAAAAAAATAGAAATAATTACAAAAAGTCAGTTAAAAAAGTGTTGGTTCTCCCACACTGACAAAAGATCTTAAAAACAAGGATTTAACAGACACATTTTACAGCACAAGCAAAATAAGATTATCAGTAAACCCAGTGTAGATTATTTTAGGCAGGTATGTTGTACTAAAAGTTCTCAGACATCAAATATAATTCCATTTTATTTCTTATGTTGAAGGATAATAATATTCGGGAATAATCGATGCTTTCTGTAGAGAAACAAATGTTTTTTCTATAACTACAGAAAACTTATATTTTTACAGCTTAAAAAGTGCAGGTTTCTGAGGCTCCTTTAATTATTTCACACAATTTAGAGTTTATCCATCTGTTTGGTTTTTTAACCCAGAGGTGTTAGAACTGAAACAATTACAATTCTGTGCACTTTAGACATGTGAAAAATAAAATGTCATGAATTGAACACTGACATTTCTTACATGTCAACCTTTTTCCCTCTTCACTAATTTCCACCTTCTCCCTCATCTTCTGCCTTCAGTGTCCACGGCAAGTTCACAACTTGTAAGATTCTTTACAATCCAATTAACTTCTCAAGAGAGCAACAACATCACATTGATTTTATTTAATAAACCTGAGTGAGAAGTGCAAAAGACACTAAAACTGTGTGTGATCATATGACACTGGAACATTTAGTCTTTTTTTGCAGCTATTTCCATCTGTACAAGTCAAATTGCTAAAATTCCCTTTTCAAACAACATACTTACAGTCAAAGTGTACTTAAGGATAGAGGGATAGACAGCCTAATTATAGGTCAGAGGGCCTTTTTTTAGGGTGCAAAGGTTTTGAGGACATCACAGCATCAAAGGTACTTTGATGCCATTAAATGGCTCAAGTCTATTTGCTCGCCCAGACGCTGGGGGCCCTCACCAACAGCCCTGCAGGCTGCGTGACAGCCCGTGTCCACGGACCACGAGAGACATTTGGGGCATGTGCTTGCTTTAAGCAGAGGTTTTTGTTAGTCTTCTGTAAGTGTTCATGAAATGGCCAAAAAAATAAATCTGAGCTAGCAAACCGGCTCTTTCTTTTTTACCTGTTGTGCCACAGCTGCAGCCAAGTTGCCACCTGCACTGTCTCCTGCCACGCAGACCCGATCCGGGTCCACCCCATACTGGGAGAGGACACTGCTCTGGAGGAAGAACTTCGTTACTGAATACACATCTTCAAATGGAGTGGGAAAATGGTATTTAGGTGCCAACCTGTAGCTGTTAGAGGCAAGCAGAAGTGTGTTACTCCCTGCCACTAATAAAGAGAAAGGCTTGCTAACATCTGCCCCAGATGGTGAATGTTTATTATTTTCTGTGCCCAGAGAAATGGGAACTATCCGTCTATCCTGGAGGATCAGATATTGTATTACCCACCCAAGTTCATAAAGCAATATCCAAAAGAACCACCAACCACAGTTTCACCACTGCAGCCTTGACAGCTTTTGTTTACAAACACTTAAAGCTAGCAGGAAAGCATGTGATCAAAAAAAAGAAAATCACAAATTAGATTAACTAAAATAGATTAATTCCAAACCCTCATGCCATCTAGAAGGAGAATCTCTCTTACTTGACTGATACCACGACAGCATTTAACATGTTTGAGGTCCACCTTGTCAGATGATCATAGGATTTCAAGCCTGCAGTGAGATGAGTCACTTAGAACATACTCCAGTACATTTGAGAACAGATACATATACAACAGCCTGTTCCTCTTTGCAAAAGCTTTCAGGTGACTTTCCAAAGCCTCCACCTGGTTTTAACTGGTGAAATACCCATTCCCTGACCCTGGGTGGCAACTGCCATCAACCAAAAGGCAGCGCTTAACATGGGCCACTGATACCTTGCACACAGACCCCAGTACTGATGGAGCAGAGCGTACCTGCCTGTCCCAGGCACCACCCTCCGCCGTGGAAGAAGAGCACTGCCCTTCTCAGCCCATCAGACGCTCTCCTGGGCAGGTACAGGCGGACGGCAACGTTGCTGAGCTCCGTGTCCATCACAGTGACGTTTTCATCGGACGTGGGTGCGACGTACTCGGTGGACATGAGCAGCGCCAGAACTTCCATATAGTGCATCAGACCCAGCTGATCCATGACCTCAGCCTGAAGCCCAAGACAAGGGAAAACAGTATTTTAAACACAGCCTTAGTTATTCTCAGAGATTAAATTTCCACAAAGCCATTTCATACTGTGTACAAGACTAACATCACTGAGGCAAGAGCTGCTGATTCAGAGGAGCCCTGTCTCACACTGTCACACTGCCCAGCCCGAGCTGTTCACCCCCACCATCTCCCACCACTCTGTCTGGGGCTCAGCAGTGGTGGCCAGAGGCAGTCCAGGGGCCACCACCCTTCTCATCACTAGGACAACACCTGGAAGCACAGACACAGAGGGAAACAAGGACACAACAGAGGCTGTGGAAGAAAGCAGAATCGTCTGAAACCTCCTGACACCCAGCCTGAGGGTCTGCTCAACAAGTCAGACCTCCTCATTTTTCCAGTTACCACAAAACCACATAACAGCCGCTCCTGTGATGAACCCCAGGAGCAAAGGCAGACAGTATTTTCAGGATGCCAAGGACACTAGTGGCACAAAGACAAGGATATAGCAATTTGACTTCAAGCTGTGCAGTAATTTTTAATGATCAGTTCCATTCCAGTAGGCAAAGAGCATCGTTTAGAAATGAGTACCCTTACATCGTTAAAAGGAAATATTTTATCTACTCTGAGATGTTAAAAAGGCAGAAGTATATTTTTTTGCCACTTTACCACAGTCCAGCTCTGTTTAATTTCTTCAGTTCACATCTAATAATTCCATTAGTTACATCCCTCTATGCTTCTCTACATAATGAAGTTATCTTACTGAATAGCAGAACAAGAGCTCTGTTGTGTGTTTATTGTCCATTCCACATGATAGCAGATGAGATAAAATGTGCCACTATACCTTCTAAAACTAACTCCTGCTCCACCTCCCTTGAGGAGGATCCAGCCTGCTCTGAGCCACACAAAGCCTTTCCTTACATTGGTTTGATATTCCACAATAAAAAGCTAAAAATAACCCTGCCACCGATGTTCTGATCCCCACCAGCCCTCTGCAAGGGAGGCAGCTCCCTGCAGAATGAACAGACAGATGGACAGACAGCTCTGGTGTGGCATCACCATGGTCACCCAGCACTGGCTCTAGCCAGACCCCAGCTGGGGGAGATGAGGGGGGAAATAGAGGGGAAATAAGGGTGACACTAAGCAGCATCTCTGACTGAGAAGCACATTAGTCCAGGGGTCTTAAAAAATACCCATAGGGTTAACCTTTAAAAAGCTTCTTTTTCCCCAAAATCTTGACGCTACCCCAGCTGCACAGCAGCGCTGAAGGCTCAGCCCCACGCAGCCCTCGGAGGGGGAGAGCAGAGGTGGCCACGGGTGCCCCTGGGCACGGTCGGTGCCCCTGGCAGAGCCACGCAAAGGGCAGGGGAAGCGACCCCAGCAGGCTCTGCAGAAATTCCCTGACAGAAGAACAGGGAGGTGGTTCAGGGTGTTCACAACCAAGGAATGGCCAACTTTTAACACTGTTAAAGCGGTTCCCTTTGAAATTCATGTTTTAAACATTTGTTATTAAATTCTATGGTTCTAAATTAGATTACAGTTATTTAAGATGCTAAATAAAAACGAAAAACAAACCCTAGCAAGTAAACTCTCTGGTGAAGTGTGAGCTCCAAAGATGAGTAGTTGGCAGCTTTGGCTCTCTGACCTTGTGGCAGGTTAAAGCATTTCAGAATCCCTTTCACTCACAGGCTATTTTAAAGCTTGAACATAAAACTTTTTTTTTTAAATTGCATTAGCTTTATTATACTGTGTCTTTGGTACACAAGAGTGAACGCAAACAAAAACATTTCTGAAGGCATTTGCTAGGACCATGCTAGAAACACGGATCCCAACAACTCCTTCCCAAACCAGCAGCTTTCCAAAAGAGGTGTCACATCTCCTCACGGCTGCTGCGGGGGAATGGCGATGAGTAAAGATGTGACCAGTGTTTGCTGCTACATAAGTCTCACAACGCTGACAATACCTGACAGCGACCGCCACCATCGTTAAGAGCCACCTCCGAGGGCTCGGGCCGAGCAGCGCTGGGAGCTCTGCCAGACCCTGCGGTTTGGGATCGAGATGAAGGCAAACGGGCAGGGCTGGCACACGAAGGCGGCCGCGGGTCCTGGGTATTAGCTCAGTGAAGACAAATACGTAACACGTGCCAAAGCAGCATAGTTTTATCCACAGCAATTACACAGTTCACAAATATTTCTCAGCTGTTTTATTTTCCCTGAGGATTAGCATAGTGAAAAAAATAAATATATATGTCAAAGTGAGTCCTGCTGCAATTCCACTGAGCTTGTGAAATTTCCCCACGTTGGGAGAAACTCCCTCAGCTTCAGGACTGAGGCTTTCCAAAAATACTCAGAGCTGGTTTTTCCACAAGTGGACATTTTACATTGTAGAAAACCGCTGGTCTACTGCCTGTGGTTTCAAGGCCATTATCATCTAAAAACCAAAAGGAAAGCATGCTCTCATCTGAGAGGTCTCGTTGTCCCCGATCTGACATTACTGCATGGTGCAGGGGAAGAGGAAAACCAACCACTTTGGGACTGTGTCCCCTGTGCTTTGGAAAGCATTTTCCACAGTCGCTTTCTCCATCTTTATAAGGGGAGCGTGGCAGCAAGGACAACACTCACCCACCCACCCCAAATGGGTGAGGGAGGGAGCCCTGGGTGCAGGGCCTGGCCCTGCATTTAGCAGCTCATTTATCCGAGCAGGGAGAGCTGGGACAGAGGCACCCCTCCAGGTAGGGCTCCCATCTGGGTCTCGCTGCACCCGAGGAGCTGGGCCAAGGCCAGCAGGAGCTCTGGGAGGATTTCACAGAGCTGCAGCCAGGGAAGCATTCAGCTAGGAAGAGATGCTGTATTGCATTTTTATACTCACTTCATGCATTTTATCTTAGGCTGTGTGTACATGGTGCATCCTGCAAATACACAAAGATTGTTGTGCTTAAGCCCCACAGAAAGCGGCTGGTTTATTCTTAGAGGCTACTCCCCAGCTAGAGAGCACAGAGACGTGAGACCTCCTAACAGACACGCGAACGCAGACATTCCCAGCCTCCCTTCTGCAGCGAGATGGGCACGAACAGACCCTTCAGCAGGCCACGGGCTGGGCAGTATTATTTCCCTTTTTTCAAACCAACATCAGAAAGACCAAAATAGGGTCCCCTCTGCAAATTTAGACATACTATTAAGTGTTTATAAGTTGTTGCCCTATAATCAGATGACTGTTCAGAATGTATTGAGGACACTTTTAGAGCCATCTCCAATCTAATTTGCAGCAGTGCAGCTCCAGGGAGGCTGTCTCCATCAGGGCCCCTCAGGATTATGGTTCTGTGTAGATTAAAGCACAGTTACAAAACACACTTGCCCTGACCACTGCTGCTGGTAACGGATTTGGGCTTAACAGGCAGCCAGAGCAACAGCCAGGACAGGCACCAGCTCCATTACAGCAAAAACCCACTGTCCATCACTACTGAAAGAAAATGCTTCTGCTTGCTGAGCCCCGCTGTGCCGAAGGCTCCAGGTCTGAGCGAGCAGAGACGAGCTGTCCCTGGGGAAGCGAGTTATCCGTGCATGCACTCCCCTCGCAGCCTACCTCTAAAAGGGGATTTAAGAGGGGAAGAAGTGAGGCAGCACATCAGAAGTGCATGCCACAGTTTCTTTCTCAACACTTTTCATCTCCCGCCACTCAGACCTCAAACCACAAGATAAAAACAAACAAGCAGCAAAGGGTCCATGAGGAAACACACAGACAAAAAAGTCACACACACACACCCCCTGCCTTGTTCTTCTGGCCATGCAGACCTAAGAAGAGGTCCCCACTGCAAACAAAGGCAGTCTGACACACAGACAGCTCTGGAGATTGACAGTGGCTTCCAGATGCTGTCCAGAAGTGCAGCATTTAGGAGACATCCCAAGATAACACACACCCTTGCCTCCACCAGAAAAATCATAAAACAAGTGGCTACCATGGACTTCTGAAAATCATACCCACCACATTTTAACTGAAACAACAGAAGAGGCAAGATCCCAAACTCGTATGCTTTGGAGCAAACAGCCCAGGTGTTTGTGCCTTTCAGCAGCATCCCTCAAGCAAAACAAGAAACCTCTCCCCTGGCTCCTTAGTCCCTCCTTTCAATATATTTTATGGTGGAGAAAATTGCCGTTTCAAAACGTTGTTGCCACTCAGAAAGATGCCTGCAACACTGAGCTCCCCTCTTCCCCCCAAACCTTCATCTTTGACCTTGTTTTTAGATTTCAGTCACTGCTGCAGCCACCACTGGATATTAAGTACAGGCAGGATTCAAAACAGCTCCCAGTTCAATGTACACAAGTGGTGGGAGCTGTTACTTGTGCACAGTGCGCAGCCTCACAGATTATTTACATACGTTTGAAATGGCTGGGTAACAGGACTGAAGCGAAGCAGAAGTCAGAGGTGTAGTATATCTAAGACTAGTGTGGAAAGGCATCAGGACTGCGGTGTCAGTAAATTCTGCCATATAACTACAGACAGGCTGTAACACCACTGCCTTTTCCAGACTGTTCTGTGCTGTTGAGCTAGATAGCATTTTTGTAGGCAAGATAACAGTGGTATTAAAAAAGGTCTTATATATATTAGAGAGAGCTTAATATCTATATGCCCTAGCATTATCACCCGTATAATTAGCTTTATGTAGTTTTTAGGCTCATTCTGTAAGTAGATTTCTATGAAACCACAACAAATCAATAGTATTTAAGAAGTGCTCTAGTTTTCCCTTCTCTAGCACCCAATACAATACTTCCAAAGAAGCTCAAGATACAGGTTCTGAGAAACAGGAAGAATTCAAGCAGCATGCTTCAGCTGCAAAGGAGCATAAAGTGAAATAAACTTGTTTGCACTTGTCTATCCATATCCAAATTATGTATCACATTTCCAGTTACTCTGAATGTTCTTTTTTCAAGATTGCACAACTAAATCTTTTCTAAGTTTCTTTATAATCATAGTTACATTAAGTTTAATGCTTAATTTCAGACACTACTGTCCTTCACTTAGTATTTTGCCATCTGTATAGGTTCTATATGCACGTATGCATGACACGTTTATATTGCCATAGCTCCATTAGCCCCAGAGGCACCCAGAGCCCCCTCGGCTCTGCCACGCTCTCTCCCCAGTCCAGCCCAGCACCAGACTCACCAGATGCCCCAGGGCCCTGAAGTTAGCTGAGGCAAACATCACTTTCCAGGGCTCCTCGATGTCCTCAGGGATGGGGGTGTAGATGTAGTAAGCAATGAGGGCAGAAGTGAGGAAGAGGCACAGCAGTTTGGCCCCCATGTCTACGGGCACAGCTCCTCCCAGACTGACTGGTTTAAGTGCTCTCCCGGACTTTTAGCAGCCCCAAGTCAGCACACGCACAGGGCAAAGTTAATGCTGTGTTTTGTTTGGGTCCCGGCCAGGAGGCGGTTTCTTATCGGATCGCCCAGGGCAGAGCTGCCATGCAGCTCCCAAGACGACATGTTTCTTCGGTGAGGTGTTCACTGAGCCGGCACTGCAACCCCAGATTAAATATCAGGGCTCCTACACCCCCATCACCCCCTTCCCTGCATTCGGCAGCCACAGCCGGGAGGAGGGCTCGGCAGGAAAGAGGCAGTTGAAAAATAAGGAACAGAATGTGGCCTGTGAACCGAGGGCTGCCGCAAGGCGACACTCAAGTGCAAAAAGATGTATTGACTATTCAGGAGCAATTAGCTGCTCCTTCATAACGCGGCCGTGCAAACACAGCCCCGCTCCGAGGTACCTGAGGGATCAGACTGCAGCAGCACCCCACCCGCTGTCATTTCTCGGGCGGTAACAAGCATCTCCTGCTTTGGCAAAGTGCACCCTCCCTCTTGGACGGACACACCAAACCAGTTGTGCAATAATAGGCCTGGCAGAAAAAAAACAACTTATTAACTGGATGCCCCGCCCTGTATATTTGAAAGATAAGATTTAATTGCCACTGTTCTCAGGATTAAGAGATTTCTATGCATCTCCCAGAGGCAACCGCTTCTACCTAGGGTGTACTTGTAGGCAGGTAATAATTCCACTAAGGAAACACTACAAGCACAGTCACACACACAGGAAGAGGGGTAAAAAACAACTGCAGCACCAAGAACCCTGCTTTAGAGAAACTGAAATGGCAAGAACCTCAATTATCATTTGAGATAAACTGAAACAGTAAAAAGCTCCATTAAAGTTTGAGTTACTTCTTTTGCTGAAGTTCTATCAAGCGCAAAGAAGCACCACCACTTGTTCTCTCACACTGAGCAGCCCTTGGGGCTGGAGCATCCTTTGGAGGACCAGAGAGCATGAAGCATCACAGAAGACTGAAAGCTGACCTGTGTGCCACCAGCCCAAATGCAGAGAAGGAGTAGGTCCTAGTCAAACTTCCACATATTTTAAGTTCTGAGCGCCTCCAAAATATTCAAGTGTTTTAAAAATCCAGCTGTGCTATCCCTCCTCAGCTGGGACAGGACACCCTGTCCTCCCTTGTCATTCCTTCTGCAGCACAAGAGTGGCTCAAAGCCTGACGTCCTCGACACCACTCCAAGAGAAAGAAGGGAACACACCTCCGCTCCCCTGGCCCGTCTGGAGGGCAGCGCTGGGAGGGGGATCCGGCCCCACGGAGGGAGGTGGCCACGGCCCCACGCCCCAGCTGCAGCAAGGCTGAGCCTGCGTTCCCAGCCTGCAAACACACAGATCAGCAAACCCCATCTCCTCTTCTCTGCAGCTCAGATCACCCATTTCTCAGGGGCTAGCTTTGGAGATGGCAAAACACAGGTGAAGGAGCCGGATTTCAGGCAAGGGGGGGGAAGAGAAGGCCCAGCCCTGTGAAGAGGAATGGAGAAGGAGCTTTGTGCTCCCTCTGTCCCTCCCCAGAGGGACACAAGCTTTCAGGACAGTTTGCTCTGCATGACCACCACTTGCTGCTTCAGCACTGGCAAACAGCGTGGAGGAATATGGGGCCAGGCCTGGAACTACCACAAAACTGGTCTTTTATTTTGTGGCACTTGCAGAACGTTTCACCCTCTTCTTCCATGCCTCTCTCCAGCTGGAGCGGGGCTGTGCACTTACAGACGTGCTGTGTGCTGGGCTCACCCCTCACCTTCCCTGAGGCAAGAGCTCACAGTGCTCAGCCTTCAGGCACCAGCATCTCATCTCCTGGCAGAGCCACCCCTCCTGCCCCACAGTGAACCGCCACAGCAACCTGCCCTAATTCACACTGAGACTGTACAAAGACAACAATAAATTGAATTCACCCGTTACCCAAGGCAGTGCTAAAGCATCAGCTTCAATATGCAAGTGCCTGTATCCCGACAGTTTTATGAGAGCTCTTTCAGTAGAAGGGACCAGCTGAGGCAGCACAGGACCCCTCTCAAACAGGGGGGATGGGTGCCAAATGAAACACATGAACATTAAAATCCAGATCAGTTCCATGCAGCAGTTGCCCCCCCGTGTCACACCCCAATGTCCAGTGGCCACACTGCTGCCACTTCCAGAGCCCTGGACCAGCACCCACCACGGCCCGTTTGCTGCTGCATCACCTACTCCCTCACTACTCACTGCTTCCTAAAGCAAGCAAACCTCATTTTGCTGCTCTTCTTGCATGTGGCACACCAAGTCATAGAGCATGCCCTCCTTATCTTCTGCATTTTCAGAGATTCCAGTCTACTGGTGTTTCAGAAAACAAGGAAGGGAAAGTTTTATGTAAACATAAATGGACTAAAGGCCAGGGCTGAAACTGCAATGGAAGGAAGAGCAGAGCACAGCCCTGCCCAGAGGCAGCATCCCCATAGATGACAGTGGCAGGACTGCCTGTCACTGCATGCTGCACAGCCGGGGAGAGACTTGCATGGACTAGCTCTGACACTGACCTGCTACCTCAATAAATCAGCCCTGATAAAAATAACTATTGCAACATCGGATTGATTTTTCAAGCTGCAGTTTGGAATGAAGAAATGTGTGTGCTTATAACTGAGATCTGTTTGTAACAGCAGTACCTCTCCACCTCTCCTACTCCTATTGCATTTCTCCTTGCTGCACTTGCAGCATTACTGTAAAATATTCATCCAGGCAACCAAGTTCTGCTCAAACAGACCCCCCTGGAAACTGCTTGTCTTAGGAAAACACACCAGGAAATAAACCTCTGCAAAGGAAAAAGCGTTTGCAAGGCTGTCCAGGAAAAAATAGTATTGCCTAGCCTAAATGGAAAATAATGGAGTATAACTTGGCTGTGACTCAGCCCTTAATAATAGTAATATAGTCCAAAATATGACACCTAAACAAATGATTGATCTAAGACTGTAGCACAATCCTCTTATCCACATTTAAGGCTGCAGAAATAGGATCTATTACTAGAGAAAAAAAATGAGCAATTTGGGTAACATTATGAGTATCCAACTTACTGCAAAGTAATTCTTTCCCCTGGTCTGTTGGCGTAGGCTCAGTAGCTGTAAGGGGTCCTCAGGGTTAGGGCACAGCCCTGAAGCAGCAGTACAGAAGTGCCTCATGTCACACTCTGGAGGACAACCATGGCCTCATTTGGGAGTTTTTGTCAGTGAAATGCAGAGCACCAGAGCAGTTGCCCACCCAGGTGGCAGCGGATCAGGGCACACCCCAGCCCTGTGCCCACCGGGAACAGGCACGTGGGGATGGGGACAGCCAGGCACCAGCGCCCGACCCACCCGGGCAGGGCTCCAGGGGTAAAGGATGGAGACACAGGTGTTGAAAGAGGATGGAGAGAAAAAAAATAGCTACAGCCCCAGGGACAGGGGTGGTGTGGGCAGAAACCTGCCCCAGGTTCGGCAGAGAAGGGCCGATGGCCCAGGCACCTCCACCAGCCACTGGCAGTGTGTGTGGCTGGAGCCATCAGGAGGGGACAAAAGGACAATCAGAGATACTCTAGTTAGTTACGCTATACAATAAAGTAGTTTGGGTTTTTTGGGTTTTTTTGGGGGGGGTTTGGGTGTTGGTTTTTTTTTTTTTTTCATTCGAATACAGTATTTTAGGAAATAACCTGAAAAGCCACCGGGAGGCACTACAGCACTGCAGGAATCTTCCTTTCCACCAAACAGCAGAACTCGAAGGCGTTCAAAACCCGGTTAGAAACAGCAGTTCTGTGAGCCGTCCTCTCTCGGAGGGCAGGGATCAGCTGCCACTGTCGCCCAGAGGCTCCGACAACACCGGAGCCAGTGAACGTTGCCCATGTTTGCCTTCGGTGAAGAGGTGCAACCTTGTAATAAAAAGCAAAAATTTCATCTTCTTTCCTTTAATACCTCTGACAGACATCCACCAGATGAGTGCAGCCAGAACAACGTGAGGCTGGAAATACCCTTGGAGAGGCACCACCACCCTGCTGTAACCAGGTCTTCATCCAACACAGGAGCAGGCAGAATTCCAGAAATACCCTAGGTTCAAAAAGCATTAAAGTATCCAATAAAACGTTTTCCAACTCAGTTTAAAAAGCATATCATCATGGGAATAAGATAACAGAAGATTTCAAGTCAGTCAATGTTTTGTTTTGATGTTTTAAAAGTTATCTTTTATGTCAAACTCCTGGAGCCCTGCAAGGAGTCGTTCCTTTGCTCCTGGAAGCCCTGCTGCGGGCAGCAGCGGTGACGGGGGAGCAGGGAGCACAGTTTGGGGGTACCAGCGCCTGGCCGCGCGGACACGCTGGTGCCATTTGCCATCCTAAGAGCACCACGCGGGACACCGCTACCCCGTGACTCCGGGCACTCTTCCCACTGCCCACGCAAGCACAGCCTGCGGCCGGGCCACCGCTCCATACGAGTCCGTTCAGTGTACATGCTTAAAGCTGAAATTTAAGATTACTCAAAGGATGTGAACCACTCCTGGCAAAAAAAGAGAGATGGAGCTGAACACAGGTACTTCCCCAGCAAAACAGCCTTGCTAAGACTGTCACCACAGATCAAATGGATCAAGGCATTACTGCCTTCCTGGAGACTAAAAACGAGTATATAGCCATAGTGCCAAGGGAATGACCCTTCAACTCCTTGACTTACTCCTCCACATCACATGAGGTATCTACACAAAGACAGATACTTGAAAGTACAGCACAAATGGCCCGTGGTAACAATTCCAAATTGCCATGATTCGCAGTGTTTGGTTTAGGAAGCCCAAGCTCAGACTGCACACCCTCCTCCCAGCAGCCTGTGCAGCTGATAAGAGCTGTACGAGTTCGGTGTCCTTTGGTTCTAGTTAAAGAGTTCCTGATTGCAAAAACTTTCACTGGGGAGAGGCAGCAGCCAGCCAGCCCTGCTTCTCTACTTGGCAGTGCTTAGGAAAAAAAGGTTATGTACACTTGCACAATTACTGTTAGCAGCTGAAATAGGATATATGCACACTTCCTCTCCCCCACCTCAGCTCTCCACTCCAGACATTTATACTTTACACAGTTCATTTTTGACAGGTATAAAATCAACTGTACATACATTAAGTACTATTTATCTAAAATTGTATTCCACTGACATCTACAGCGTGGTCAGCAGAGTCCAAGAACAGATAAAGCTCTCCCTCCCATAGAGGCCTGGCCATGTACACTAGCCAGCCAGCATTGGTTAATGCAGCTTGCTAAGCCACACCAACAGACCACAACAGGAGGCACGCTCAAAGATTTCAAAATTAGAACCAAAATTAGTTCAATCACCATTCCCCATAGATCTGCTCTGAGATGACAGGCGCTGCAGTTTAGGAAACGGAGGACAGACTGAAGGCATTGGGGAGCAGCCCTGGCTCCATTTATCTGCAGAGCCACAGCAGCCACCAGGAGCTCAGCAGCAAATCTGCCTGGGAGCCGAGGCAGAGGGAACATGGAGATACCCTTAAAGAGATCTCCAGCTTGCACCTCAACATCCCCTCAATGTCTTCGTTTGCATCTGCTTTGAATTGATCGATTCCAAAATAAATTTAAACTGATATAGCTCCAAAAATAAGTGACTTCAGAGCATGAGCTGCCTGGTCAAAGCAAGAGGAATATTAAGGAGTGCAGATAACTATACTTGCTTGTCTAATTTTCTAAAATTACTTTGGATTACACATGAACTAAAAGAATGTGTATGGTCTGTTGTTCAAATCACAATTTGTTTCATAAACAAAGACAATAGATTAAATAGAACATGAAACAAAACATATTGAAAGCATCAGTCTTTGAGCCTTGGATCTGGACATCATTTTTCCCATTAAAAAAAGACCATTAGTACTTCCCATTTTAGTCTCACAGGAATATTTGCAGACAGCATGTTTTGTGATACCACAACTCTGACCCCAGTATGTGTCACCTCTATCAGCGTGTTGCCTACCCTGACCATACCCAACTGGATTTTCATGAAGTTTGAAAAGCTCATGAAATGTTAAATTGAAGATAACAGGGAAGGAATTGTTTTTAAGCCATCTTTTGAAGATATTGCTTTACTAGATAGTATTTCTCAATCTAAAATTCGTTACATTACTTGTGCAGAATGAGTGCTTTAGGGGAAGTGCTGACTTTTGGGGAATTACTAACACAGCTAGGTACAAGCAGGTTACTCAGTACATTTGCTTTGGACTGCAGCTCCCTGATGCCCGTATAGCCAACCTGTGCTTTCCATCAAGCTGTTCATTAGCCAGAATACTTCCATTTTCTGAGCTACTATCAGTGGCACTGCACAACCGACTATCTGCAAAGTCATTACATTAGTTTAATGAGCTTAACATGAGTTTAATAATTTAGTGAACCTATTGCTAAAAAAATAAATACCCAAAAATGTTATCAAAGGAGAACATACCAAACTCTTGACCATCACAGGAAAAACACCTTAACCAGGAGTTTTCTGAAGGTTGTGAATGATTTCCCTGATCACCTCAGAGGTTTGAATATATCCCACAACCAGTGCAACTACTCTCTAGCTGAATCTTTACAGCATTTAATAAAACAAAGATGTGGCCACAGCAATATTCCTGTAACCATTCAGGAATAAAGCAGACAAAAGCCTGTGCTAGTTTAGCACTCCAAACAGTGAAGGAAAAATAACTAGCAAACAGTTTTGTCATCTGATTCACATGACTGCAGACACAATTTGCACCTCACTGCAATGTGTATTTCATGGGTTTTTTTCCCCCAAAGATATTACTTATTCATCCTTCTTCCCCAAAGCTATTCTTCCAGCACCCTCAGGAGAGGTGCCACACACACCCCTTTCAGCAGCCATCTGCAAGAGGGCACGCCACCTTACCAACACGAGTCCTGCTTTACAGAGCAAAGGCCACATTTCTGTGCAGACCTCGCTTTAGAAAAGTTTGCTCTTTCATTTTTGAAGCGGCAAATATCAACTTTCTTAATTTGTTCCTCTTCTGAATAGGAGAGGGAAGGGAAAACAACCAGGAGTAATTCTCAACAGCTGCTGAAAACACCAAAGACTCTGGAGGCATTTCCTTATACAAGAGAAGGTTTAGCCAAAGTACCACAAATATTTGGCATTTATATTTGTAAGAGAAAGGTTAAATGAAACTAAAAGTGTTGGGCTACCAATTATTCATCACCTGAAGTCATATCTACATCAGTTGTCTGCCAGTGCAGTGTGTATTCAAACTCTTTCTATGTCCCATAGAAAAATCCATCCAAGGTGAATTATACAACTCTGAAAAGCTGTAAAATAATCTTACTGGTCTTTGGAACATTTTAATGTTCTGAAGAAATGTGGGTCACATTCCATTTGTGCCAACAGAAGGTCCATCCTATGACAGCATTTGAAAACAGTATTACCACAATTACATCATGGAAGGGCTCTGCAAAAGGCTGGGTAGTTTCCCTGCCTGTAAGAACTGTTTTTAGCAGCAGCTTCATGTTATGAAGATTTAACTGCAGGTTGCTGCTAACTTTCAGTCAGAATTAAATTCAAACGCGTGGGAAATTGAGCAGCAACTGCATGTCCCTCAGATCTCACATGGACAATGCATTCACAGAACTGGCAGATCTAAAGATTTCTTACGCATGTTTCCACAAAGATTATCATTGTGAAATGCTGTTTTCCCACAAATGCATTTTTAAAGCCAATCTCACACTAATGTTCTAGCTTTCATTCTCTCCATTCATTACAAACAAAATCATTCATTCAGCTAAAATGAAGCACAAAACTTATTTAAAGCTAGAACCCAAAACCACTCTCGTCTGGGTCCATGTTTTCTTCTCACCCTCCATCTGGTTTTCCCGTGCCTGCGTAGCGCCTGCTCTCAGCCAGACCCACACATACTGAACAAACATTCTTCCAGCATCTGTGGCCAGGCTGGAGCTGAGGAGCACCGGAAAGCTCAGGGAAGTCCAAGCCACAGAGGTCTGAATAAACTGAAGTCATCACAAAGTATTGGCTAATTATTCAGAACAAACTGGCTGATGTTCACGCATCACAGTGAAACGTGCAGCGAGTGTTAATGCCTGAGGGGGAGCGGAACTGTTCTGAACACCTCTTTCCTCTTCAAACACAGCAGAGCTGAATCCCAATACTCATAGTAGGTACTAGCAGTTTGCTTCTCAAAATACCCTGCAAAGCATTTAGGATCATGGGTTACTTCTGACTCTTCAGAGAGCTGAGCTGGTAGAAGTCCCTCCTGGAACAATCTCACCAGTGCAAGGTCCAAAAGAGCAAAGATTCAAGCAAGGTCCATTTGTTCCATCATTCAATCCACCAAAGCTGTATGAAAACTAGAAAAGAATAGTGCAGAAGGCATTTGGCTGATGTTAGAAGTCAAGCCCTTTCAAACCAAAGCAGGGTTATCTCAGTAAACACACTACTAGGGGAAAAAAATGTTTTTGGTAAGTGGAATCATGTCAATGTACTATTGACATTTACCTTATCACTTCATTTTTATCTTGTGCTCACCTGGGCCTAAGGAAGAAATAGAAAGTGATAACTATGATGAATAAAAATTAATAAGGATGAAAATAAATCAAATGTTATAAAAACACCTATTGTTTGAGATTTCAACAGTGTCCCTCCCGCCCTAGCAGTGGGCTCCTCAGCCCGTAGCTCCTGGTGCCTGTGCCCCTTGCTCACACTCCTCTTGCCACCGCTGCCCTGGGCAGGGCTAACAGCCATGGACACGCACTGGGCCAGCCGAGCCCGGAGAAATAACAGCTGGGGATGCATTTTTCACTTCTTTAAAAAAAAGTAGATTTCTGTCAAGCCTTTGAGGTGGCCATCACTGAGCCATAGTCACACTAGTGAACCTACCTACAGGCCTGTGAACACCCATTTTAGCATCAGAGCTCCAAGGTGACCTGGCAAAGGGAGCAGACCCTTTGTACCACAGTACATTGTGCCTCAAATCCAGCTCGAGTGTCTGCCCAACAGCATCAAACCCACCTACAAGTGCAAACGTAAGGCAGCAGCAGAGTAATTCCCAGCTTTGTGTACTGTCTAACAGCCTAATCGTAACCACGGAGGGCTTCAGGGATTTGTGAGCCAAGGTTTGCCCCGAAACACAGTCTGGATGATTCCAGGGCCACTTGTAAGAACAGGAAAGTGGTGAGTTTTCATACAGTGGTTGTTTTGTCCTTGTTATTTTAATGGCAACTTCTGACCCACAACAACTTCCCACAGACTAAACATGAGGCTTTCCTAGAGCACTTCCTTCACATTTTATTATTTTCAGAGCTGCAAATATTGAAACTGAGTGACAAGAATTTTCACTACAAAACCAGTATACTTAATACAAATATTAGATCTTCCATAAAGTTTGAAAAAATAAATATTTAGATGTTCCTTCTGTAAATCCTTATAAATGGGGATTTTGTTCTTACTTTGTCTTTACTCCTATTTTACTGCTGACCAAACATAAGGAATTTGAAGGGAGTCTCAGTATGCATTAATTTGATGTCCCTTTTGTAGCCAACCTGCCTTTTCCAAGGGATTACCAGGACTCTCTCTCTACAGTACTTTCACAGTCAATCTCCTCCCAGAAGAAAGGCCAGAGTAACACATCTTTTTTTCAGTGGGAAATGTTATTCATTCTTAGTAAGTTAATGCTTAGAATAAATACACATGGGGTTTAGCCTCAGAATAATTCTGAGAAATGTTGCAATATCCAATCATTTTAATAAGCATTAAGGACATGAATTTGCAGTAACCGATTGTTAGTGTTTATTAACTGAAGGTTCACTGCAGAGACATTTATTATGTCTGAAAACACCTACAGCGCTCAGTTGGTTGCAGTGCTGCTGCAGAATTCCTGCTCAGTCTCCAGCAAAAGACTCGAGATTCTCAAGCCAAAGCTGAAGCGACTTCATCAATGTATTTGCAGTGGTGATAACGCCCCTGAGTCCATGAGGCTCAGCAGCTCTGTGGCTCGGGTTCCTGTTACAGCAGAGCCAGCCCCCGTACTGGGTGTTACAAAGTGAAAATTATCCACAACTATAATTTGCTAAAACTTTTAAACTCATTTCTGTCTCTAATAATAATAGTGCAAGCTAAGCAAATAACTCTCAAACCACTTCTCTAGATGTTAACTAGGTTCCAAGATTCTGCGTTTTGCCTCTGGGAAAATGAAGACAGGAATGTGAAGCAACTTGCTGCTTTGCACAGAGCGAGTGGAAAGGCAGACCCGGCTGTCAGTACCCGCTGACTTCCAGGCGGTTCGCACTCACAACCAGTTACAAAAGCATTTTGGAAAGTGCAAGCCATAGTTTTCTCATGCGCAGAAACATCAAACAAGCAGCAAGAGAATCCACAGCCATTGCCAATAACTAACACAGATGAGTAAAATACTCGTAGCATTAACAAGACTGAAAATACTGCAAGGATTTGGCCAAGGACTGGCCAAAGAGGACTGACCAAACACTTCATCAAAAGTCTCAGAATGTGAATGGTATCAGAGATTAAAGATCCATAACCCTTCTTTTTAAACAATCCCAGTGATTGGCAACCAGCTTTTCTTGCCCCAGCTCACCACAGGCTAGTGTCCTTCAGCAAGCTTCTTGTAACGTTTTCATCCAAGACATAAGGTGCAGCCATCACCCAGTTGTGCAGCCCTTTAGAGAGGCAGCTGGGGAGGCAGCGCGGCAGGGGACGGCGGGCACTCGCCAGATCCTGGGGAAAACAGGGTTTCTTGGAAGCCTGCGTGAAGGATGTTAGTTTGGGGCTGCATCCAGCTTTCACAGGAGTCAGTGGAAAGTGTCCCCAGGGTGAACCACATACCTACACCACAGCTCACACAGAGCACAAGGGGGTTTTACCCTTAGTAAGCAACAAACAACTGCCAGGTTTTAAGTCCAATGGGATTGAAGCTAAATACAGAGTAATTCTGAGTGACACAGAAAATACACCTGGATTTTGAAATAAAAATATCTTCGTCTGCAGTTGTTAACTCTAATAAAATGCAATTTTACAAGAAAAAAGATTTTTAAAATTGTAAAATGCATTACAGAAGATTTAGCTTCTACAAAACAGAAAAAAACAACTTCAGAAGGAGTTTTACTTCAAGCCACAGAGGCAAACATAAAATTATCACAGTCTGTAAGTGGAAACTCTGAGTTCCTGAGAAACTTCATCCCTTCTGCAATCCTGCCACAACCAGAAACTTTTACTGTTTTTCCATAGATTGAATTCTTTCTGGCTTAGAAACATAAATTCTGGCTTTAGCTCCCTAAGCCAGTTTATTCTAGAGATGATCACAAACGCAGTGTTAAAGCAGCAAGCCCTGCAGAGTACTGTGCTGGCAGCCACTTCTAGAAGCAAACTGGCCATTAATTACAGCAGCTGTGTGACGTGACCTGGCTGATTCCCCACCTGCAGCAGCCTCCCCGCATCAGGGAGGGGAAAGGCACCCGGCCAGGGGCTCTCCCCATTGTATTTCTGGGTGCTGCTGGGAGAGAACATCACCCCTGGCCCAGCCTGGCCACAGGAGGCTGGATCCTGCAGGGGAGCAAGGAGGAGAAAACCTTCTCAGCTTCTTCAGCCCCAGGCCCACGGTGTCTGACCCTTTTCTATCACCACCCGAAGCACCAATCTCGTTCCCTTGGCAGGAAGGGGAGCCGTAAGCAGATGCTGCCTCACCCAGGGGCCACACATCCACCCCGGGGCTCCTCTCCCTGGAGAACCTGCCTCTGACACATCTCAGTGCGAGTTCCTGTAAGTCAGACATTTTCTGCATTTGGTTCCTTTGCTACTTCAATAAAAAGCACGGAAGGCCTGAAAGTCCTTAGTCAGTGGATTTACACCAGGAGTGGATTTGACCCAGTGTTTTCCCAGACTTCACTAGCCTCCTCACAGCCCTTCCCACATACTTGCCTGCTGCAAAGGGTCTGCACGACCCCACATTTCAGCAAGATCAGCACTTTCTTTCACCAGATTTTCGGAAGAAATCAGAAATGAGAACTACATCCCAGTCAGCCATCAAAGCCAAGAAAACTACTATCTCTGGGAATGAGGTAATGTGTTAGACATGTCATTCAGACTCCCTGGCTTGTCTTGGTCTTGAAATAAAAGTTGTTTTAAAAATACATTTGGAAGCGTAACACAACCTCCTAATGACTCCGCATTACGTCAGGCACCTACAAACCATTCAAAACACAACCTGTTTGTGCAAGTGGCAAAGGCTCACCCCTTTCAACACATTCCCACAGGCTCAGGAAGAAAACCTTTGTGTGATGTGCTGGGCTCTGCTCCACAGCAGAGCAAGGAGAGGGCAGCACGGCGTGGACAGACCCTCCAGAGGTTCATTCCCAGGCAGAGGATGGATCTGCTGCTCACCAGCATTCCTGTGCCACCAGCACAGCCTCGGCTCGCACCGCACACCCGCCTCTGTGCGTCAGCAACCGGCAATGGCTTTGCTGTCACAGGCGAGGGACTTCTACCCCACGCATGTAGAATCAGAGTCATTTAGGTCAGAAAAGTCCCCTGAGATCAAGTCCAACAGTAATCTTACCCCCACCAAGCCCGGCTGGATGCTGCCAGCCAGGAGGAGCACCGGCGCCGCTGCCGTTAGCTCCATCTCCAGGGAGCTCAGCCATCGCCAGATAACAAAAAAAGGACAAAACAAAATGGAGACTGAAAAAATGTCAGACAATATTTCTGGATAGACAGATTTATCCAGAAGAACTTTTTCCTGGAAAGCAAATCAAAACCATGGTTTTTGAGTAGCAGTCAGGAGGCATGAACAAGAAAGTGGGGTATGCTGTGGATTTAAAAACATCCATATTAAAGTGCACTGGAGGAACATAAAGTGTGACCTAAATTAGAGCCATGGTCAGGAAAGACACCATCACTAGCAAACATCTGCACAGTTAAGATTAAACTGCCATATTAAAGGGGCTAACAAAACACCCAGCAAACTCCCAGGACACCAACAGAACTCCTTGGATCAGCCAGCTGACTTCACCAAAACTGCGAGATTTACATCAGGAAATCCTGACCTGTTTATTGGCTTCAAGCACAACTAACAGAAGTATTTCAACTGCACCAGATTTCCAAGTGCAGCCTGTGACTCAGGAGGAGGCTCTGGTGATTCTGCTCTTGCCTGCTATCTGGTTTTCTGAAAAGCTCAGCCTGGAACCAGAGCCACAACACCCCACGTACAGATGGGGCATACAAGAGCATCTTGGGGAGCACTGTGAAAAATGCAGACAGTGTCGTGTTGATGCACATGTGTATCTAAGGGCTTAAAAATAATACAGAAATATTTTAATATGGTGTTATTGTAAGGAAATAGCTTTCCAAGTTTTTAATCCCTATTTTTACCTACTGAGAAGCTGATGTGTATTAAAGGACCATTAATACTTTTTTATTATTATTTGCACTTCACACAGAATTGCTCCCTAGCTGTCAATGACTTCAAACATTTGTTGTAATTCTCCATTACTGGGATCTAACTGCCAAAACCTTTGTTTCTAGTCTCCAGGGTTTAGACAGACTGATTTCTGGTAGATTCCTCCCTCTGAAAACTCCCTGACCTCCTGCCTTCACTTGGCAGCCGGAGCTTCTCTCCCAGGGTTGTCCCCTTTGAGGACAGCAGTTGCTGCTGATGTTTGGTCTCGCTTCTTACCCTTATAAACTTTTTGCCCTTTATGGATTCTTTGCAGTTCCTCCAAGTGCTCTATACTGAGAGCAGTAAGCAGAGACCTGGCAAAATGCCAATGCTTTTCTCTTAAAATTAATTGGTGAGAAATGCCAGCCACATTTACAGCCAAAGCAAATACTTTTCTGTTACTGCTGTTTAGCATCCTAAGGCCTGATATATGGAAAAAAAACATACAATGCTAAAAACAGGCGGCCACATATACTACATAAACCATGCTCTAAGTTAACTTTAAATTTTGACAGAGCTCCATGACACTTGCAACTTAAAAGGATTACTTCTACCCCTCCCCATGATTAAAAAAATATCCAAACCAGACAGAAACCCCACAGAAGCAAGCAGAAGTACAGACAAACAGAAGGGAAAGGACTCTCCCAGGTCACTAAACTTCGGGCTGCAGCACACAGCCTTACACCAGTATATTTCAAGAAAAGACACATCATCTTCTGAACAACAACATCCTACCTGGTAAAATTGAGCCAAAGTGGCAGTCCCCCCTCCCATTCAGTGGTTCAGTTCCCATGAGAGCTCAGGTTTCTCACTATCTTCAGATATTAGTCCCTTAAAAACATCCAGGGTAGTTACTTCAGAAATGGTAGATGTGCTTAAATATCAGAGAAATGTGATTCTCTCTGTGAACGATGGCAGATGTGCTGTGAAAAATCTGAAATGTCAACTGAGCTGTTGAATAAAGTCCAGTGACAGCGTGGCAAGAGAAGGCAGTTGTATCTGACCATACTCACACCTTGCCTCAGACTTTGCAGGAAAACACAAGGTAGAAATGGGAAGTAATAATAAATATCCCTTTCAGAATCATTTACATGTACCAGGGATGACTTTTGCTTCTTCCCCCCTTGCTCATGATTCCACACTTTCTATTAAGAATTTCTGGGCAAAGCACTTTAAGGAGCCATTAAAACCACTTGAAAAGGCTTTCAAGCCCTACAAAGGTTTGTGCCAGCTGTGGGGGAAAAAGCAAAGCCTGAGGAGATGAAGACACAGACCAGACCATGGATGCTGAGAAGGGCTGGGGAACCAAAGCAAGTCCTCCAGCCTCCCCCTTGGCTTGGTCTTCTCTACTCCCTTCTGCCTCACCTCATGTCAACAACATCAGGCAGATTTAGAGAGAAATGGCTTTTCAAGCATATAGTAAAAGATTTGTCACATTATACAATTTCCCAGTGAAAACAAACATCTGTCAGTAGTGCTATGACTCAGAAGTCCAAATGCTGTGTTGCTGCTCATAAGTTTGAGCAATGGTGCCTTTAGCAAAAGAAACACAAAATGAAGACAGACATTACCAGCTGAGTATCAACCAAATAGGCCAAGGTTTCCTTGAGCCTAGACAGATAGAGCAAGATGTGTGATAAGAAATTGAGCTGACAGTTACCCAAGACAGACCACAGCATATTTCCTGGCAGAAAACATTATTAATATAAGCACAGTAACAATAGCCACATCCACCAGAATCAGGAAGCGTGCACAGCAGCTCCTGGAGTTACTACAGCAGCACACACCTACGTGATGGAGCGTGAGAGCCGTCAGATTTCATAGACATGTTCAATGTCTCTTCAGAGAGCTCAGCCAGACGTCAGTATTGAAGCCAAGAGGGGCAAGAGTCCTGTTACATTATTCCAAGCTATGAGAAAAAGTTACCTGCTATCTGAGAACGTTTTGTTGGTACACTGCAGTTTGACATTAATTACTCCCTTAAGTAGAGAGAATGACATTCATATAATAGCTTTGTATTCCCATCAGCTAATTTCCAAAAGCCGTGGAGGGAAGAGAATAGGGGGCAGCAGCAAGGAGGAAAAGCACAATTTTCTTGCAAACTAAAGCAGTAAAGTCAGTAAGATTAAATGTCTTGTAAAGGGACAATACGTGATTCTTCAAATGGGTTGAGGAGCTACCTACATGACAAAAATTCTACTGGCATTACAAGAAGTGCAATACCAAAGTAATGAACAGGCTGTGTGGCCACAATTTGAGCTGAAATTACAGCACTTCCAATTTGTACACTCAGAATAATTAAGGAAAGAATGATTCACATAGAGCACTCCTAAAGATATAACAGGAAAATAAGGACTTTAACAGGAAAATAAAGAATTGCCATCTTTCCTATAGATAAGCATAGAAGATCTCCATCAATATGTATTATATCATTTTTATATTTCTGTAGAAACCCAGTTTGCCAGGTTTGAAACTACTGGTGAGGCCAGTACCTTCCTAAAGCACACAGCTGTGCTTTCAATTTGTGGAACTCACACACTCCTTTACTGCAGTGCCCAGCTGAGATGGGTAAAAGGGGGGCTGGGGGTGGAAATCCTGCCTGCACTTGAGTCCGATTGCCCAAACACTGCTACAGATGGTATTTTCCCTTTGCAGCATTAACTGTGGTTGGAATGAAGTGTAGTCTGAAGACAGTCAGTAATCAAGTATTCAAAAAAGCTTTGCTGATATACCAGGATAAACTAGAGCAGTTGCCTCTCGCTTCACAGTGTGCATAAACCGGGATCCCATCATGGACAGCCTCACACACTGGTTTTAATGGTTGCATGCATTGTTGTGGCAATTCAGCGGTTGTTTCTCATAAGATAATTAAAGCACATTTAAATGAGAATGTTGGGAAGGATTTCAGTAATGGATAGAAAAGAAAATTTCATTCATGTGGTTTTGGATGGAGCAGTCCCAGTCTGGAGATATTGACAGACAGCAGCGAACACACGAGTCCCTGTAGCGCTGACGTTCAGCGTGTCCCTTCCCTAAAGCCTGATCCGGCACGGTCACAGCTGCAGGCGCTCCACACGCACGCCAGCACGGCTTTAGCTCTCCCCTGAAACATCCCCAGCCATCGCAGTGCAGGCAGGGAAGGTTACAGCCAGATTTTATTACCTATTTATCCTCAGGAAACTGGCGCAGGATACAGGATAGCAGTATATTCTCGCTGACATCAACACAAAGCTAGTTCTAGGATTTTTATAGGGCAGAAGGCAGTGGAACGCCAAGTTTTAGCTTCTCAGAAAAAAAAAAGTCACTTGCATAGTCAATCGCCTTTTTTTTTCAAAAAGAAAAATATGATATAGTGAGTTTGAGGCATACGCTGTTTCTCTACCCCTTTCTCAGATTGAACCTAGTAAACAATCTTTTAGCCAAACTAATGATTTTCAATTAGACAACTTGATCCAAAAGCATTGCTACTACAGTCCCTGTTTCTAGTCTGTAACAGATGACACTGTATTTCTCTGCCACGCTGGGAAGTCTCCCCACGTGCACCCATTTGCAGCCCACCCCGCCGGGTTCCGCGGCATCCCGCCCCGCCGGCGGCAGGATGAGCTCAGCGAGCAGACGCCCAGGAGCCCCAGTACAGCACGTGTGCAGCTGCCTTGGGCAGACACGTCCCAAAGCACAGGACCTTCCCTAACTGAACCTCACCTCAGCCTTAACATGTAGGTATCAACTATACACCATCTGCGAAAGGAAGAAACTGTAGAGGAGCTTCGCTTCCAGACTACGGCTACATAGCATACGTTCAATTCCAGCATAATTTAATATAGATACCACAAGTTGTGCTGACTGGGGGCCTAGTACACACAGAAAGCAGCAAGTTATCAGAATTCATCCACATGACCAAAACCATTCAAGCACCAAGGAAAAGGGACATACCGATCCAAACCCTATGAGCTCAGAAAGAAAGGGGAGAAGCCTGTTTTCTCCCTCCACTCTCCTGCTGTTCAGTTTGGCACAAAGCGTGGCTTTCCTCAAGCTGACATGTAGTTTCCATAGTTTATTAAAAGACTCTTTAGTTTTGAATGCACTTTCAATGTATTTTCCCCTGTATTTATCTAGATAGTTGTTTTATACAGGACACTTGCAATCAACTGGCAATTATTTTGAAAGCACAGCAGAGGTGGATTGATCCGGGTGCACACAGACACCCACCAATACAGTGAAAATTTTAAAGCACTAAAGACTGTGGTTCATACAGACAAATTATCCAGTTATCACAAACTGGCAGGGAAATGAAATCTTGACATGTTTCACAAAGAACAGAACTATGATTTCCTTAGATATCATTTCTCTGTCTTATCCAACAACATGCCTTAGCTGCCCTCTGAAGTTTGATTAAAGCAGTCAAATAGTGACAGACACCAACTTGTAGTAGCTGCAGTAATTCTGACACACACCAACCACTGAGTACTGTTTCTGTCCCCAAAGCATCACTAAGGTGACCTGAGCAACTTTCAGAGATCAGTGAATCAAGGTGTTTTGAATTCAACATATATGTATATCAAATATCTCTAACTGTTTACAGTCAGTTTCAGTTTCAAAATCGTATCACAAGCTGATGTGATTTAGGCAACAGATCTTGCGTATGAAATACAAGTGCTAACTGCTGTGTACGTGGCAGTGACCACAGAACTACAGGGAAGAACAGGCAACTACAGAAAAACCAGTACAGAAGAGTCTTAGATGCCTAGGAAAGTGGAGAGGAGGCAGCCTAGATGAGAGGACTCAAACTTCTCACTGCAACAGCTTTAAGTATGTTATGTTCAGCATTCCCCAATTCCCTGCTGACTGCTGCTTCTGTACAGTATTTCAGTTTTAACACAAAACTACGGCTTGTAATATTGGTGAATAGAAAAATAATGAAGAACAGTGTGTACATCCAGAAAGACAGTGGAAACTTCCACGTTTGCTTGTCAAGCCAGTTCAGAAAGGAAATGAAGCTAAAACATTCCCTGTGTGCAGGCATCCCACAGTCCTGGTCAGAGCTACCAAACACACGTCATTTGAAGGAACAGATTTGTGAAACTTTCAGTGCGAAAGTCTTTGTATTTGCATGTCTGATTTAGGATACTGTTCTGGCAGTTGCAGATTCAAACGGTTCCTTACCAACTATTCTCAAGCTCATCAACTCCACGTATCAAACCTGTTTTCCTACTTGAGCAAAACAAAGTGTAAGGCAGTGAGGTTTTGACAGAAAGCTGAATCAGATGGTACCTAATGAACTGAATTTTTAGGTGAAGTGTCACGTATCCAGCAGTTCTGCTGAGCTGGTTAAATGTGTCAGCCACCTTTATGCACTGGACAGAAAACAAAAGTCAAACTGTAGGAAGGCTGAGCTTGACTGGGACAAAGCCAATGACATTTGCATGGCACATGTGGATCCATCCTGCAGGGTAAGGATTTTTAAGAAAAATGAGTGCCATTCTCAAAACTCCAGTCCTACTTGAAGCCAGATTCTTTTTAAATGCTAAATTTCTACACTCTATTAAAATTTATTTCACCTTTTTACAACTTCATTGCTAATAGCAGAGACATGATTTTAAATACTAGTGATCCTGAAAGTTGTTAAAAATCCCGTTTATGCTTCAATAAAAATTCCTCACTCAGACTCACTGCAAGGCTCACATGAGGGCCTGTCTGTGATTTACAGCTGTGTTACTCACTGGGTAACAGGTCTGCAGGGAGCCTCACCAGCTCCATCCTGCCCCACAGCAGTTTGCTTTGAAGTTTCTAGCCACAGACCCGGGGTCTTAGTCCACAGAAACTTGTTTAGCTGAGCCAGTAAATCACGCTGCTTCAGCCTCCCTCTTACAGAACTGTCTCTTGCCTACAGTGATTTATTAGAAAAATAGCAAAGCCACTTTATATACTTTTTTTTTTCCTCAAGGTCTTTATCTTTTTTGATTAGCCTGAAGTTTCTGAAGCAAACACTTGAAGGAGTCATTGTCTTGCTCATGTCTCTGTTTAATTTCTAGGACCACTAAATTGACATCAGTTTTGTGATATACTCTGCAAAATCAATGCTATGACTTTGGAAGCACAAAATTTATATCTAGCAGGGTGACAGACACAGAGACACAACACTTCCCTAGAATCAAACACACCAGGCTTCTCAGCACCTAATAAACATAAACATCTTGTAGATGTTTGTTTTTTCACCTTGTATCACTCCTATGCTCCAGCTGCTGAAAGAAAGTTTCCCTGAGGTTATTGTTACCCTTAGAGCCAGAAGTACATATTTTACAGTCTTTTTAATACATGGAATAAAACTAAAAATTGCTGCACACACACTGTTTATCTCAATATCAAGATAAACAAACAATGCTAGTTCAGTACTTGCACTGCAAGACCTTCAGGGCAGGTACTGGCTCCAAATATTTTTTTTTTTTTACACTGCTTGTTACAGACATGCACCAGTAACATTAAAGTACTGCTTTGCTTGCTTCAAAAATCATTTATCCATGTGAACTAACACACAGTTTCATCTCCAAGCATTTCTACCCACCATAAATTTAAGTGCCATAAAACCCTGGTTGCCATTTCAGTTTCACCTGTGGCACCCCAAGCACCATGTGAAGTGGTGGGGAGCCCCTGCACAGGGCTGTGGGGGTCAGGGGAAGCCGTGCCCAGAGCTGCTGTGGGGAGCTTGCACAATAAACCTGCATCCTCTCGGTCAGGAGGAAACAGAGGAGCAGAGCTGCCTGAGATAAGGGGATGAGATCTTGATACGGCTCCGCCAGCTGAGTGGGGCTGATGGCATTTGCCAGATACATTTAATTTCAGTTATGCCCTCAAATCTATCCAGACACTTTCAGTCTCTCAAGACAGAGAGCACTCACGTAAATATATGAACTGAAAAAAAAAAAGTAGTGCTGGCAGAAAGTGAGCCAAATGTGTTTGTCAGAGGCACTTGGATTTGCAAAATTAAGTCCTCTACAGCCAATTCTGAATCCTTGGAAACCAGTGGGAGGTTACCTATGTCATCACTGGATCAGAATTTAGTCCCTCATCCTTACTTATTATGACCTAGAAATTAAATCCAGCTCATACACAACCAAGCAGATATTTTCTATACATATTCACAAGGGGAAAGTCTTCAGCAAGAGCAGAGGAAGCAGTATGGCACCCTTACTTTGTTTTAGAAGACTTGAACCAAACTTATGAGGGAAAAGGGAAAAGCCACAAAAGACCATCCATAAAAGTGTGTCTGGTGGAGCAGAGGCTCAGCATAAGGGGAAGTGTAATATGTTTCAACAACACAAAGCTCTGTACTTCTACACTACTTTCCAAAGCATCTGCATTTAAAAGATTTGATCTGTTTGGCCTCTCTGCCAGATGTTTCTTATTCTTTTTATAGTAGAGATGGGTGAGAACAGGCAGAGTGCATCTCTCGGGTCAGAGCAGCCTGCGCAGGAATGACTGTATTCCCTCTTGCCTCCCTTGGAGGCAACCTGAGCTTCCCAGAGCTTGGCACAAACGCCAGTCAAATCACAGATTAGTGCAGTTCTCCACAATTTCCAATATGTGAGAGAGTAAGAAAAGATTTGGTTTGGGTTGAGTGAACAATTGCATTCAATTCCAAGTGCTTTGTTTTGAAACAAGCAAATTTTTAACCATTTTTCAGTGAAGTTGTGAAAAGATTACATGAATTTGAGAACCAGTTCTGTCGCAAAATCCAAATGCTCTGTGTAAAAATTCGTGGCACGCAGATGTGTTGGCAGTAGAGTTCTCCTACCAAAAGTCAGGCAAGAACCTTATCTGCTGTGAAATCACATCTCCATTTGAGGTGTTATCAAAACGCAGGTAGAGAAGAGGCGAGCTCAGCGTCCCTGCCAGTGGCCAACCATCCGCAGCGCTGTGCAGAAGGGCAGCTTGTCACTCCCCCAGGCACACGCTGCCTCTCCTCTTCTGCCAGCATGACACGTTTGCCTGCAAGCATCCATACCAGCGAGATCCAGGCAGAGCAGCTACGAGGAAAGGCAGGGGGCTTTACACCAGGGTGTGCTCTCAGCAGTGTTCTGCAAACACACTGGCCTCATCCTTCTACCAGCTTCCTGTGGGCCTGTGAGAAAAGCTGTAAAAGTCTTACACCCCTTCAGAAGTGCTTATTAACTCTGGGCTTATGAATCTGGAAAATAATTATCAAAATTTTACTTGTGAACACAACGTTGGTAGTGCCAGTCCTTAATGAAACCCTTTATAAGCCAATGTCGTTTTATTACCACCAAGTGAGAGAATCTTGTGAGCTTCAAGAATATCAAAGCAAGCAGAGCTCAGAGTAGTGAAAGCCAGCAAGTGTTTATGTGCACACACATGCAATTGTGGAGACTGCAGACTTTCCCCTTCCTGTTCCACAGCCATTTAACCTCTCATAGCCTACATCTCCATACATTTAACTTGCTTTAAGTTTTCTGAACATTCTCTTCAGTTTTTGTTTAAAAAGCAGAACTGCCCCTGCCCTTCCGAGGCTCAGACCTTCCCACCCCACCCTCAAAAAAATAAATTATCCTCAGACTGAGACTACAGAACAAGGTTTTCTGAGCTGCTCAAAGCATTGCTCTATTCACTGTCCCAAGAGGCATTTTTCCATTGCTTAAAAAGCAGCACCACAAACCTGGTGATTTTCCCAGTAAGACACGGGCTGCACATCCCAATGTCAAGGCAGCACGAGTGAGCGCAGCTGAAGGTTTCAGCAGAAGGGACTCCCTGTCCCCAAGGCCAAAGCCCACCTGTGACAGCAGCAGCTTTCCAGGGGCAGTTTGGGGCTGCAGAATGAACCCTCACAGGGGCTGGGGGCCGCAGCAGCCTCACCGCCTTGTCCCCGCTGTCCTCGCTCGGAGTGGTGGCACGCTGCAGGCAGCCCACAGCACCCTCCTGCCCTGGGACCCAGAGGGAAACCCCAACACTGCAGCTCCCAGTGAAAGAAACTCAGACACTTGATACTACTCTGGGACTGACACAAGAGCCAAATTTAAACAAAACGTTATTTTTAATTATGCTTCATGCCATCACAGGGTGAACGGGGCACAGAAATCTCCAGTTTTACCAACGTGCAGGATTTTTGCTTTTGCAGTTGTCTGATATCCTCCTAGTGAAGTCACTTTGGACTTCACATTGTAAACAAAACCAGAACAAAGCCAAAGGTTATCTGCTGAACAGGCAGTAGATAAAACAAGCTAGAAGCCAAGAGCATGTGAATTTACAGCTAAGTACTTCCAGACAGTGACTCTCTGGTCTTGGCTAATCTCAGTGTCAGAAAATGTTTTTCCAGGATGGGGTTTTTTTGGGGGGGGAAGAATTCAGAAATGAACTGAGTCTTAAAAAAGAAAAAAGCCAAGTTGTGCTCTTTTTCATTCTTTCCTTTCTGTGAAAAAAAGAATTCTGAAAGTACTTTCAAGAAGGGGAAAGACTGCTTTAGTTCAAATGCTGGAAAAATGATGATTTTGGCCAGGTACAGTCTTGGGTTATTCCATCTATCCACCACTTCCTACACTGAGCAGATAACTGACCTTCCTCAGCCGCTCCAAGGGGCCTGGCCTCAGTCTGAAGGAGAAAGGAGGTGAGTATTGCTGGGGGACTGTACACCGCCGGCATGCAAAGGCAAGGCAAAGCACAGAAAAGTGAAGCTACTTTAAAACGACACACTCAACATTTCCAGTGCATAACTGTGCCTTTATTCTCTGTTACGAAACAAAGGAAAAAACACTCACAAAATGTTTGCAAATTAAGATGAAAATCTTCTGTGACTAAATGTAATATTTACTTGAAGTAAATCTGGTATTTACAGATTTGTTTTTTTGAAGTGCTTTGAACATAAACAAGACTTTTATAAATATGCTGGAAACTGTTTAAACTTCAGCCAGAGAGGACTGTTTCATTTCAGAACTGAACATTGGCTCTGGGCTGACAGAGGAGCAGCACAGCATGACAAAGAAGCATCAGCTGGGCCTTTTGATGAAGACCAGTTTATGGCAACAGGTTTCCAGCTTTTAACTACACCACAAGCCCGTGTTATATCATGTTACAGAGAGCTAAGCTTGCTTTGGAAGTAATTTGTTCACATATATCATCCCAGTACCATCAGCCCTAAGACAGCATTGAGAAAAAAAGGCATTTTCTCTCCATACCAAGAAAAATGCTGGAAAGCATGAAAATGAGAGGCGAATGTTGTTGCAGAAATAAGAAAAACATTGCTCAGGTTTCTGAAGAGCCGTTGAGCATGTGGCTTAAGAACTGCTGAAAGAATTAAGGGCACATTCCTTTCAGCTTGATTCAACAATTTTCTTCATATAAAAGTCACAGTATTAAGCTTACTGTTGTGGAAAGAGAACATATTTACTAGTTTTTAATAGAGAGTTACTAGCTTTTAATAGAAAACTTTCAGTCAGTGTTCACAACCCGCTGCAGTTTTACCCAAGGCAAGCATTAAAGTCTTTATGGGTCTAACTATTTACAGTTACTTGAGTCATTCAAAAACAGAGCTATTGCCCGTGTCCTGATCCAAGTAAAAGGTTGTTTGTGTAGCGGTGAGTTATTTTACCTACAGGTACCTCCTCACGGCCGCTGAAATGGCCGTTTCTGTTTGCCAAGCAAAGGAAGGGTATCCATCAACAGACAAATGCCACTGCAAGAGACACAACTCCCCGTGCCCAAGTGTGAGGACCGGCCGTGCCACCAGCACCCCCCTCTCCTGCACCGGTACCCGGCTCCGCACCAGCCGTGTGCCCCAGCCTGGCGATGCCCCATGCAGCCGCCGCTCCGTGCCGCCGGCCGAGGCCCCGCAGCACCACGTGCCGGGACACTGTCCCGCTCAGCAGCACGCCCGGCTCGCTGCTCCAGCACGACACCCAAGCCGAGAGGTCGGGCTCCCCGCAGCCGCATGCCGGCGTCGGGAAGCACAGAGCCTGGGGAGCGCCAGCAGCCGCTGGCACCGTCCTTCCTCCGCTGCCAGGAGTGGAGGCAGAGCGGAGCGGGCTAACAGCTCTGCTGACAGCCCAGCAGAAAGCTACTGGCTTGTCATGCAGGAGTCAACCGTGCTGATAGAAAACCTCGTGTCTCATACACAAGGGGGTTGCTTTGACCAGACTCTCTGCAGAGCTCAGAGGTGTGGGTGTCTTCCTCATCCCCCCCACACCACGTGCATGTGAAGAACCACAGTGACCTGTCACACGCGGGGACCCTCCTTGCTGTGTGAGGGCTTTTGAGGCAGCCCCTCGCACGTATGACTTACCCCTCTGTTCACACGTTAACTAATCTTACAGCCTCTGCTTCTCAGGGCTGAGAAACAGGCAGGATTACACATGGCAAAGAGGAACAAAGCCGTTAGAAAGTGAACAGATTTTAAAATTTGGATTCCTGAAAGCACCATTTAAAAGCCTTTACAAGCACCTGCAGAGACACAGTCAGTAGTTCACCTGGATCACCAAAGCGCAATACAGCAAGTGTGCCAGTGGCAGGATTGGAACCCAGAGAAGGGGCCAGGGTCCTGCCCTTGCCTGGTCACTGTCCCCTTGGCCGGCTGAGCTCCCAGCACCCCCCAGCCTGCCCCAGCCCACACCGCGCCAGGGAACCGGGGCTTGGCCGCCAGCACCGCTTCCCCGCAGGAGAGGCAGACGGGCCTTTGAACACGCCAGACCTCGGGACTGAGCAGCCCTGAACACAGGCAGGAGGGAGCCAAGCCCAGGAACATCCATTTCAACATTTCTGGGAAAGCTAAAACAGCAGCTGAGCAAGTATGGTATTCTGCTGCTGTTGCACTTTTTGCTTGTTAATTGTTCTGCTTCCAGCTCCCGCTCTCAAAGGCGCAGCTTTGCCTAGTTCTTCCTTCACCCTTCATCATCCTCACAGCTTTTCGAACACACAACTCGATCCCTTCCTCCGCATGTCAAAGAAAGCATCTACGCACCACTGAAAGACACACACAGGGTAGAGGAAACCCCCTGGCCCTCTCCTGTAAGCTCCCATTCCAGACCCTTCCCCACTGCCCATCGGCTGACCAGACACCTGCCTTCACACCCGGCCCTGCCCTTCCTCACTCCACCCGCCGTCCGGGCTCCAGGACAAAGGGCTCCTTCGCAGCAGTTACTCTCGTGAAATATATAACAGACACAACATGAAATGTAAAAACCAAACATTGAATATCTACCCAGCAAACTTATGGCTTATAGGCTGCATTGTGAATGAAAACATGGCTTTAAAAAAATGCCATATTGTTCATCGGAAATTTGTCAGTGTCAGGATAGTAAATATAATTTAGCTACTGAGTGACAGACTTCTTAATTTATTGTTTTTTTCAGTAAAAAAGTAAAATCACAGAGAGTGTTCTGATTCATCTACACTGTTAAATATATCCAGCCTCTTTAAAGTCATTTTTCACTAGTGCAACAAAAAAGGAAGTCATGCTTTTGTTTTTGAACTGTATTCAATTAAAGACTCAGGAAGACAGTCAAAGTTTTAGATTCTTAATGCATCACCATTTCATTTCTGAAGACAAGCCAAGGAATAAACAGAAAAGAACATTTATTTTAGTGGCTCGAGTTGCTTCCAAATGCTCTCTATTCCACATCCCTAATAGAAAACTAATAAATAAAACCAGATTATGCTGGGCTGAACACAAGGGATTGCAAACGCCGGAGCCTGACGCCTCGCCAGAGGATCCCTACTTGTCCCAGGTGTCCCGGAGGACCCTGCGGCACCTCCCGCCTGTGGAAATGCCACCCAGCCCGAGAGCCTCACCCACAGTGCCTGGGCAGGGGCTGTGGGCACGGAGAGCTGTGCTCTTCCCCGCCCTCTGCACCCACCTCGGCCCTGCCATGCCCACCCTGGCACACGGCACCTTCCCCACTGCTCCCCGAAGGGACAGGAATTTGCATCAGTGGTTGTGCAACAGGGAGACAAGAAACAGGAGTAAGGTGTAGGGTAAATAAATTTAGATTTATTGTAATTTGATCTGTGTGAAAGCATCAGATTTCTTGACTTTTAGCACAGCACTCTGATATTCTATAAGAGGTTTTTACGGAAGAAAACTGTTTTGGAATGGTTTGCAACATTCAACATTCATCCTCAGAGAGTATATTACATTCAGTAATGGAAAGGTCATTCAAACTGACTTGCAGTTCTGACACAAACCAACAGAAACATACAGTTAAGTCTGGAATATACAGCACGTTTCCAAAACAAATGAAACATAATAGCAGTCACTTAGGAAACCAGTAAGGAAATGCTCTGTCCTCCACCAGTCCATTCTTGCCTTATGTATAGGCCAATACAAAAATCTTTTGTTCCATCTAGCACTGCTGAAGGGTGCCCCATCTCAGTCATTAAGCTCAGGATCAGTGAGCTATCCCCAAAGAGTTGGTGTAATGATGGCATCTCCTGCTTCCATTCCCCCTCACCCCCATAAACACCCCCAGAAGTCAGCGCTGATGGAGCCAGCTCACACAGGAAAAGCTAACAGCCCACCGATGGGGCAAAACCTCATTTCACACTGGGTTTGGACAAAGTAATGGCATCCACCGAGAAAGTGACCCCCAGGTAAATACATGCTATTACAAATATAAGTCTATAAACTTCTTTGAATACATCAGATTGGACTCTGGATTCACGGAATGGGAGTGAAGTTCACTCTACTGATAAAAACAAGTCGTTAAGAACTGCTGGGCTCAAGGAACCCAGATCTATGCACACGCCAATACAGCTAAAGCTCTGAGCCACCCCACTGAAGACAAGACAAAACGTTCTAGAAATACCTTTAGTCATACAATTAATTCAAAATTCCCACCTTTCCTTATCATCAGCAAGTCAACAGCCCAATACAAGAAGCACAGGCTTTTAACCATCACCTTTACTGAGTTTGAGAGTTACAGAGATGATCTCATCAGCATTAATGCACGCTCAGTAGTGTATGCTCCTGTACATCCCACCTCATATTATCAAGGCCACCTCTGCTCAAGACATAAGATATTTGAGTTGTGGCCCTGTGTTAAACTGAACTTTATATATACACTTTATCAGACTTCAGACATTTCTACTATTACAGTTAAAAATGAAAAAAAAATCCATTTTTCTAATTGCAGAGCTATGTTTGGTTTGTGTAGTAGTACATACCCTTTTCTGTACAAGTGCTAGGTTAAACACAATTTAGTCAACTATTTTGTAGGATACTTAAAAAGCAACTGCAGAAAATTATCTAATGCTAGAACATAAGTAAACAACACAGACTTCAGAAATCTTATCTTGAGATGTTTGCAAAGTCATATTTGGAAGAGACCTTGATTTTTCCCTGTGGTGATCCCTTTTAAACTAGAACACAAAATAAACATGTTAAATCTAATAAACAACATAGCTTCAGCATTGTTTAAATGCTGAACTACAACACATTCAAGGCAGAGTTCAAAGCAGGCCAGTCACTTCTCATTTAACCTCGTCATGGGAGACAGCTAGTGCAGAGCTTCAGAAAGAACAGCTACACAGCAGCCCCTGCGTACCATTAAAGAACCCCCGGGACAACGATATTAAGACAAAAGTAGCAGAAGAGACACACAGACATCGTTATCATGACCTCATTATGAGAATTAAAAGTTTTTTCAAGTATTTTTAATTAGGCATTTTTATACTTGAAAATTAATTGAGACACTCTGCTGGACACACAAATGGAGAAATAGGAGAAAATGACAAGTTTAAACTCTCCACTTTTCACTTTTTTAATCCGTGTCACACTTCTACACTGTCTTCCCCTCTCAAATGACTTTTCAGATGCTATTCAAGATAGAAATTATTCCATTACTCAAAGCTGAAGAGTTTAAAAGGCACACCAAGGGAGCCTTCTACCCTGCCTTCTTCATCAGCTTACTGATACGAGCTCTCCACAAAACCAACACTACTTCATTTACCGTACTCAGTCCCAGAGTCCAGGCATTTACTAACTGTTTGCTGACACAGCTATAGCAGAAAGGCCTCTAACAGAAGCTAAACTTACACAGGAAATGATGGTTTTGATTTTATGCAACCCACCATGGCAAGATCAGCATGCAAAATAACATGTGTTAGCTAAAACCACTCTTACCTCCTACACTGTGAGCAAACATGTCCTGGTGTAGGGCTCAGGCTTTCTCACCTGCAGAAGAGGCATCTTCTCTTCCTTCCTCCCCATACTTCAATGCAGAAAACCTCTGCTTTTCCAGTATTGACCTTGACTTAGAAAGACCCAAATAAGACTTCCTACATTTGTAAGGCTTCTTGTGTCCTGCTTACTGTTGGTCTTCAATTACAAGCCTCAAAACTACTGAACAGAGCACAGACCATCAGACCTTACCAAACAAAAGGTCTGAGCCTCTGCTTATCCTTAAATAGGCCCTGCAGGTTTGTGTGCTAACACTAGGCACAACCTGACTCACCCTTCTAACACCTGAAAATAATTAAGCTCTCTGGCTAATTAACCATGCTGACAAATTGAGAGCAAAACCTATCAGCTGTGCAGAGGAAAGCCTGTGGTTGAGATCTGATGAGCTAGCATACATGACTTGTTAGCATTTCCCTTTTAAAATTTGTATTTAATTGTAACTGTAAATAAAACATAGTCTAATTCAGAAACACTCTCATCTGTAACTTGTAAATAACCAACCAGGCCTTGTCTCTTTTACCCAGACCTATCTGCTTGCTTGTTTGGGTGGAGAGTAGGAGGGTTGGTTTGTTTGTTGTGGCAGGGAGTTTCAGTTTGTTTTTTCAGGTACTTAAAAGATGAATTAAAGGTCAGTGTGCAGGGCCATCTTCAGGAGATGGCAAATTCTTACTCCATCACAAGCAAAAATTATCCCTGGCATGCATCAGCTTTCTGTGTGTTTTCAATTGGCTGGGAGGCACGTTTTAAGATTGTCATCAATGGACTACCAGAACACCTTCCTTTAACCACTGCACTACACCTACAGGTTCTGTAGATTTGTAAGTAACAACACGCTGCCCTTCAGGCTCACTCATTTTTACCTAAGACACTGGCTAATTATAATTAGCAATTGTAAAATGGTTAAAGATGGTATCAGCTATTAAACAATTATGCTATTCCAATTCTCACTGATACATTACCTCATTAAAGATGTTATTTAGTCACACATTTAATCATGTATCTTTATTCACACTATTTTTGCATCAGAGGAACTGTGATTACATCATTTTATTAGTTAATCTTACAGTGCGGTGAAGTACGGCTTTACCCAGAGCATTATGATAGATAAAAGAAATCGAGAACCATGGGGTTTTAAACTGATTTTAACTGGTCGCTCTCCGCAGGAGCCGCTGTGTACTGCCCAGCAGGAGCTGATGCCTCCTGGTGGTCAAGGACTCTCGATTCACAGCCACCACATCTACAGCTCGTGGTCTCTAAACCCTTCAGACTTGTAGTCTAGGTTTAGGGCTTTCAGTTTCAACCCAAAGTACACGGGTGTACCCCAAAGTGTGCAGAAGACAATGGAAATACCCCGGCTGGTTTTGGCAGAAGTTGAGAGTAGGAATCTAATCAGGCCAAAACTTGAGGGAAAGGCTTATCTTGGAAAGCCTGCAGGTGTGAATTCACGTCATGCCCAGTATGCTCAGTTCCCATCACTACACACGAAATTCTCCAAAGTGCATTGGCCCCTGTGAGCCAAGAGACTCAGGAGAGAACAGAGCTTTAACAACAAAAAAGTCACTATGTGAAAAAAAAAAAAAAATCTATAGTGGCTCCAGAAGAATGGAGACTGATCCTTTAACCTCACAGGTTTCTCAGTTTGCAAACTATTTGCAGATACGTGTCTTTTAAACCACATAGCTCACATCCAGCAAGAAACAAACAGAACCAAAACAGAGCTGCTGGTGAGTTGGTATATTCATGAGGAAACAGGTGAAGCTTCCCAGCTTAAAATTCAAACCTCGATCATGCTTTCTGCAAACTATACAAACCTTTTTGCACCTCACACATTAATCAAAGCTATTGATTCATGGCAAAGTTACTGGTAGGGTATGAGAAGATACGATTAGGGTTGGTTTGCTGTTTGTTGTAGTTTTTTAATATATGAACTGCTCATATCAAAACAACAAGGGGAGTTAAATCCCTTATTTAAAGGCACCTGACTATAATTTTGTGGAGATGCATAAACAGAAAAGTTTCTGCATACACTTAGCATAACTTTTTTTTTCTTAACTGCTCATGCAGGAGTCTTCTAATATATTTCTTTCCTTCAGATCAACAACATCATGGGAGAAATCACAGGTCACTTAGATCTATCAAAGCTGTTTTTAAGAATTCCTGACCCATGTGGTTATTTTATAAGTAGAATAGTAAGATTGTCAGTTTTTAAAGCTGGAGGTTGGGGCAGAACCCCGGAATATTTACAAGGCCTAAAGACTTACAAAATGCAGGAGAATCTGTGCTGCAGCATTTAACTACTTCTGTTTGTGTACCTAATCTTGCTGACATTTTATAAAGCTATGTTCATTCGACTTTTTGGTTCTTCTCATGTTTTATTTTTTGTTAAGGCAGTCACAGTTCAGCACTGCTGGAAGGCAGTAGGTTCACGGGCTGCCATGAGAGTCTTTCTGTGGGACTCATGCACAGGAAAGGAAGGGCAGCAGTGAATTACTCCCCCCTGTAGAGCTCCAGTACAATGACTGTCCTCCACCACCTGTCAGCCTAAAAAATGAGTCTGACACCAGCCTAAGGAACCAAAACAGTTGTATAACATGCAGCAAATCTTCAAGCCCTCCAGGATTCAACCCACGAGCATTCACCATCAGAAGCCTTACCAATTTCAATAAAGCATTGTCTCTGCAGTTCACAGCATGAAGAAAAAAAAAACCCACAGATTTATGTGACTCCATCAGTATCAGGTAACAGGAGAAGAATGACTATAAGCTCAGATAAAAGGAGGACAGTATCCAACTAGTGAGAGTGCAGGATATTCCACCTACGAATTAGCACAAAAATTGGTACTCAGGCATGTTCTGATTGTTACAGATTCGAGCTTAATTTAAGGTTTCAAAATAAAAGAATATCCCACTGTTCATATGAGCATTTTATTATGGCTGTCCCTTACATTGTTCTGATGATGACTGGCACTGGCAATGCTGAACCCACAGGGGCCTGACAACAGCCTGGCCACGGTTTCTGCCCAAAGGCAAAGGCACTAAATGATCTACTGCAATGGGTCACCACAGCGGGAACTAAGAACTGCAGGAACCATCATCCACCGAGTCAGACACCAGCATGATCTAGAGACTGACTCTGCATTGACTTAAAGAGTCTTCTCTTTAGATAAAGAGTCTTCTCTTTAGATAGTGGTTATCTATGTACTAAGGCATAGTTTTGTGCAATCTACAGTCCCTGAATTTGACTAACATTTCTGTATCAGCATAACTATCTTCCCCTCTTTTACAACCAAGGCCCCTAGAGTTCCTCCTGTGTTCATGCTGGTAGCTTGTTTCCACTGCACACTGCTAAAACACACCTTTCCAGAGCAAGTGAACAAGACATTACAGCTGCTTCTTCAAATGTATTCAATTAAGAGAATTCTATCATCCTCGTGCCTTTAATAACACAAATAACCAGAAACCTTGCTGCCTTATCCTGTGTGTGTAAATTCATAATGTATAGTGGCCGCCAAGAACCAGTGACATGCCAGATTAAGTATCCTCAGAATATACCTACAGAACACAACACAGAGACCTGCAAAATCTGATCTCAATGCTGCTTTTGAAATTAAAGCTGTTAAAAATCACCCTAGCCAATAGTTGAGAACAGCATTGAAAACATCCATTCCGCACCTGCAATACTACTTTAACAGCAGTATCTGTGTTTCAGTTCATGTGCTGCTTGAGCGGATTTGCAGGTTAACATCTCTGCTTGCGAGGTGGTCTGAAAGGAGATTAAAGATCTCACTGAAAGCACAGGAACTACTGATTGTACATGTCATTGTAGATCAAACATCCAATTACCCTGTTTGAGGATACGCTCTGGTAACGAGGATAGCAGATTCTCCCCAGGCACACAGAGTTTCAAACAAGCTTTTCCTCTAAACGCGAGTGACAGATGATCCCTCTCTTCATGTCCACTTCTAATAACCACCCAGGTGAAAGAGAAAGATGTTACAGCTTTCTGCGAGGCAAGAAAAGATAGCTCTTTCTCACTAAATCAGTTATTATCTGCGTGCCTGTATTAAATGCACCAAGCGGGAGCTTTTGATGTGGCTGCCAACACCGCGGATGATTTATCGGGCCCCGTGTCATCTGAGCTGGACAGAGTTCAAAAGCAGCAGCCGGTGGGAGTCCCTGGCAGCTCAGACCCGGCGCAGACACCAGCACCAGCCCATCCCAGCCAGAAGAGATGAATTACCTCCGGAGCACACCCCGAGCGACTCGCCGGTCACCAGGTGCACAGCAAGAGCAAAAGGAGCCGGAGCAGAGAGCTCCGTGGCCGCGGGGCCACCGCTCGGGATGGGATGGGATGGGATGGGGTGGGATGGGATGGGATGGGATGGGATGGGATGGGATGGGATGGGATGGGATGGGACGGGACGGGAGGGCGGCCAGCAACCGGCAGGTGAGGACGAGGATGAGGACAAGGTCAAGGACAAAGACAGGGACGGGGACAGGGACAAGGACAGGGACAGCCCGCCTGAGGCCCAGCCCGGGCCGGGGCCACAGAAATGGAGGCGTCGGGCTGGGCAGGGCAGGGCCCTGTGAGGGCAGAGTGAGGCCTGTCAGCGCCCTCAGGGCCCAGCAGCATCACAGACAGGGAACGGCCCTTCTGCTGAGGGTCCTGCAGAGAAAACAAACATAAATGCAACATTTTACATTAATTTAATTTTAGTTTTGTGTTAATTTTACAGCCGTGACTTTTGGAACAGAACTGTGCATTAAAACACCTGAGTCTGCTGGTATCATCTACACAATTCTAATTTCATTACCATATTAAAACCATAATCCCGTAGCCTTGCTCAGACCCTCTCTCAGGACAAGAGCCCTGTTCACACACTTGGGGAGAGGGTCTGTAGGAACCAGAGGCAGCACATGTCTGCCTTCAGAGGTGGGCAGCCGCACTCCCTGCCCACGTTTCTCCCTCCATCCCCATGAGGAGCTGCCGGCATCGGTAGCCGGCAGCTGGGAGCTGTGTTCAGGGAACACCATCTTTCCTTCCCACCTGAGAAGCTCATTTTTTCTGCCTGCAACTAGCACTTAGCACAAAGCCAGCACTCCCCGTGACGGGCAGCACCCACCACTGATACTGTTTAACATTTTTCAAAGCATCTTAAAAAGCTGAGAAGAATCAACACGGATGCCAGGAGGTGGTGACTTCCACATCAAAAAGAGAGCTTTTTACCTCAACTCGTTCTAGCAATCTGCTGGGAAAAATCTGCATCAATTCGATTTGTTTTCTGTGGTAAGATGTTAACTGGCAACATCTGTGACAATGGAGAAGATATTTAAAAGGACCAGCTCTCTAGTGTAGTTGCTGATAACTGTGAAACAGCTTGTTTTACTCTAGATGCTATTCTCGACTGCTATACATACTCAACAGCATAAGAAAGAGCCTTACTGTCTCCTGACAAGATTTTTACATTGCTGTAGTTTCACTGAAATCAGCTAAATTTCTCTTAAGCAGTAACAGCGAAGTGAGAGCAAACACAGGACCAGTAAATCCAAGGTGCATTGTGGAGTCAGTCATGCACTTCCAACAGTTAACAAGGCCGTTAATTTCTACAGGAATAAAACTGAACTCTGACAGGATTACTGATGTGAGATTTTGGCCCTGGGAAACAGAAGTGGAATCTCTTTTCCCATGATCAGCTGCCTTGTTCTTTGTACATAAGTAGAAAAAGTTTTTTAAGCTTTATCAGAGTTCTGTACTGAAACACAAAGGTTCAGGCTGTATGCCTGAATGTGCTGTGTTTGCTCATACATATGAGAGAATCTCAGTCCTCTTTATGTATATTCCTCTGACGTGCTGCTTGGCTTCTTGGGGAGTGGTATACAGCACGGCACTGCACAAAGCAGGTGTGACTTACAGTGCCCATATTAATATTTGCATGAACACACTAGCAGCACAAAACCACTGATTGTGTTTTCAGAATCATTAGATGCTTTGCTGGGAGCTTGTCCAATTCATTACAATGGAAGTTAAGCGCCTGACTATGGCCTTGAGCCACAGAGGAATTGTACCTAAGTGTGTTATTTTGAAAATTCCCAGCGAGGCACTCAAAGTCATGTAATCCTTTTAAAGGCTGTCCAACAACCCACTGAGATGGACCTTAACAAAACCTTATCATCCTTATGTTAGCTGCCCTGTTAGTAACCCATATTTCACAGTCTGGCGAAGGAGATCACTCGCTTTAAAGCTCATTTGAAGGAACTGATTTGCATCACAAGCTTCAATCAGATGCCAGAGTTCTTTATGGCATTGGAGGTACCGTGACCACATCTAAAAACTGCCATATTTGCCTTAGAAAACCAGTAAAGACTACCTGAAGATGTGTTACTTTGACTTACTGTGTAAGTTGAGACACTGTAAGTCAACATAAACATTGCCCTAATGCCTAAGAACTTGAATATATCACATATTAAAGCAGAATTTTCTGCATGCTCGCTCAAGCAGTTTGCTTAATTTCTTAAGGACTCAGCCTCAGAAGGTGAGATCTGTAGCTCTGAAGAGTACACTGGAAATACCACACTGAAATGTAAAATACCAGTCTGGTTCTGACTCTGAGTGTTAAGCACTGTCAGCATGCTCAGTTCTAAAGATTTAAGATATATGAAGATATGTAAGATTTCATTTGGAATGTATAAGATTAGGTTAAGACAAGCTAAGAAACTAGAACTATTTTACTGAAAGTGCTGCATAATCTGGTGCTTACAGCCTTACCCCAGGACTCTGCCTCAGTACTCATTTCGTTGTGCGAGGAGGAGGCAGGGGTCTACACAGCATCTGCTCCAGAGAACCAGGTGAGAGCAGGGACTTCTCTCCAGATCTAGCAGGACATACTGCCAGAGATGTGAACTGGGTTGGTCTCCTATCTCAGAGTTCTTTCAGGCTGCAAAAACTCTGGCAGATGCAACTGCACCAAGTCACATCTTCAGGTTTTTCTGCACATAAATTACAGCAGAAGCCATACCTCTTTCAAGGAAAAATAGTTTTTGACAAAAGTACAGGGCTCTAGGAGCTTAGTGACTCCAGTCCAGCACTGGGCATGTGTCATCTGGTCTGTTTTGACAGATTCCCACTCCTTCTGCCTGACTATTGAAGAAAAATGAGACAGTAGGCAGCCTTATAGAATCATCGAATGGTTTATGTTGGAAAAGACCTTTAAGATCATCGAGTCCAACTGTTAACCCAGCACTGCCAAGTCCACCACTAACCCATGTCCCCAGGTGCCACATCTACACATCTTCTAAATACCCCCAGGGATGGTGACTCAACCACTCCTCTGGACAGCCTGTTCCTGTGCTTGACAATCCTTTCTGTGAAGAAATGTTTCCTAATATCCAGTCTGACCCTGCCCTGGCGCAGCTTGAGGCCATTCCTTCTTGTCCTGGTGCTTGTTCCTTGGCTCAAGAGACTCCTCCCCCCTCTCTGCACCCTCCTGTCAGGCAGTTGCAGAGGGCCAGGAGGTCTCCCCTCAGCCTCCTCTTCTCCAGACTAAACCCCCCCAGTTCCCTCAGCTGCTCCCCATCAGACCTGGGCTCCAGACCCTGCACCAGCTCCGCTGCCCTTCTCTGGACGTGCTCCAGCTCCTCAGTGTCTGTCTTGTAGTGAAAGCCTTGAGCCCTGCGAAGCAAGTCCTTCACATGGAATTAAATTCTTGGATAGATCTGGATCTCATACATTTCTGTTCGCTTTCTTTTTCCAACACAAATTTAAAATAACATATTCCTACACAGATAAGAGATGCTGACATACTGCTTTATCACAAATTTTAATATTTTGTTTGTTATTACTTCCCTATTTAAGAAAACAATAAGACAATCCAACTCTGACACAATCAGACACACGATCTGGTACCATACAGTGCATTGGCACAAGAAGACATTAAAAGAATGTGGTCAGCAAGAAGCTGTGAAGAAAAAGAACAACATGAAAACATTTTGCAAAGGGCCTTTAAGGAGAACTGGCATAATATGGAGAGAAGGGATAGCATAAGGAGGTACAAAATAAGACAGAGTGGGAATGTCATGTGACAGGAGCTGAGACACCCAGAGTACTGGTCTGCAAAACAGCCAGATCCATCTCATAAGGAAACAGTGCACATGTGGGAGGGAATGGCCAGTATCTGCAAGGGAAGAATGAATTAAAAAGTAAACATCATCAAACAGAAACCAGGTACATCATTCAGGTACATCATTCAGATTAGAACTGCATAGAAAAAATCTTTTGCTGACACTGATGCTTAAAACACGTCAGCATGGTGTTCTTTAAAATTGCCTCCTGCCCTCTTAATGTAATTCTGACTCCTGTAAATAAAGGGATCATCCACTATTTCCTTCGAGATCCTGGCTTTGTGATTTGGCCCCACCACAACTTGCTTGAAGGCAGCTGACAACACGCCTAAAGATCAGAAGCCTTGTGCAACAGCTCCTGACGTGCACAGAACACACACAGCCCCTGCCCTGGTCACTGCTGCTGCCACACCAGGACACGAGGGCTCTGCCTTAGCAACGGGGCTGGCCACCACAGACCCGGACTGGCTGCCTGGAAAGTGAGACTATTCCTATTTTCCAAGAAAATAAAAATGAGGAATCATTCCTTCCATACATCATTTGCTCTCTGTGACTTCATTCCCTGAAGTTTGAGTCATTTTGCACTGACTTGTTCACGCCGAGGAAGAAGAAAACGCTCATTAAAAAAGCAAACAAAAAAATGGGACAGCAAACTAAGAGCACCAAATTATGAACTCTAATGCAGGGTGGATTAGTGCGTGCACTCAAAAAATCTCTGCGTATTTGACTTGGTAGGCCTGGCTTTCTTCAAGTATAGAGTCATAAGTAATGCTGAGATACTTCATAAACCAAGCAGTGCTCCACGCCAGGGCCTAGGCTTCTACTTGACTGGAATGGTATTTTTGCCTGACTGAAGTTCTCAGTACTGAGGTGGGGAACGATGAGGTTTACACTAACTCTGAACTAGGGCTCAGGAGCGCTGGGTCGTTTCCCGGTGCTACCACAGATATGCAGGTGCTTTTGCAAGTCGCTGCCGCTCGCCCAGCACACGGGTCCCTCTGTGCCCTCAGACCCCCAGGTTTTGGTGTGCCCCCCGCTCCTCGCTGCCCGGCCAGCCCAGCTGCCCTGAGATACCGCTCAGCCTCGTGGCTAAAAGCTGGGTGCCAGCAAAAGTGACACAAACGCGGAATTAATGAGCGTAACCTGCCTCCTCTGAATTACACACGCTTCGAAAAGCAACTCTACACACAAGCTGCAGAGCAACGTGCCTTTCCTCCTTGCTTCTACAAAGTTGGGTTATGTCCTATAAACGGAATTGAACTGCTAAAAACCCCCCTGAGATCGTGTTCTATTTTTGGTATGTGGGATTTGCTGTGAAGACCCAGTTTGAAGGCGCTTTCTTCATTCAGCTTTCCTCCTCTTAGCACTACTGAGTTTACACTCAGCCACGCTTTCTTGCCAAAATGTAGTTTCACTTAACAAAAAGCTCCCTTGATTCTCCCCAGTATAATGAATTCCATCTAAAGCAATGTCTCTTAATGTCAGACATGTGCCAGAATTTGCCAGCAGAACAGAGGGATCAGCGTGGGTTTGCAGAACCATTGTATTTTCCATAAGGCAGCCCCATTAAATCACAACCACATTATAATGTAAAATATTCCACATGTTCTTCAGCAACCTTCTGGAAGGAGAACCTTGTATTTTTTGTAATTTAATACTCTGTTTCTCAGAAGCATAGTAAGAGCCGGATTTTAATTACAATATACACACTGTATCCCTAGATCAATACTCTTTTCTTAAAACTGTGACAAGGTACATTGTACTTTTAAATCTTTTTTTTTTTAATTTTAATGCAGATTTTCAAGTACGTGTTTTTGGAAAATGTTCTCAGAGACACTTCAGTCCCCTTTCTACCACAAATTATGGAGACTAGTACAAACCATTGAAAAAATGTCTTTTACCTCATGTTTACACCCACAAAAACCAACATTGGAATGTGTCACTCCCGAAGCCTTGACCTCAGTAATCCAGCAGAAAGAAAATTACTCATGAAAGCAAGTCATCCTTTGCCCTTCAGACTGTAATTAAGATTTAGAAAACATGCCTAATGATAGCCCTGCAATCCTCTCTTGATCGCTGAGGGGAACAGAATTCAGTCGGATCAGGGACAGTGGGATCTCTCAAGTTTTCCCTTGTTCTCAGGGTAGCACCTAGAAATGTCAGTGTGTAATTCAGTGCCAGTGCTCACTGGAGGCTGTTATTTTTCTGAGACCCCAAGTGCCAGGCAGCACAAGCAGGGTAGTGTTTCTGGACACCTGAATCGAAAAAAGAAACCTCCATGATTCACAAAGACAACCACTGGGATGATCGTGAACATCGTCCCGTAGCACCTCCGGTGAGGTTCTCGCTGGCAGACACGTACAATCACGTTACTACCAACCTCCTGAACTTCCCATAGTCTGTGTCGCATTCCACAGTTTCAGAATATGTTCATTTTTTAAGTACAGGCTGTCATCATGTTCTTCACTACTAAGCACACACAGTCACTTTATGGATTTAGATCACCTCCTCGCTTGATTTTGAATCTGTCTGATCAATTTTTAGAACCTTTAAAAGATATTTTTGAGGCTTTATCTTATCTTTTAGATTTATCTGCTCCATCATTGCTCCAATTATACATTTGCTGTTTGCAAAGAAAACACAGCATTAGCTCATAATAGGATCTTTAGTCATCAAATTAGTCCAAGAAATAATAATTTCTCAGTCAGCCACTGTAGTGATCTAACCATGCCTGCAAAAAGAAAGTAATGTGCAAGAATTCACTAAATTGCTCATGTTTTGCTTCTCATTATTAATGATTTCATGAAAAAAATAATTCATTTTTAATCTTAAGAAAAATTGTTAGTGACCCTAACCAGACTCAAATAATAACACACCCTGTGTCCACTCAAACCTGTAATACCTGGCTCTTACTGTTACCTTTTCCCAAGTATTCTGAGGTCTAGTCAATATTGAAAAATACTGTCATGCTGTGGATTGTTTCCATTTTTCCATGTAGTTTTAGTATGGGTTATTTTGCCATTCCAATACATTAATCTCACTGTATATGCTTAATCTCTCTTCCTGGCTTTAGATAACTGCCAAGAAGGACTCTCATAGATACTCCAAAAGCCTATTCTCATTTATTTCCCCTGGAAGAACATTGTGATTTAGCAAAGAGTCCCCTCTTTCCGAGGATAACCTCCAAAAGCATCTCACCAAGACTGCCAGCTGCTGCAATAAGCAGGCAATGGCGAGACACTGGATCCAGGTCAGGCACAGGGCACCTATTGGAATGCCATAAATATGCAAATTTTACCTGATGTGCAGACTGGTGGTGGGTTTTTCAGAAATGTTTGACCATCTGTAGTTTTGGTTTCTTCTTACAGTCATCACAATAGGGCAGGTTTACATCCCAAAACGTGGCTGTATAATCAAAACAGCACCGTACACTCTGCCCATGGAAGCAAGAGGCGAGTCCTCTAAGTGAAAATGTTATCCTCAACATACCATTCTCAGGGATTTAGTGTTGATACGTGTGTAGAAACAAGCGTGAAGCGCTTCGTTAGTTTTCTTGATTCTGCAAGAACAGGGATCTTCCCAGGTCTTCACCAGAACAGCCTGACAGATTTGGTTTGTCCTGAAGGAGGCTGACAGGAAGATAAACGCGTGGGTACACATACGACGGCTTCTGTCTGGCACCGTGGCTGATCCACGCTGCCTTCAGATGCTTTGGCTTTCCTCAGAGAACACTGAAACATTTGGCAAAATTAACATTTCTCCAAGAAAAATATCGGTTCTGTGGAAAGTGCAAAATCTCAGGGAAAAAACAAACAAACAAAACAACATTTTGGCTGAAAATTCCTACTCAGTTCCAGGCATAATCTTGTATGAAGGTTCACATGAAGTCACTGCCAGGCACTGCCTGCTTCCCTGTGGACCTGCTTACACGTTAAAGCACCAGCATCGTTTATGTTACCTGGATTACACTGGTTTCCTCTCATTTCACTCTACACCTTGACACCAGTCTTCTTGTCTCTTAAATCAATAGCAGACTGTGTGCTATTCCACCAACTTTTTTGGTGGAAGATGTTTGGCAACTATATCAAATCTGATCACCGGTGGTTCCTGAGGCCTCTTTTCAGATAAACAGGAGTATTTCTGCAAAAGAATGTGGGGTTTATGTGACACTGCTGAGGAGCTTGTTTCCTGAAACAGTACTGAATCTTTGCTAACTGGGAACACAGAGACGGAGTCACAAATGTGTGACACAATGGGAAGTGTCATAAACCCGAGTGACAGTTGGATAATCTGTGTGTCTCACCCAGACTAGCTAAACTCAGCTGCTGTTTGCCATCCACAGGTAGGAAGAGTTCTGTGCCTGGACTGTCAGCAGCCAAAGCAACGCAGTTACCCGCTGACCTCTGAGGAACAGAAAAAACAGAAAAGCACCAGAGGCAGGGGGTGCCACGTGCATTCGGGCCTTGCTGGGAAAAATTCAGGTGCCAGACAAAAACCAGCAATGCTGGTGCACGCAGTGGTGTTGGTAGATCATGCTGGTGAGTAAGAGGCAGAGAGGGGGTAAGAAGCTACGGGGCTTCTTCCAGTTTCGCTTGGAAGATGCTTTTATATCACAGAACGGTTTGGGCTGGAAGGGACCTCAAAGCCCATCCAGTGCCACCCCCTGCCCTGGGCAGGGACACCTGCCACTAGCTCAGGTTGCCCAAAAGCCCCATCCAACCTGGCCTGGAATGTTTCAAGGGTTTTCCTCAAAGTCCCTAAATTTTAACTTTGTGCAGGTTGTGATGTACTAGAAATTTCCTGCAGTTTAGAGAGTTCGTGTTTAACTTCTAATCCTGATGCATAAGGATATACCAATTAACGAAAGCATCTATTAAAAGGCAGATGTAAAGTTTAGCAGTTGAAGAGCTATTAGAGAGCTAGGTAATCGTGTTAAAGTATCTACTAACCTTTTCTAACACATACCTCCAGTAGAAACATCAGTCAAGTTTATTGCTGTTACCATTGAGCGAAGCATAAGGAGCTGAACTGATGGACTGGCTCTGAAAAGGAAGGTAGAAGTCATTCCCCTAAAAGTGAACTTAGCAGCAGTTTTCAGGTGCCATCAGCCAGTTTTGGAGGGATCAGGCAGGAGTTCCCCCGATGGCAGGTGGCAGCTCTCCTGTTCCTCGGTGGCGAGGCCGGGCTGTGCTGCAGTTCGACGCAGGATCACAGTCCCGAGTTGAACGTGGCCTCGAGGACCACCGGGTCCCACCTGTCTGGGCAAAAGCCCGGCCTAGACAAGCTAGGGATGGGGAACCCATCACTTTCCCGGGGAGATTATTCCAGTGGCTGATTGTTCTCAGCGTGAAAAATTTTCCTCTGGTGCCCATTTTCGCCGCGGCACCGGAGACCCCGGCAGGGCAGGGGCGGCGCCCGGGCCCCCGGTACCCCCGAGCGCGGTTCCATCGAGCC
>ML997588.1:5344176-5385094 GCA_010365825.1 Otus sunia
CACGGCGGCCGTGCCGCCCCCTCCGGCCCCGCTCCGGCAGGAGCCGCCTGCCCCGGGCAGCGAGCGGGGCAGCACCCCGGCCGTCGGCACGTGGGCCCCACCAAGGTCATCCCAGGACGTGACTCCGTCTGCTGCTCGGGGAGGGAGGGACAAGGACAGCGCTGCCGGAGGCCGCTCTGAACCCAGACGAGCTCAAGGAGCTACCACTGCTAATCCTATCGCCTTGGACTCCTTAAGCAGAAATAATTTTGCAAAGCCCAGAATAATTGGAGGAAAATTAGCTGCTTTTACCGTGCTGGCTAATTCAGATGCTTTTATCCCTTGTGAAGCTACTGGTAACCCCCGTCCAACAATACAGTGGACCAAGATATCTCCAGGTAAGCTTGATAAACCTCTACAATTTACCTTCCATTACAATCTTGTAACCTGGCAGAGGTTTTGTGTGCTGAACTCAAGTATTGGCTTCACTTAGCAGTACTGTGAGATACCAGTGGAAGGATGAACTTGGAAACAGTGAAAAAGAAAGATATCCCAGCACTCTTGCTGGAGTGTCTTACTCCTAATTATGAAACAGTTCTTTAGGGGAATAAAAAGAAATCTGTGATCTATATTTAACTATAATTCTGTGCTTATTGTGAGAAGATTTCAATAGTTACTGTATGTTACCTGCTGTTTCAGAACAGTGAGACAAGTGAAAAGAAAAATCTGTCTGTGGTAACAAACCATCAAATCAAGTTAAAGCTATGCCAAAATATTTTGGAATCTGCAAAGCCTAGTCACAACTACACCAAAGGCCTTTGGGGTACGCAGAGCCCCATCTGCTTGGTCCAAACTTTGTCTCTACTGAGGACTACGTTTTGGTTTTGCTTTAAAGCTTTGTCACTGGATATGCAAAATGCTATTACTTCTCTTTCTGACCGCTAGTGTCTTGGTTATTTGGGCAAAGCAGACAGGGCTAGGGAAAGTGTTTTCAGGGACTGAGCAGAAAGGAAGAGAAGAGAGGGGTTCTGACGTGCTGCGCTGTCATGCGCTTGCTTCCGCAGGGACAGACGCTCCGGAAGGCCGAGGGCAGGGCAGGTGGAGGGTGTTTGCCAACGGCACACTCGCCATCGCCCGGGCGGGCCTGGAGGACCGCGGGCAGTACCTGTGCACTGCCGCCAACCCGCACGGCACGGCCCAGCTCCTCGTCACCCTGTCGGTCGTGGCCTACCCGCCCCGCATCGCCGGCGGGAGGTGGCAGCTCCTCACCGCGCACTCCGGGAAGCCCGTGGCGGTGGCGTGCAGAGCCGAGGGCAGGCCTCCTCCCACCATCGCCTGGGTTCTGGCCAACAAAACACACGTCTCCGACTCCTCCACGGGGAATAACGACGTTCGTGTGGAACCCGACGGCACTTTAATTATCAAGGAAGCCACTGTTTACGACAGGGGCCTCTACACATGCGTGGCCAGAAACCCAGCGGGCACCGACACGCTGGTTGTAAAGCTGCAGGTCGTTGCGGCACCACCCGCTATTCTGGAAGAGAAGAGAGAACGTGTCGAAGGAACGATGGGGGAAAATCTGAAACTCCCTTGCACCGTGACAGGGAATCCTCGGCCCGCTGTCCACTGGGTGCTCTTCGATGGCACGGTGGTGAAACCTCTGCAGTTTGTAAACGGCAAGCTGTTCCTGTTCGCCAACGGCACCCTGCACCTCAGCACCATCGCCCCCTCCGACAGCGGGAATTACGAGTGCATAGCCACGAGCTCAACTGGCTCGGACCGGAGGGTGGTGACCCTCGTGGTGGAACGCAGAGATACGCTTCCAAAAATAGCCACCGCCTCGCAGGAGATGACTCGGTTGAATTTTGGGGATAAGTTGCTTCTGAACTGCACAGCAACGGGGGAGCCAAAGCCCAGGATCATCTGGAGGTTACCCTCCAAGGCAGTGGTCAACCAGTGGCACAGGTAGGAGTCTTGTTTTTTTCCCCAGTTCTCTCAAACGTTTTCTCTGGTGCTCGTGTAAGAGACTATGACATCACAGAAACACTACACTGTGAAGGAAACTCACTTTTAAACATTTAGCAGTGGTGGAACATCTGTGATGATGGTGTGTTCTTATACGTCAAATAACAGATCCCATCAGTTGTCACGAGTGGGTGGGGCCTTACCAAAATGGTCACAAGTCATATTTGAATTAAGAAAAATGATGTTAATCACGCACTGTCTGAATTCTGTCATTTTATAGGAGAAGAAGTTATTTATAAGAGGTGTGCAAAGTAGGACTCAGGAGGAAGAGGTTGCTGTAGTCTCCAGCTCTTTGTTCCATAATTCTTTTCCTCTTTCTCCCTCCGCAACAGAATGGGAAGTCGAATCCACGTCCACCCCAACGGGTCCTTGGTTATCGAGGCAGTCACTGAGAAGGATGCAGGTGACTATTTGTGTGTCGCCAGAAACACAATCGGAGACGATCTGATACTGATGAAAGTCAGCGTCACCATGAAACCAGCCAAGATTGACCAGAAACAGCATCTCAAGAAACTGGTGCCGTACGGGAAGGATTTCAGAGTGGACTGCAAGGCCTCCGGGTCACCCACCCCAGAAATATCCTGGAGCCTGCCCGACGGGACGGTGATCAACAACGCAATGCTGGCAGATGACAGCGGCCGCAGGTCCCGCAGGTACGTCCTCTTCAACAACGGGACTCTGTACCTCGACAAAGCCGGAGTAACGGAGGGAGGAGATTATACCTGCTACGCTCAGAACACGCTGGGCAGGGATGAAATGACGATACACGTCACAGTTGTCATGGCAGCCCCTCTGATAAAGCACAACTACAAGACACACATGCAGGTGAAAGCTGGAGACACGGCGTTACTGGACTGCGAGGCCGTTGGAGAACCCAAGCCAAAAATATTCTGGTTGTTACCTTCCACTGACATGATCTCCTCATCAACAGCCAGATACCTCCTGCACGTCAATGGGTCTCTGTCAGTCAGTCGAGTCAAGCTGTTAGATGCTGGGGAGTATATGTGTGTTGCTCGGAATCCTGGAGGGGACGATACAAAGTTGTACAAACTGGATGTTGTTGCTAAACCACCCATCATAAACGGTTTATACATGAACAAAACAATCATGACAGTGACAGCAGTCAGGCATTCAAAGAAACAAATTGACTGTAGGGCAGAAGGGACACCACCCCCACAGATTATGTGGATCATGCCTGATAATATTTTCCTAACAGCTCCATATTACGGGAGCAGGATTGTAGTACACAAAAATGGGACGCTTGAGATTCGGAACATAAGGCCTTCCGACACAGCCGAGTTCATCTGCGTGGCCCGTAACGATGGGGGTGAGAGTATGTTGGTGGTGCAGCTGGAGGTGGTGGAAATGCTGCGGCGACCGACGTTTAAAAATCCCTTCAATGAAAAAATAATAGCAAAACCGGGGAAAGCTACCACACTGAACTGCTCCGTGGATGGAAACCCTCCACCGGACATCAGCTGGATGCTGCCCAATGGCACGTGGTTCTCCGGCAGCATCAAGACCTCCCAGTTTCTCACAGGAAGCCACGGCACCCTCACCATCTCCAGCCCCGACACGGCCAAAGCAGGGAGGTATCGCTGTGCTGCCAAGAATAAAGTCGGCTACATTGAGAAGCTGCTCATCGTGGAGGTTGGCCAGAAGCCCAACATTCTCACTCGCCCAGCGGGGCCAGTGAAGGGCATCAGCGGGGAGTCGCTGTCGCTTCACTGCCTGTCTGAAGGGAGTCCCAGGCCAAGGACGGCGTGGACGCTGCCAGGCGGCTCCGTGCTGGAGCGGCCGCAGCTCGGCAGGAAGCACGTGCTGCTGGAGAACGGCACGCTGCTCATACGGGACGCCTCCATCCACGACAGGGGCGACTACGTCTGCAGGGCCCACAACAACGCCGGAGAGTCCTCCGTGACCGTTCCTGTCGTCATCGTAGCCTACGCCCCGAGGATCACCATCAGGCCGCCGCAGGCCATCCACACCATGCCCGGCGCGGCGGTTCAGCTCCACTGCGCGGCACTGGGAATACCCAAACCAGAGATTTCCTGGGAGCTGCCTGACCGCTCCCTGCTCTCTACGGATAACACAGGCCGAGCATCGGGCAGCCAACTGCTTCACCCCTCGGGGACATTACTCATCCAGAATCCCCAGCCCTCAGACTCCGGCGCGTACAAGTGCACGGCGAAGAACCACCTCGGCAGCGACTTCACGGTCACGTACGTTCACATCATCTGAAGTAAGGAATGCAGCACCAAGGATCGTCCACGAAGTCGGTAGCTGGACCGAGCTCAGTCACGGAGTGAGGTTAATCAAAGGCAGCCACAGGCTAAATACACCCCCAGCAGTCAGTCTGCAGTGGCAGTGCAAAAAGGAGAGGAGGGACCTGGGGGAGATGAGGTCCAGCATTATTACCTGGCATTGGTTCTTTCAGTGATTATACAGACAAATTAATTTAACAGACTGAAGGCACATTTGCTCTGCCAGCAAACATTGAATATCAAATAAGATTACCTTTTGGAAACGTACCTAGAGATCTTCAGCAGAGGACAGACTTCTTCAATGTGGAATACTGTCCACCCCGTGTGACTGTCATGAGCGTGGATCACATAAACCAAGAGTATCTGGGAACCAAAGAGCAGATTTTATTACGATGCAAATTACCGTCTCAATACGTTTGAATATTTAGTATGTTTTTTAATAAATATTCAATGGTGAAACAAATAGTGAAGTATTTTTAATAATACAGCTGTTTCACACAGTCTTTGCAGAACTTTGGGATGATACGTACAGAACAGCTTTGTTCTTGTTTTTAAACAAGAGAGTAAGCTCTGTTTAGTGCTGTTCACAACAAGTACAGACTGTGTGTAGCTCAGTATAATTTTCCTATGGTCACAAAAGCGTTTTTTAAAAATTTCTCGCTAGAAAACAATTGCATCAATTTGTGTATATATTTAGAATTCTGGTTTCTCAATTCAGTAGACAGGTCTAAGAAGCAACCTTCAGTAGTGAGGGAAAAACAGCTTCACGATGGTAGGAGATGGTCACCAACACGTTTTACACTAATCAATCACGGACTGGACTGGTCAAATAAATCTTTAAAATAGATTAAGCCAGTAACTAAAGCTCAGAGTTTCTTACTTGCTCCTAAAGAGAGAGATTAATGTCAGAACACAGGGGTCAAAATACCTGCACCACAGTTTTTCCCCTTAAATTTGCAAATCTGGGAGGACAGTTGGCGCTGGCCCTACACCCCAGCGGTCCCGCAGCCGGCGGCGCCCAGCGCAGCCGTCCCCTCCCTCGCGCACAGCTCCGGCTCTCCGCAGCGTCGGAAGGAATGAGAAGCCCAAGAAGGGCCAGACGTCCCTCCCGGGCCCATAAGATGCCGCTGAGGGGGCCGTGGCAGAGCCCCTCGGCACTGTGACAGCCACCTCTGAGCTGCCCGCAGCGCTGCTCCGGCAGCCGCCGCTTCGCGCCCATCAGCGAGAAGATGTTCAAGCGCCCAGAGCTAAACGCAGATTCTACCTCGTTTAACCACGTCACAATCAACTTGGGGAGTTTTTAATTTTTTTTATTCAGGACTATAAGCTCAGCTTGGGCTGCTTTTGTGCCGGTTTGATCGTTTCCTGACGCCGACCACACACAGTTGGCTGGGCGCTTGTTCCCCCCTTCCGCAGCGTGGATGGAGCAGCAGCCACAGAACGGTTGGATTAGGTGAATCCCACCTGTTCAGGTCTGTAAGAGCTTTAGCCACTATGAAGAACAGTTAAATCTCCTTAAAAAAAGATTAGAACAGAATATATTTTGGCATGAGTAAGACTTACCAGAGCAGAAATACTTTTTACATGAGTAAGACTTACCTGACTGTTGTAAAAACCAATCAAAACCTACTTTTCTACACATTTCCGTGCAGTGAGTATTGTTTCATTAGCTGGCTGCTCGGCCTCCCAAGTCCTCTGAAGCTTGTTTCCTCCTTCCCACAGAGCACCTGTGATGCCATCCAGAAACTCTTTGTATGGTAAATTAAGCAAAATGAATTAATATAAACCAGGGAGAAGATATTCCTGTGTATATTTTAAACACCCTGCCCTTTCAAAATGAATGCATTAAAAAAAAAATTTATACAGACTAGCACCTAAATTACATAAAATAGTATTAAATTTATTCTGTTTTTTCAACTCTGAGCAAAATCATATTTGTATAGGTTTGAGCAATAACGATTTGTTAGTGGTAATTGTGATTTACAATGTGGTTTTGTGCTCAGCTGATGGTACGTGACGGCACCAACCCCGCCCCATCACCGGACACACTCACCACAGGGCGCTGGGGGCGCGGACGGGTCACGGGGCGGCCTCGGCACGAAGGGGTGTCAGCGAGGGAACCGCGGGAAGGGCTGGGGGGCTCTGACACCCCGCTCCGTCGGCGCCGGGGCGGGACCCGTGACCGCAGGCGTCGGGCGGGACACGGAGATTTGCTGCCTGTGAGATCTCCCTGCGCGGGTGGAGCAGAGCCCGCCGCGGCGCCGCGTGCTCCTGCCGGACCCAGCGCCCGTGTTAAAAACACCAGATGTCAAACGCTGCTACTTCTAGTAGGTTTATTAACGGTACATTGTGGCTTTTAATATAAACTTTAAGAAGTTCTAATACAAGCAATAAACCCACTTCAGCACCTTCTTACCACAATAAGAGCAAGAGAAAATTGGTAGTTTAAACAAAGAACTTTATAAAGTGCATATGAAAATTACAGTCAAATAAACACAATTTAAACTGATGCTTGTTCTACCAACAAAGAAAGAGGTGAACATCTTAATGAACAAATTAACTTTTATGCCAAAATTGGAAGTGCCTTTCAGTTCAGTAGTTTGGTCCAGTGCAGTTCTTAAAAAACAAAAAAATCCCCAAAGAACCCCCAACAAAACCAAAAACCAATAAAAATTAAAAAAAAAACCCAAACCAAAAAGTGTTTCCCTCAAATAAATAAATCCAGCATTCTTTGTCCTCTTTAAAAGTAACAGGACCTAAAAAGCACCAAATTCATAAAATCTGCAATAACATTCTTCAAATAGGCCCACAAATCCATACATTTAAATCTAGTTAAACGCAAAAAAAAAAAAATATCCCCAAACCCAAAAAACCCACCTTGTTACATATTCACATCAACTGCAGCACAAAAAATAAGTATTGAAATAATAAGAAAACTAAAGTCTGCTTGCTAGCAATAACTAGTGCATTGGATTTTGAATGGTCTGTTCTTCAGTGCAAAGGGAACGCGGCGTCTCCCTCCCGTCTCAGGGTCAGAAGTGTGAGGGGTGCCCGTACTGGCTCGCTCCGGGCTGCGCCTGGTTACCTGGGTGTGACACAAAGGGACGTGTTTGTGCCCGACACCCGCGCCCCGCGGGACCACACCCCCCCCTGTGCTCCACGCCACGGTGGCACCCGCCACTCAGCACCTTCCCGCAGACGTGAAGGGGCCCGTTTCCTCAGGGCCTTTGCCGCGGGGGGATGGAGAAGTGGGGGGACGCAACACGCCACCAGCCCCAGCCCTGGAGGTGCCTCGGGCCCCTCTGCAGAGCGGCGGGAACCCGCGGGACATGCCAGCCCCCAAATCCAGGTATCACATGGCTACAGGGAACAGCCGTCAGCAGGTGAATTACTTACACGGGTGATGCTGGCAGCGTTTCAACAGGCGGGGTGTCTCCAGGCGGATAACTCCACGCTCCAACACCCCCCGCACCCCCCCGTACAGGCACACGCAGGCACTTACTGGAGAGCTGCTTCTGGAGCTGCCTGACCAGCGCCGCCGTCTGCTGCTGCTGCTGCGTCTGCTGCAGGCCCTGCCGCGGGAACTGCGGGAGCAACGGGACAGCCAGAGCACCGCGCGGGGCCAGCGGCCTGCGCTGCCCGTCCGCTGCCACACGGCGGGCAGGGCTGGGGGCAGGGGGCAGGCTGCCCCGCAGCAGGGCCCGACTGCATCTGAACACCACGGTACAGACGCACGCAGCGTTTGGAACTCCCAGGACGTTTGTCCCCGTCGTTCCCTGAGGTCTGACACGTTTCCAGTCGTGTCACAGGTCTCGCCTGTGTCCGGCCAGACACAAGGGACGGGGGCAGTCTCTGCCTTTTCACCCTCCGCAGAGGCCACTCTTCACCTCCCAAGTCCCTCTGAGCAGCTTTGCTGTCTGCATTGCTCAAACAACGCACAAATCAAAGCTGCAAATCAAAATTAACAGCCCTTTCAGCATTTTTAAACACTCACATGTAGTTGGAGCGAAATAGTCAAAAGAAGCGTCTAGAAAAATATTTCTCCCAGGGCAACAGCACTTTAGGTAAGAGAAGGGTGAGCACAAGCACGGGCTGTTCCTGTGCTGGAGGCGCCCAGGCAGCTGGGCCAGCTCCTCCACTGAGCACAAGCAGCATCGTCCTGATCCTGACCTGGGGTCAGCCCACAGGGATCCAGACGACAGCATTAAGCACAATGGGACGAGACACAAAAAGCTTCCAAAGAAATCTGCTGTTAGTGAATCCAATCATGACTTCAATCACTTTGAAAGCACTCCCGGTGCAAATGCCCTGACTTTCACAAATTCACACCCTATTGATGCTTGCATCAAGGCAGAATTTAGCCTTTGCTTGGTCCATCTGACAGCAGCTGACCCATGAAGTCTATTTTTCAGGATAGGCAGGAGAAAACTGCTTTGCCTTCCACGCTTCAGGGTGTCATTCAGAAAAAAATCATTCTCTGTTAACTCTGATCATCTCCCTGCGCACCGGAGCACCGAGCGCGTCGCCCGCCACCGAACGACGACAGACAGACGGTCTGTGGTGCCGCGGGACGGACATCGCCGGGGCCCAAGGTCTGTGTGGGCACCACGCGCTTCTTCCCTTGGAAGATGCGTCACCGTGTGACAGAAACACGCCCGGGCAGCAGCTCTCAGAGCGCCGAGGACAGAGCTGACGGCGCAGCTCCCCCACCCTCAACCCCCGGCAGGGAGGTGGTGCTGAGCGAGGCACTGCCGTGCACAAACCAAACCAGCCTTCCCCACCTTCTCTGTCTTGGCCTCAGGGCCTCTAAGCTTAGAGTTTCCCAAGCCCCGGAATTTTCCTTCTCATTAGATTTGGTGAAAATGCATGTGCTTCTAATTAAGAGATTTTCTGTGCTGCTGCGCAAGGATACGCAATACATCAGACCAGTCTGAAGACCTGACATGCTGAACAAGACCGGAGTTATCCAATAATTTAACAACATTGTACGCGCTGCAGAAAACGCCCGTGCTTTGTTCAGTGAAACCTTCTGCTTACTGAAGGGAGTTTCAGTGTTTTACAAGACTCCAGCATCTTTTCCCTTTCTGAAACTAAATCCTTTACTTAGAATACATTGTGTAATCTTCTGGCTAACAGTCTGTAGTAAATGCTGAGGTTAGTCAAAAGCGTTAACCGCACCAGGGCTTCTCGGGGACACGAAACCAGCACAGAAAGCTTTCTGCTAGCTACGTGCTGGAGGAGGAGCCCGCAGCCAGGCAGGTGCTCTGTCTCTCTTGTGCAGTTTGTTCAAGACACAAACGCTACTAAGAAGACCTTAAAAATGGATTAAAATTATCTTTCAATAGCTATCAGATAAACGTCCTTCATTTATCCTTACTCTTGCACTTACGAGCTGCCTCCCAGTTTCTCTATCAGATCATGTTGATTAATGCTTTTAAACTCAGAAGCTAGCAATTCCAGCATTACTGTATTTTCTCCATTTTTCCATAGCAAACGTTTTCATGTTATCCTCACCTGCCTTAAATATGTCTGGAAAGACTGCCCAAACACAGGAAACAAGCACAATGACATTGTAAATTCAGTGGACTTGTCCATAAAAATTACTTGGTAGTGACAGTGATTTGGTACAGTTGCTCACCAAACCACAAAAGGCTCCAATTAGCATAAAGAAATGTCTCAAAAGTCATTTTGTCTGTACAGTGGTCTTCATGCAGCTCTGTTTTATGACTAACGACTTCATTTAAAAGGTTCTTTGAACAATAAAGCCCATTTTTTCTGCAGCACAGCCACAGCCCGGGGTCCCATCGGTGCCCCGTGCCGCGCAGCGGAGGGCGCGGCCGCTCACGCACCCGCGGCACCAGGACGGCGACGCGGGGAAACGCCGGCCCCGGGCGCTTCCACACGAAGGCTGCTCCTGGTGTTACAGCAAAAACGAGTTCCACGAGTAGCCTCAATCATACACCTTATCCTGCCTCCACCTCAAAATATTACAAAGACAGAAAAATCCACCAATTTGTATGCATCAGCGGCAACTACAGAGTTCTCATCAACTTTCTATTTTTAAGGTTAGTGAGGGCTATTCATTCTTACTATATTAATTAAGATACCACTCATAAAAGCACATAGCACAGCACGCATAAACAGGAAAAATTCATCCCTGCAGCAGTAAGGTCTTAATTTACACCTGGTACTACTAAATGGTATCTTTAGACCCCCAGGAAAAAAAGATCCCCACCTCTTCATCGGGGCTTACAGATGGTTCTGTATCAGACTTTCAAAATACTCATTTATTTATGCTGCACTAGGAGTAAGACTGAGGGTGGCTTTAAAGCACCTCATTGTTTTCCCCCTCTGAATTCACACGAAGAGATTTAAGGCCGTTGGTCTGGGCTGTCCTATGTTACTGGTGATGGAAGAGATGTACAGAATTAGAAAAGCACCAGTACCCATTTTTTAACTATATCCCCAAGTATTTCTCAGAAGAACGGCTATGGGTGGTTACTGGTATTGTTTGGCATATTAACGGTTAGTTTTAAATCAATACTCCTAAGTGTAACTTCAAAAAGATACATTGCAATGAAGCATTTGAGCTTTTCCTACGCACACACAGATCTTTTTTCAGCCAAACAGTGTGTCATTGTTGGCCCAACTTTGGTATCAGTTTTGACTGAACTGGTGAACGTGCAGGAGGCCGCGGGCCCTGCGGTCCGAGCGGAGCATCTCCGGCCAGCGAGCTCCAAGGCGGCGCGGGGGGCTGAGCGGGGCAGAGCAGGAGCCCTCCCCGCCACCCACCTCCCGCGGCCTTTCGGCACGACGGGCAGAGCGACGCGGGCTCCTGCGGACAGACGTGACCCTCCCCTGCCCGCGGCGGGACAGGACACCCTGCCTGGCCATTACTACTCCATCACCACAGCTCTGCTCTGCCCATCAGCAAAACGAGCCGGTGGCCGCCTGTACCGGGCACACATCGGAGCGGCAGCAGCACCCGAACCCCCTCCCCGGGCTGTCCGTCACCACAAACAACCACCCCCCGCCCCGTCACAGCCCTGCACCTCCCGCAGCGCCCGGCCCTCGCCTCTGCTTACCAGCGGCTGCTGCGGCTGCACGGGCTGGAGACCAAGCGCCTGCTGCGGCCCTGGCTGCTGCTGCTGCTGCTGCAACTGGAAGAGGACGGGACTGAGCGAGCCGTGCCGTGCCGTGCCGTGCCACGCAGGCTGCCCCGCAGAACCAGCCGGCACCGCGCCAGCCACCACCAGCCACAGCGCTGGGTGCCGACGGCCCGTGCAGGAGGTCGGCCTCACAGCTCCCCACTGCCATCATCAGCCACACCGGGCTGACAAGGAGCATCGTTAACAGACAAAGAAGTGCTCAAAGGCTGGTATATTTAGTTTACCACAACATCAGAATATTTAGATAAAATACATCATTGTTGGAGAAGAACTGGCACAGCTATTGCATTACAACGAACACAGGAAAATAACTCCAACCATCAAAGGGCCACAGGAAGGATTTTTAACATCATTTACTTCCCCCGTGCCAAGCCCTACATATTTAGCTGATAAACTAATACTCACCTCCAAATTAAAAATATATCACGAAATCAGAACATAGGCACCAGGCCAGACGAGCAGCAAGCCCTTTGATTTAATTCCAGTATAAAGGCCAGAGAGGGGAGAGCACAACCACTGCTTCTCCCTCCGCAGAGACAGCTAAGCTGTTCTCACAACTACCCCCTCCAACGGCATTCTACCATCTTGAAAAACAAAAGCACTGAATTTTACATGTCTGTCCGGAGGTCTCTTTTGGAAGTCCCAAACATAACTAAGGAATTACTGCACTCAGGGAAAAGCAGTTTGAGTTTATAGCACCAGGCTCTGCCGCTTCAGACTCGAACGCGCGCGCAGGTGAGTGCATAAACGCCATCACTGGCCACGGGGATGTTTGCCCCCCTCCCCACACCCAAACGTCGCTCTCCTGCAGCCGAGTCCCTCACCTGGAAGAGTCTCTGCTGCCGCATCTGCTGCTGCCTCTGTCTCACCGGCTCCGGGGGCAGCTGCGCCGAGCTCAGGGCCGGGTGAGGACCCGCGGCCGCCGCACTGTCCAGCCCCGCTCCGACCAGCGAACCGGGCTGATGGCTCAACCTGATTGGGGGAAAAACGGGGGGGAAATTGGAGAGAAAGGCGTATTTAATTGCTAATCAGACCCAGTGTTAACCTCTCTTTGATTAATACAGTTTATTCTGAACGAGGCCTTAGACCTCTAAGCAAAGCCCGGGGCCGCGGCGGGGCTCACCGCTGCGAGCCGGCCAGCGGCTGGATGTAGGCTGCGGGCTGCTGCGGCAGGTACCCGCCGGGCTGCTGCTGGATCTGCCGCAGCCGCTCCATCAGCGCGGGGCTGGGCTGGGCGCCGGCGTACGCGCGGGGGTTGTAGCTGGGGGAGAGCACCACGGCCCCAGGCTGCTGCTGCGGCTGCAGGGGCAGCGGCGTGCTGTACATGGTGTATCCGTGAGCCATGCCCTGCAGGGAGAACCGACACAAGAGTCACATCGCTGCGACCGTCTTTAGATTAGCTGAACTGGAAGAGAAAGAGACGGCCTTTGCCAAAGAGCCAAGGCTGGGCAAGGGGGGCCAGCCAGTGAGATGCCGTGCTGTGCCCACGCCCCGACCCATGAGCCCCCATGGGCTGCACCCCACCTCGGGGGGGCTTCGGGCAGCGGCAGCACGGTCCCACGCGGCAGGACGCACGCACCATGCCCCCTTCCCCGAGAGGCACTCGGCCAGAGCCGAGCTCTGCTCCACAGCTCCCTCCTTTGTTCTCCTCCCTCAGAATCCCAAGTACCAGAATGACCATGACATAATTAAGAGTTACTTGTACCACTATCTCACCAAAAATTGGCCAAATTTCAGGCTTGACACTGAAGTACGCTCGCCTTTACCAGCAACATCAGGAAAAACTGGGAAGTGACGGTGTTAAAAACGTTGGTAAGCGGCAGCATGGGGAGAACACAAGCACCCTAGGAGGGGGCCTCACGGGTACCCCAGGCCAGAGGCCCGAGGCAGGTGCTGGCCGGGCAGAAGGGGAGCTCTGTTCAAACGCGTGATCCCGCAGACGCCCCGCGGCAGCAGCGCGTACGGTACCTGTGCCTGCTGTAACCCCGGGTACTGCGGAAGCTGCGACGGGGGTCGAACTTGCGGAGTGAAAATAGCAGCTTGGTCCATGGGCTGACCCTGAAAGACACATCGCCCGTCAGGTGTGGCCTCCACAGCACGACCAAGTCCCCTCTGGACACAAACCCCACCAAGCTGTGCCCTAAAGAGTCACGGAGAGACTCGATCGCTTCCTTCAAGACAGCACCGTTGCTCAGTGCCAAACTGCTGAACTGTATTTACTCGTGGGGAGGTGGAAAGGTTGACTTTTGTTTGATCTCCCACACTACTGTAACACTGCAGCAGTGAAAAAACAGCCGTTTACTGAACAGGGGCCTTGCAGACACCCTTTAAAATGGGGCTCTGCAGAGGATTAGAAAAAAAAAATTCTGGCCGTCTTGGAAGACAGTGCATTAAATTATAGAGAAAGCTTAGAGCAAATGACAATCTCTAGTATAAATACACAGCTAATACCTTTCTCAGGCTACCTGGTTACCAGCTTCCCCCCAGATGAAGCAGGCAAAATGCTGATTAGCAGCTTTTATGATGACGTACAAAATACCAGTATGATAAATGGGTAATGCAAGCACCTCCAGCTCCCAACCAGTACAGCTTGGAAACACGCTCGTATCTGTGGTCAGCAGAGAGCCTAGGTTGTTCATTCCAAATTGCCTCAATATTTATGCCCAATTAATGGCAAATCATTTAGAGATTTCAACTATAACCGCATTAGTATGTTTTGAAGCACCAGAAAAGAGGAAAATTAAAATGTTGGACTTAGTTTCAGGACCAAGGTTGTAAAAAACTGGTGAATGAGAATTTGCCAAGGACACAATCGAGTGTGTTTTTTCTGTGGACTATGATGCTGCCCAGCTACACCTGATCACTTTGAAAACCACTGTACTCAGAAAAGCTCAGTGGCAGTCTGGAGCTGGAAGCAGTGATGCTCCTTCCCTGTAGCTGCCATATCCACCCCAAAACTAAACAAAAAATCCAAGTTCTCCAGCAAAGCCTTTGCCATTTTAATCAGGATATCCTTATGGAGATGGATTACAATTTAAGTCTAAAAGTGACTTTGATAACACACTGCAAGCAGCAATGTTACAGGGCTACCTGGTGGAAAAGAAAATCCACATGGGATAAAATCCTGAAGCCCCACTGGAACTGTCCCCCTTTACCTGCTCACCCCCCTTTAGTGCTCCCCGTGCCAAACGTTAACAAGTCTGTAAGCCCAGCCAGCAGTCCTGCAGTTCAGCTGCTGGTTTGGACTGGGTTTAAAAATATGTGCACGTTCATTGACAGACCTGGGGAAGGAGCAGAGCTACCCGCTGCAGTCGGGAAGCGCTCAGGGAAGTGGGGTGGTACGGAGAAAGAGCTCCAGCTTCAGCCGTCCATCCCCGAGAGGCGAGAGCCTCGGGGCAGGGAGCAGACAGAGGAGGGCAAGATGCAAAAGGAGGGGCAAAGCTACCACAGGGTGCCGTGGGGCTGTCACACACTCATTTTTCATACCTTCCTTGCTGTTAAAAACAAAAAAATGCCTGACCCAGCCGGGCTCTGTGCCAGCCTCTGGGACCACGGCTAAAGGGGTCGCCGAGGCGCAGAGACGACAGCGAGGAGCTCTGGTACAGTAAGGAGGCAGAAACCACACTAAAGATTTGTTTTAAAAACAGGCCAATATCTCACGGAAAACTCTGAGAAACAAATTAGGGAGTACAGGAGGTGTGAACAGAGTAACATCTACCAGTCCTGACAAAAGGTCAGGGTAAATTAAATTTATCTGGAAAAACATCTGCGAAGTCAGACAGGGACCTCTCAAAACAACCACCTGATAGGTGAGAGACTGAAACGCTGAACAGGACAGACATCTCGCAGAGGGGATGCACATAAAGCAGACGTCAGCCAAGTACAGCAGGAGGGTATTCAAGTACCTCGGGTTTTTCTTTTTTTAACCAGAAGCAAAAGGAGAGAAGCAAAAAAGAATAATTTCTCTGAGCAAACTGCTTCTGAAACTTCTTCATAGGGTGCCAACACCAGGATAGATAAAGATGGAACCTGAAGTCACCTAAAGGTGAGATCTGCTAAAACCATGACTGATTTGCAGCAGATGTTGCTCAATTCAAAGGGACTTCTCCCTCCAGGCAGAATTTAGTAAAGAGTTAACGAAACACACAGGCTGACTGCTGCAGGCCAGAACTGCGTGTGCATGTCAAACAGAAACGGAACAGAAAAGAGGAGAAAAACCCCAAGTACTCTTATTCAGTGCCGATGCAATGTTACACTAACAACCACCCTTCTCTTTGTTCTGCTCGCACCCTGAATTGGAGCAAAACTTACTGCTTTTTCCTGTGACGGTACGTGACCGCAGTGTGTTGGGAAGGAATTTTCTTTTCTAGGTGATGCTGGGACTGGCAAAGGCAACTGGAGCAGCCATGGCACTGTAGGGTGATTTTGACCAAAATCTGACCAAATCGGACTTCAGAAGCAGGTAGTGAAACACTAACACTTATTTAGAGAAGATGACAATGACAGATTCGAGAGACCTCCCTGTACTTGCCGCCGATCTAGGTGTGCCTAATTAACTGCAAATATGGTGATCTACACCCTGTTCTGACACGCTGCCAGCAGTGACAGGAATGATTGCACATATATAAAACATGGACAAGAGTGGAAGCAGCAAAGCCTCTTTAAAAACACATTTTGCTTTGTCTTTCCAATTAGTGCTTTTAACAGCATTGCAGCTTCCTTAAGACAGGATGAAAATCCTGCAAACTAACTCATCCACAGCCTTCCCACATGCAGCCGCTGCGCTCCCTAGCTGAGAGCGGTGCCAAAGCGTATCATTCTCATCAAAAGCAAAGTGTGCAGCCTGTGTGTTCAAAGAAATGCATGTTTGTGCAAAAGAAAAAATAAAGAGAAGTTCACAGTCTCAGAGTGATTACCATTACGTTGTCAAAGCCATCCTGAAGGGATACAGCAGTGCTACAGACATCCTAAAGGAAAAGGACAGGCGAGAAAATAGCAAACAACACAAAGAGTACACACGAGCAGGCTCGGATTGTTAGTGGAGCAGTACAGCACCTTTACAGAGCTCACCTGTATGTATGCAAAGAATTCTGGTGTTTAGGAGCACTAACAAGGTCCTTTGGGGTGGTTTTGGTCCTAATGCACCTCAATACTTTTATGAAATTTATTAACAGAAACTCTAAGCCTGGAACGGACTTCCTACCATCCACAGGAGCTATTAATTCTATGCATAATACTTAAAATTTTTTAACAAATCGTGGCTCCTGAAGACCTTGCAGCACAGCTGAGTGTTTTCAAGAGCCCAGCATGTACAGCACAGCACCAAAGGGCAGAGTCCTGCTGGACTGATTTTACAGAACCATCCACGGGTGCCCATGATTTTCAGCTGAGTAGGAAATTCCGTTCTGCAGCTGCAGAAACACAAAGACCAAAGAAGCAGCCTTCCTCATTTAAGCGCTACCTAACACCACACACCACAGCAGAGTGCTTACAGATCACAGCAAAGCTTACGGATCGCCTTGTTCCTAAATTCTCAGGTTCTCCCTTCAGGCTCGTGTGCTGCCACAGGACCTCAGCGGCTTTCACTGGCGAGTTGTTCCTCCCGTCCCGGGCTGAGGGAATCTTCCCAAACACTCAGTGAGGCAAAACGTTCAAAGCAGACTGGAAGCACCGCACCCATCGGCGCTGCTGCCCAGCACACCACTGTGGGGAAGCAACTGGGGATCACAGCCGGGGTTGGGACGGCTCGGGTTCGACTTGGTTTACATCAGTTTAACTTATAGTGACCTAGTGTGAAATCAAACCAAGGCTGATACGGAACCACTGGCTGGTAACACCCAGCACACGTACGCTAGCTGTACCAGGCACCTCAACCTACCCTGATGAATTTCAGTGCAACTTTTACACTGTAAAAGTTCGATCCAAATTTTGTGAAAAAGTTCATCACAGACACCTTATTAATCTTATTTAGGCATGGCTTTGTGGCTTCATGATAAGTTGATTCTCCTTACTGACAACCTGCCTGTGCAGCACTTCAGAGCAGAGCTTAACCTCAGACACCATCCCTCTTTGAAACCAAGAGGGAAATGCAATATCATCTGTCCTCTAAACGTGACGGTGTTAAACAACAACATTTCTTAAATGCAAGAATAATGTGTTATTTTAGATCTTCACTTACTACTTTTCAATCCACCCAGCCATAAGTAGTGATCATCATTTGTTTACTCAAGCCTGTATTCTATCATAGTAACTGAGAGCCAGTTGGACCTAACATTCAGAGTAAGACATTGCCTAATGCAAGAAATACTACAGGGTTTCTATGAAATAAGCAGCGATGGCTCCCTGTAGAGCCCAGCACCCTAACACTTAGGGTACCAAACCCTTAGTACCTCCTAGTGCCTGCGGGACACCAGGGAGGGATCACATATCCACCGTACCACGGACATGATAAAACACACGGCCAGAGCTTCTGGGGGCTTTTTTTTTTTTCTTTGAAAGGCAGAAGACAACACAGATCCAGGGAAACCCTAGTTTCACTATTCTGAACAGCCCCATATAAAACTACTGCAGCCCCTCAGCAATTTAAACACTTCAGAGGGCTCTGCATGCATCAGAGCAGAGAGACTGAAGAGGGATGAGAAGGGTAATGAGGGCGCTCTAATAGAGATAGCGTGGAAGAAATTATACTTGCTGAAAATTTTGATTATTTTGAGCAAAGAGGGCACATCACAGAGTTTGAAGGCAAGATAGCATCAGGGTAACGTAATACATACTGCAGTGAGGGTAAGAATGGGTACAGAAGGACTTTAAAATAAAGGGGAAAAGTTACTGGGTTTGCCACCAACTACTGCACACGTCTCACAGGTTACCCAGGACCTGGAACCCAGTTTTGTGTCGCCAGCCCCTCAGTGGAGAGGCAGCCCGCCTGCAGGCACGCTCTGCGGGCAGCACGGCCTCCCAAGGGAGCTGCACAACAGCCCTGTGCGGTTTGGCACAGAGCGGCTGCACTCGGCAAAAATCTTAGGAGAAGAAATACCGGCTATTTCTAGAGAACACGGGTGTCTGTCTGCACACGTGTGTGGAAACGGCAGCTGCTGGACTTCCCGGGCTGCTAATGGTGAAGAGCTCTGTGCGCCTCTGCGGCTCACTCGCCGCTCAGTGGGACACAGCACCACCCAGTCCCACTGCGGCAGCCTCTGCGACACAACGGGGACAAGAATATCAACAAGTAGCAGAAGCAAAACCTGGTTTTATGAAACACAGGAAAACTAGAAGGGACTAAGAGACCAAAGGGCAAATGAAGTTTAAAAGCAGACGGCCCTGGCTAAGCAATATTTGAGGAGTTATTGCCACTGTAACTATCAGCTGGCTCTCTGCTCCGTGAGCCCACGCAGGGCGAGCAGCCCCAACAGAAGGCAAAACCACTGTGTTGCTCCTCAGACTGAGGGGTTTGGACAAACCTGTTGCAGAGACCGTGACTGTGCTTGCTGCCTGAGGAGCCGCTGCTGCTGCTGCTGCTCTTGCTGCAGGAGTTTCATCTGGAGCAACTGCTGCTGAGGCGTGACTGCATGGAGAGAGGGGGGCTGCATCATGGTGCCAGAGCGCCGCTGCAGCATGTTCGACAGGGCTTGCTTCGTGTTACTTGGAACAAAGGAGCCTGTCGGATCCAGCCTGGAACCACCTAAAAACCACCCAAAACACAAATGCATTCTCTGCCTTCGTAAGAGCATTGCTGGTACAGACCACTGCTAGCTCATCAGCTCCTACCGGGTTAGCTCAGCAATAATGATGATAAACTCCTCTCTGCAAAGGCAGACAGCCACATTACTGGCCACATGGCTGGCCTGAAAAATTAAATGGGCAAAATAACTTTGAAGACTGCCACTTGTAAATGACAATCAAAAGTAAAAAGCCTGTGGGCTGTTGCATGTTCTGTGTCACATAAAACGCTTGACTACTATTGATGAACAAAAGTCACGTGTCAGCTCAAAAGCATATGAACAGCTTCTTATGTCAAGCCAATTTTATAATGAGATGGCAGTAATTTATGCACTGTACACTATTTGATAAAAATCATGGATCTATGTGTCAGACTTACGAAGGTAATCTTATACATTTATTTTTTAAATCAGCACTTCCTTAAACTTTTTCACGACCGTCTGGTATATTCTGAAGACTTTTACACACTTAAAGTACAGATCTAGCTCTATTTCGAGCTTTAGAAAAAATATTTAACATTTATAATGGGAAACAAACTTCTAAACTGCTGCATAACATCCAAGAAGGACACAACAGTATTTCTCAAAACATCACGAACTGCTGCCCCCTAGAGCAAGTAAAATACCTGCATTAAACTCTACGCATCAACTGGAAGAAACAAAACAATCCTACAAAAAATTAAGCACGTATCACAAATGCTGAAAAAATGTGAGCCCATGGATTTTTCCAGTCTATCTGGCAGATGTTAAATCAGCCACCACGGTTCTTGGTATGAATCAAAGAAGGTCATCAAAGGTCATTTGTTCCTTTTAATCATCCCTCTTATTTCACTCCTCATTAAACTTCTACCAGCTTTCTTATACTGTCACCACAGTAGGTCATTTTTGCTCATTTACCAAAAAAGTTTAATAGCTTAACAGAGACAGGCCTACAACTGATAATAGAAAGCTCTTCGGAAAAAACAGCTAACTAAGAAATAAAGTAAATGGCATCAGCATTCTGCTTCGGAGAAAGGTAGAAAGAAAAAGTCAACTTTTGTCACACCCCAAATAACAAGGCGCCACGTCTGTGAGCTGGAAGAAGCGCAGACATACCCGGAGGGAGGGTCTGGTTCTGCAGGAAGAAGCCGGGCTGCTGCGGCTGTCCCATCACGCTGTAACCCCACAGGGCAGGCTGAGCCTGCTGCATCAGTTGGGAGGAAATGGGGGAGTAAGTGGGAGGCACTCTGTACAAGTTGTTCTGCGGGTATTCCTTAAAATATACAGGAAAAGTGAATGTTACTGACATTCATACCTTACTAACTCATAAATAATGCCAATTTTCCTACTAAATTATTAAAGGACAGAGACAGTTCCCATTGTCGTTTGCAATGATGTAAAAACCAGATTAAGTCTCAGGCTGCCCACAGGTAATTAACACTAACAACCTCATACACACACCATCCATTTTTACCTCATTAGCAAGTATTTTCTGCGGGCTATAATTACGTGTAGCACAAGGACAGTTTACTGTATCAGTATACAAATAACTGAAACATCAAAAAGGCCAGAAAATTATCTTAAAATTAGAGCTACTTAGAGTGCACCGGGGCAGCTGGGTCTGACAGGACGCTGCCGCACGACACCGCCACCACCGCGGCAGCACCGGGCGGCCGTCACCGCACAGAACGCTGCTGCTGCAAGCACACGGCGTTATTCGGGTGGTGCCAGGAGTGTTGTTCAAACCCTTGCTCAAAGCGATTCTTCAGCTTCGGAACCCGCACCTCAAACCCCAATAAAAACCAGAGGGAAACCAGAAACCAGGACAAACTGCACAGTGGAACAGATTATCTGTGCGGAAGAGCCTCTTCCAAACTGGGTTCCATTTGAACGGGGCCTGGGTTTAAACCACATGTTTGCTCCCAACGTAATTTGAGCAGGAGGAATTTTAGGAATGGATACAAACAGTAACAGCTGTACTTCACACCAGACAAGAGAAAGCGTATTCGGAACCTCAATAATGTTTAGTGAGCTCCAGGCTAGCGCGTTCTACATACCACATAAGGTCCTAAGCACAGGGCGTTCCTCTACACTGAGCTCCATCGGATAGAAATCCACCCTCCCTCTGCCCATCCCCATTCTCTCCCTCTACTAGGGCCCACTCCTGCAGGTGCAGAGCAATCTCTGAAGGTCGCTAAGACAGCACCGTGCAGCATCAGACACTTCACCTTTTGTATGGGGCACCGAGCACTTACATCAGCCCTTGAGCTTGACTTTGACTTTCGCTTCCTGCCCTTCGTCTTCTTCTCGTCATCCGTGGCGTGTTTTCCCTGATCTGAGAGCTCTCCTGACTTTCTTTCTGGTTCCTGAGACACAGGTGTGGTGGGCTCTTCCTCCTCCTCCTCTGGAGGAAGGGGCAAGGGCTCGAGGTAGTAACTCCGTGGCTTGGGTTTGGTGTGTGTGTGGTACAGGAGGAGATGCTGCTGCTCCTCGTACTTGATCACTTTCCTGTCGACACGAACTGTACCAAACCATGCCCAGGAGAGAGGAGCAGGATTTTTGTGACCTTCAAATAAATCCCAAGGGGACACCTTTTGTTTTGTTGAAACCTGAAGACCCTGTTTCAGAATAAAAATGAAGTGAGTTTTTTAAGAAAGTTGGACGCTAGAGCAGATGACTTGCTTTTGGACATCATTGTCTGAGTCAAAAAAATCCAGTGAGGATTTTTTCCCCTCCATAAAATGTACCAAACAAGGTACATCAGTACATGGTGGGGTTTTAACCTCCATCCAAGGCTGCCACTAGATAAAAGCAATTATATTTTTATAGTACCATTTGCTTATAGCTATGCTAAAAATCTCCAGTTCCATCTATCCTATTTTGGAGGAAAAGTCAAATATCTATCAAAAATTGCTAATCTAGGAATGCTCTTGCTAAAAGTTTCCATATTCAAATCAGAGGAGAAAGCCTCAGCACAAGATCACAAAAAAAATGCGTGCCCAGACCACAGAACAAAAAGCTGTCCTAAGCTCTATCCTTCTCTTTTAAACACATTCACTTTGAAAATCATGCATCCCTCTGTATTCCCAAAAAATCCAAAACAACTAATACACCTGCCCTCGCCTCTGCCCTTTTCCTCTGTCTTTTGTAAGCGGGAGCACCCTCCAGATTCCTCACAGCCTGAAACACATCAAAAGGTTCCCAGGTCAAACGAGCTCTCAAATGTAGGACTCTGCTTGGAAAGCAAATACTTTTGTAAGAGCTTCTGCTGCTCAACTCCAAGTCAAATGTAATTTCCTTTTCAGCAACTTTTGTGGAGTTGGCTGCTATCAGTCCTGAGCCTGTCCAGCAAAGCTGAGCAAGCTTGTGCCAACCCCCATCACATCAGCGGTTCCAAACCGGCCACGTGCTCTGGGGATTTAGCGAGGGCGGGCATGCAGCAAACGTGACGCCCGAATCTTAAACAGGTCAGAAACTGAACGGGGACCCAGACTCTGGGTTTGTACGAGTGGCAGAAAGCCGTTGCCACCACAGACACGCGTGTGCCCAGAGCCCTGAGACGACCTGCCAGAACCACTGAACCGCGCGGGAGAGCGGGAAGGGGTCACTGCCTGCGCACGGCCCCGCTCACCCGAGGCCGCTCAAGCCCTCGGGCTGGGCTTTAACAACTCCCTGTCCGCCTCCCTCGACACCCGCTCCCTGTTTCACACTCTGCCTGAGCATCTTCACACAGATCACAAACCAAACGCTGCGCAAGAATACTGGGAACAGAAATATATCGGATATCAAGAAGCGCTCTGCCCCTTGCAGCTCTTTTTAAAGGTATTATTTGGCAAATCCCCCTGGTGGCATCCCTGCACTGCTGGGGCTGAGGCTGCAGCGCTGGCTGAGGGCGAGTTAGAAAGCTGCATCCCAGCAGCAGCACAGCGCTGTGGGTATTGCATATAAACACCCCCACTGTACAGGCTGCACCTCTCCGCTTGAGTTTCCTACGCTTTGAAAATCGTGGAAAAACTGGGATGGAAGCAAACATTTACTCTTGCCTGTTTCTTATCAATGGAGTCAAATCCTGCAATTTTGTTCCCCTTGGTGTCGATCAAGGATCCCATTGGCTCACAAGTGATAATGTCACACGTCTGCTTTGGCAAAGGGAGCAGCTGGCGAACCTTGTCGATGCTTTCTGACCGCTTGTCCCCCAGCTCCTTCTAGAGAATAAACACATCAATCAGTCAAACAGAGGGGGGGGGGGGGGNGGGGGGGGGGGGAAGAGAAACATTACATTGCTTTCACTATTAGAAAATGTCCAGTCTCTGGATGAATCATTTCCTTGTACTTTTACTAAATTTAAACATGCGGTTTTGCAAGGGTTTTTTGCTTTGTTTTCTTTTTTTAAGAGTGTAAGTTATCTTTTCACCTCTTGTTTAAACAGAATGTAGAAAATACACAAGCCAAATTTAGTGTCTCAAACATCAATAACAGTAACTAAGTGTCTTGCAGGGTCCCTAATTTTAATTTAGTATGAAGAAAATACTAAAAGTCCATCTTCCCACCCCCAAGTTCCTGTATTTCTATTTTCTTCTTTTTCTCCCTGTTAACACTAGAGCTCAGTCTCTCCTCTTGTTCCAAGAAGCCCTCCCAGACACTAGAAATGACAGGATTAAAAGATGAGCACAGAATGCCGTTCAAAAGAAATGCTGAGAGTGACAAGACGTGGCACTTACTTTTAATTTTTTCACTAAATTCATGTAAGCCCTTTTGTTTTCCTCAGGCCCTCCTTGGGAAGCATTGGACAAGTCCGAGGCAAGCGTCCCGTTGATGAGGACGCCCAGCATATCGAGCACTGTCGTGAACAATTCGCTGAGAGCAAAGACAAGCATTACCCTGAGGAACCACCGACAGACCCAGGGACAGACAAGCCTGGCAAAGGCCACAAAGGCAGCTCCCCGGCCGGGTCGGGCTCTGCAGGGCTTTCTGCATGCACACACATCTGGGCTCGCGTGCACAGCCCCGGCACACGCACGCAGGTGGGCTGTCAAACACACACACAAATTTTACTCTAAACCCCAGCTCAGAGCTGCAGACAGCACCAACTGCTAACGGGTAGTTATTAGGCTCCAACGAGCCTAATTAATAGAGAGCTGACAGGCTCTCTAAACGTAGGAGAGCGCCCAGGCACACGCTTGTTAAGGGAGAGCATAAACAGCGGTTCCAGTGCTTCCCCGGACAGAGGTGCTCCACCAAAAAAAAAACCCCAAAAACCACACTCAAGCAGTAACAGGAGAACAGTAATAAAAACACAACACCACCACACGTGCAATCTGAACTTCAGAGCAGGACGGACATGAATTAGCTCATTTGTTGAGCGCAGACCTACTTGTTGGTCTGCATATCGACCGTTCCCGAAGTGATTATCTGGAGGAGCAGCAGTGCCCAGTCCGTGGTCCACTGGGTGCTCCTCTGCACGGTATCAAACATGCCACCCACCTGCAAAACAGCACAGCAGATAGCAAGGCTCTGCACGTACCTCACCGAGGCACACGCTGCCCTTCGCCTGGGGACTGATGAACAGAACTGCTGTCCCGCCCTACGGGTTCTTGTGCACCCAATGCCATCTTGAAGTGCTGGCTTGAAGTAACTTTTCCTTCCCACCCCACGCTATCCCAGTAAAAAGCTTCTCCTAAGAAGGAACTATAGAAAATATTACAACACTGCTCCTTCAGCTTCATATCTTCACTTTCATGTTTGATGCAACAAACTGAAGTGAGTGGAAAACTTCTCAGGACAGAAAAGGTGTCAGATTAAAACTTTATAATTACCATTTTCCACCCACACTCAAAAATTAGACAATGTCCAGTGCAACGAGAAAAAATTCTGAAGAACAATATAGCATCGATTGAAAATGGAAACTGCTAAAAGATACATTTTACCCTATGAATAATGTTTCACTATTTCTATTGGTACAGTATGATGCTGTAAATATGCCTTGGCTTTGAGAAGGGGCCATTTTGCCTGAACTCATCCTTCACAGGATCAAACTGCAATAACAAAAGATACCTGCTCGGGTGCAAGCCTGATCACCAGATGGTCGGAATGGAGCCCAACCCCCAAACTGCAAAGGTAGAAGCTTCTAGCACACAAAAGCTCAGCTCAATCCCGCAGGCAGTGCCAGCCCTGCAGAGGAGCAAACAGCTCCCTGTCACATAAGAGGACCCTCACAGAGAGCAGCCAGAACGACACTGCTCTCCCCTTACTGGAGCACTGCAGCCCAGGGGACTCCTACTCTGCTTTGCACATTATCACTGCACTCAGTATCTGGATCAAATCATCCTTTCTGATGTTCCCCAGCTTTCCAAAAATAAATCTTTTTGTTTTGTCATGTTTCTAACCACTCTATATCCCTTCGCTGTTTGTACCTGTAGTTGTTTCACTCTGCACAATTCTTCCCCATACTTAAAGCTTATTTCAGGGTTGTGTCTTGCTCAATGAACACAGAGACTGTTTCAGTTCTCAGTACCTGCTTTTAGCTCCTAAATCCTGTTCAGTTTGTATCTAAGACTATTCCTCGAACTGCGTAAGTGGTTTATGGTTTACAAAAGGACAGAATCTTGCTGCTTTAATAGTAAAGCAAATATTGCCCACATCAAGAGCTCTCCCAGCCCACACGTCTCGGCTGCAGGCGGCGGCAGGTGATAGCTGCTTCACTTTAAGTGCAGCCACAGCAATCCCAAAGCTGCTCCCAGCTGGCTGAAGGCGCCCTGACGCGGGCCAGGCGCGGTGTAAGGCCGTGCTTACCCCTCCAGCTGCACACACTCCTCTAAGCAGCTCCCAAAGAGAGGGGAAGAGAGCAGCGCTGCAGCTTTACTCCTGCCTTGGTGCTCCCTGATTTGGCCTTACGTGTAGTCCCCTCACACCTACGGCACCGCACTGACAAGCTGCAGCGGCCCTGCTGCCTGGTACAGAGGTTGCAAGAGACGGGGGACATTGGAGAACTTGGTGGAATCTTTCTAAGTTGCTTAATACTGGTATCCAAGTAGCAGCAACTGAAATTGCACATGTAGGTTAAATACCCAACTGTTACATTCCCCGGGAGCCGTGAAACCTCAGCTATTCTGCCTGCCTGATTCCATGAAATCCTTGCTTGTTACGTGGGGATAAACAATCAGTGGATGGCCTGGAATGTCCACAAAAAGATGACACATTTCTGAGGTTCCAGGGACACTAAAAGGAAGAAAGCAGCACAAAAATAAGGCACCAATAAGGTATAGGCTGTCCCTGCCATCCATTTTACATGAACAATGTCCAAACGCTATGGCCAGGGGGCACCAGCTGAAACCAGAGAGACAGGGAAGAGCAGCAAGGAACACCAACAGAGCCGAGGGGGCAGAGGGGGCACCAGCAGCCCTTGCTGTCCCTGGCCAGCCCCTCCTGGGGCCACCCCCACCCCACCCCGGCCCTGGCACCCCATCCCAGGGGCCTCAGCCTGTGCCCAGGGCCCTGCGGGGCCACGCCAGGGCTGTGTCTGACCAGGCCTGATCCTGAGCCCATCCTGGCACAGCCTCAGCCCAGCCCCATTGCCCTGGAGATACCTGGTGCCCGGGGCCCCGTGGTGCCCTGACACAGCACTTCTTGTGCAGTACCACCTCCAGAGTAGCTGCTACACCTTTGCATAACATCAGGATAACGTAAGTTTTTCTTACCAAGTTAAGACGAAGTTGCAGGGCTTCGTGCATCATTTGCCTGGCTTTAACATCATCCTGGTACCGTTCTTCCCTCCAGTTACTAAGGATCTAAGAAAAAGCATTTGATTGAGGTTGTTTTCTTCCTGTAAAGGAAAATGTTCTCCCTTTGAAGTTTAAGTATTTGTGACTACTATCTATCAGGAATCATAAAAGACTATTATCCTTTTTATCCTCATGTATGTTTAAGGCTTAGAGCAGGATCTGCAAACTAGCGGGGGAAAAAAATTAATTTGTGAAGAGCTGATAATCTGCTATCAATTATGTGACTAGATCTTCCTGTGGTAGCAAAAAGAAAATAAGCAGCTTCATTATGCATTTATTAAAAATACTGTTTCAAACCCCCTATTTAACTGTTCACCACAGGCAAGTAAATAGATCTCCTGCACTGGATGCAGCTTCCCAGCAGGATCTGGCAGGATCTCTGGATGAGCAATGACCATCTTAGAGAACCTGGACCAGCTGCAGTTCAGGGGAGAACCCCTACAGCAAAAGGAAAGCCCAACTGGCAGTAACACCAGGGGAAAAAACCATCAAAGGAATGAATTTAACTCAAATGGGGACCTACAGCACAGCCTGGACCTGAGCTGAGAGGCAATATGATAAGGTAACAGCCCTACAGGTATCCATTTTCACTGTCATGGTAATTCATCGAAACTAAAGATAGAAAAAAGGCAACAGGCACCTGCTACACTGGGCACTGTATATATTCATTTTAAAGACAGTCTTAAGGAGCTATTGTAGGCTCGAGCATGAACCGGCAGAAGTCTGGAGCAGAATCAGCAGAGGTTATGAGCAAGCACAAGTGATCCAAAGGAAGAGCTGTAGGCAACGGGCCACTTTGGGACTAGCAATACTGGGTTTTAAAATATGAGAAACTCTTAATCTGTACCAGATGGAGAAGGTGAAGGTCCTTCCTAAAGAGGGAAAGTTTCAAACTTATAAAAACTTTTCATGATCAAGCTAGAGACTGAGAAGACTGTTCCTCTCAGGACAAACTTCTTTTACTGGTTTTCCTGGAAAGAACTGAAATCAGACTCAAGTTCATTATATTTCTCTGTAACAATTTTAGGAAAAAAGATGTATTCACTCTCAAAAAGGAACAAGCACCTCCCCTTTCTTCCCTCCTTGGACTGTTCCTTTAGGCATACCACTGCACTGTAATTTTCCTGGTTTTACACCATCGTATACGCATAAAACTGATGACACATAAAACATCTAACAAAGGGTGCTCATGGTTATGTGCTTGTTTTACCTGATTAACTTGATTCTGCAGTGATGTTAGAAGCCCTTCCCGTTGCTCATCCTGTCCCTTGAGGCAAGTAAGTACCAATGAAAGGAAAGGTTGCTGACTCAGGAGAGACATGCTTGAAGAGAGACAAACACAGAAGTCAATTAGTAAAGTTATTTTGATACTTCCCATCACTCCCTTCCTTGTTTTGTCTACTTTTTTTTCCTGGAAGTGGCATTGCCTGCATCTGTCTGTGTCTCTGTTTCAGTACATTAAAGCCCTGCCAGGCGAATGGAGAGCGTGCCCATAAGAAGGCAGAGCACCAGCCAGGGTAAAGGCACATGTTATGGTGCTGAGGACCCACCAGGGGTCCCAGGGCACGGAATGACCAGGAATTGGATGGACACTTGAAGGCCTGACTCAGAAACAGAACAGGTTATCTTAAGACTGCTTTGATTAGCCAGGGATATAATTTTAGCGGAGATTAGGCAGCTAAAGTTTCTAATCCATGCTAGTGGTCTGAAGTGAAGCTCGAGGAAGTTCCTCCTACAAGCACTGATCAGAATGACCGCTGCCTAAGTTGCACTAAAATTCTAACATGGGCCTCGTGTAAGTGAACTGAGATGCACCTTCAGGTGGTTGTAGGAGACACGCCATACCAATGCAAGGGCTTTCAGATTTCTTATATATTTTTTTAGATTAATGCGTATCCATTATAAACATAAAATTAAGGCAAACTGAAAGAAATACACAAAGATTAATTTGGAAGTGTAACATGTGAACTAGAAGAGAAGTTAAAAACATCAGCAAAGGGATTTGAGAAGCAGCTCGTGCGATGATTTTTGCAGTTTTAGGTATATAAACTCTTTGAAAATTACATGCATCTGTAAACACAATATAAACACACATACACACACACACGTGTGTGTGTATTCACCATAAGTCTTCACTTCCACAGTTATTTTCATTTGGCATTTAACTTGGCTTCAACAATTTAGGTGACAATTAGTATAAAGGAATGGCAAAATCCCAAGGTCCCATAAAAGGAGCAGAACAGAAAGTCTGCATTTTCAAAAGTCACCTAACCAGTGATTTTTCAGATTTTAGGAACAACATGGTCAGAACACCTCTTCATTTTCTCATTAACTTCTATAAGAAAAATTTAAAGTTTGCAAGACAGTTATTATTGCAATTGCCATCCCTGCTACACAAAGCAGAGTTGGAAAAAAGAGGTCCTATATATGTTATATAAGATTTCATACTTGCCCACAGTATCATTGGTTTTGTCACTCAGAGTAGTAAAGTTTGGTTTTGATCAAGAAGAGATTGAAAAGCTTCAAAAAGCACACAAGGAAGTCATTTATTGTTACAACTAGAACAACTTCACAAATGCTTTTACTTCTGTGCAAGGAACCACCGTGGAGGAAGGACAGTTTCTATAAGCATTTTATTTTGGCTTTGAAAGAGGCTTGGTTTGATTTTCTACCCTAGAGCTCTCCCGTAGGAAAAGAAACAGAAGATAGAGAGAGGTTCCTTACTCCCTTCTACTGATGCAAAGTAGCAAGAGAGCCAGTAATAATAGAAAAGTGCTGGAATGCTCAGAAACACCCAACAAAGAGACCTGGAAAGCAAGATGTCTTTTTCTATCTAACAACAGATCAAGCAGGTATTCCAAATGAATTAGAAGGAGGAGGAAGAGATGGCTTCCAGAGCTAATACAAAGCGTACTTAACTCACACACTGAGCATGGCACTGCCACAGGTCGATACATCACATGAGAAGCTTATCAAAAAAACAGCCCAGAGGAACTAGGAGAGTCCAGCATAACCACAGCTACGGGCATACTGCAGTTGTGACACAAAGAAAAGAAATTAAATCTTCTAACCCTGAAGGGAAAATCAGCTAGGTGGAAGAGGCTGGAAAACAGCAGTAGGTTTAAAAGGCTCCACAGAATTTAAGGACAACTGTAAGTCAAAATCAATACGTGCAAGGCAGGTTTACAAGCCTAGTGTGAAGTGGCAAAGCGCAGTCCCTGGTCCCACGCCAGGGAGAGTTCTGCATGAACAGCATCGACGGTGACCAAAGAGACCACGCAGACCACTGCAACATGCAAGAACAAGGAACTTACAGTGGGACCAAATACAACAATCAAACACCACAAGCCTTTAAGAACTGATATGTTTTCTGGAACAGCCATACTTTGGAAAAGCTTCGCAAAAAGAAAGAGGGTAGGTATTTGAAGCTAAGAGCCCCTGTTGTGTATAGTGTTCAGTGTAATTTCTATCGAACTCTAAGAAAGTACAAAAAAACTAGAGGCACTGTGGAAGAATATTTTCCTGAAGGAAAATCAATAGCTGTTAAGTCATTAAAATGCTCATGTGCTTGGAAAGTTGGAGATGAGCTTAAGCTTAATTCCCAACAGGAATTACGTGACATCTTAAAACAATTATGGGATCTTAATGGCAAGAAAAGTGGCTTACTGCCAGAGAAGGGAAGAGACAACAAGTGCTCTAACTGTTCTGTTAAATCTCTAACATTTCCCATCGCCAAGCTGCAGAATAGCCACTGGCAGATGTGTTATAAACTCTGAAACCAATGACATTTCTTCAGACTACATGACACCTGAACCCTGTCGGGGTTGATAACTTTTTGCTCCACAGAAGTAAACGAATGAAGTTTTGTGAAGGCAAAATCCAGTCCTCAGTAAACTCCTCCTTCAAAAATACCTTTCAGCTCTGCGTGCAGGGATTTCCCAAGGTTGTACCTTTTTTGTTTCTGTCTATCTCTTTCCTTCTTAGAAGATGACCCCAAATGCTGACCTTTCTCCAGCTCCTCTCCCGCAGCTTTCAAGACCCTACCTTGAACTGAGGTAGGCAGTTTTGCAATCAAGGGAGCCACCAGCCACACTCCTCGCCGCTCAGAGGAACTAGAAGTAGAACAAACTTATTTCAGCCAAAATATCCATGTAGTTTTGCAACCAGCATTAGCTGTTATAAGACTGAACTGCTTCAGTAAAGCAGTTGACACAATGCATCTGGAGTAACTAGGGTGGACTCAGCAGTCACCATTTCTGGTTTCCAGAAAATTCAAGAATAGCAACTATATTTATTGTTAAACAAAAGTAAATAGAAGTAACCCTTCAGGTAACTCATTTCTGTACATTCCTGTTTCAAGTGCAAAGAAGTCTAGGCAATCTACACATAATTAAGCATCATGTTGGCTAAAATAATTAAAAAGGTGCTACAAAAAATACCTTAGGAATGTCTTTTTACCATTCTGTCTTGTATTACTTGTGTCAGCATTTCCAACAGAGTTTGGATTGAAGAGGCCTATACCAGAGTTAGAAGAGTTATTGTTTAGATCAGCGGATTGCTGAAACACCTCTATTGTCGCCTTTGCAATATTATCCAACAAGCTGTTCATTTCAGCCACAGACCCAGAACCCTACAGTGAAACATAAGTAAACTAGCACATTCATGGTATGTTTGCTCATGGACTACGTTAAAATTTAACATACTTTTTTGCATTAAATATTTAGATAAGGAAGTTTGAAAACAAATACTCACAGGCTCCTTCATGCACTGTTTGATCATTAGTTGCAGCTCCAACCAAGACTGCCGGAGAGTCCACTGATCTAAGTTCTAGGTAAGAATTAACATCACAAATACAAGTGTCAACACTTTACAGCTCTGAAGAAAACAAATAAATCTCCTAATCAAATACATTACATGCAAAAGCCTTCTCTTATAAGCAGATCCCCACAGTCACTACTCTTTAACAGCCTAATGACATGCCAAACTACCAGACCTATTGAAGAATGTCTGTTCACTTCTGCATCTTTGCAGCTAATATCGTTACTCAATACTTGTAACCATTCAGATTTTCTGAATAAAAATCTTGCTCTCTGCAAAATCTGAGTTTAGCTAAATATGAGTATGGAAAATGTAACAGTAATTACACTAATCCATGGCATTGCCATCCAAGTGGACACGTTTGTGTTTAGCACAGGGCCATCTAGACACGATTAAAGCAAACGCGGCAGCTGAAGTGATTATTTCACAGGACACTGATCACTGTTTGCCCTGGCCCAGATAGTGCCAACTTGATTCTTCACAGGACTATTAAAGAAAATCCATTTTGCAGTTTAGGAAATGAAGTGTCCCTAATGCAGCCGAGTTTGAAGAAATGACCAGTTGAGGACTGGCTGTGAAGGCGTGTGAGCCTCCTCCGGGGAGCAGGAGCATCTCTCGGTGCGGTGCCGCCACAGCCACTGTGAGACAGCCCCGGAGCAGCTCCCTCGGCGGTGCCTTCCCAGGGCTGACAGCAAGGGGGGAGCTGCTCAACGCCGGGTAACAGTCACGGCACCACACGTGGCTTTTCCACCTCCTCCCCACTGCGTTACCTGGAGTATGCGTTTGATGTGCTGCCTCTGAGGGTTGTCACCCTCGGTGCATTCTTTAACGCCATGAGGATAACAGATAAGTTGAAGGAGTTTCTGTGCTTGTTTGTTTGAAAGAACGGGATCCAGAATAAGATCTTTGTCTGTGCACAGCCTCTCAGGTTCTTTTAGACAGTGCTCTCCAACCCATTCCTGTAGGTAATCAGAGAACAGATTCACAAGACAGTTCCAAGGCGATATTAACTTTTGGTAAGCTAAAGAGAAAAGAGGTTTTTCCGTATGCAAAACTTGAATTGAACTATGGTTCATGCAACTTGTGAGATTAGAAATGTCTTCTGTCATTCAGTACCACCTGAAAGTATAAGACTGTTAACAGGTTTTCCAAAATTAATTTCTTCTGTACTTTGAAAGCAACTTTGCAATAAAACAAAACTGCAAAAGCAATCTGAGCAGACAGCTGATGGAGGGGGCCTACTGTCTTCTCGGAGTGAGCCAGATTCAGGCAGGAGAAACACCTCAATTTTGAGAGACTGCAGGGAGGTGCTAATAACTAACTAAAGCAGCTTCTTCCCCCAGTAACATACTATTCTGTGTATAAATTGTCCAAATCAGGAAACCCAAACAGAACTCAAATATTGAAATACCTCAGCATTCATCGTTTTGCACCAAAATATATATTACACTTTTCAAATAAAATAACATTGTTTCTCCAAATGAAGACAGAAGAGTAGTTCTAGAGATTACCTGCTGGCAAATTGTTCTTAGCACGTATCGAGCATACTCGCTTAAACTAGCGGTTTCTATGGAAACAGCTTTTCCGCATGATTTCAAAGTGTGAGAGGAACCCCAGATTTCATCCTCATTGAGTTCATCTAACAAGCCTCTCATATGGAAGTCTTCACTCTTCAAGGAGTTGACGTTGTTGGTGCCAATTTCAGCGTCGCCTGTAGAGCAGAAGCACAGAAGCAGAGGGTGAACTTCATCGCCGGCCCCCGTGCCCCCGGCCCGCTCACCCGCCGAGGGACGGCGCCGGGGCACGGGCCAGGCGGGGGCAACGCAGGCCTGAGGCAGTGGCATTCAGAAGGGCAGCACCGACTGAGAATCACCGTGTTCAAAGTATCGTCCACTCACACAGCACCTTTTTAATGGGTATTCCAGAAGCAGGAAAAGGCTTATACAAACCAAACGCAAACAGACGCACTACCTGCTCGATGGGAAAAGGTCTGTGAGTGTATGGGATGGCTTTGGCAGATAAGGGAGAGCTGGGTTACTCGCTCTTCTCAGGTGTCCCTTTTCCATGTCATCTCTCTTGCTTTGATTTATTAAGACTCCATAGATCAAGTTTTGACCAGTGGCCCCTTAACCCACCTTACTGTGAACTTCTTGACAGGAGAGACTGACCCTCCGGGGAGTGGGAAAGGGCAGGGCACGCTGAGGGAGCCTGGCAGCCCCTGCTGAGCCCCTCCTCTGCCCAGCATCACCTCAGCTCTGCGACCACCACCCAGTTTACTACCAACATCAACAGCTAACACGACGTGACGGCCTGCTTCTGTTGTTCACACACACTCACCCCGGCGCCTCTGGTGACAACACACTAGGATTTTTTACTAAAATCTACAGCTACCAGCAAAATATTTCAAACTACGGCACCAAGGAGACCGATGGCCTTTTCAGCAGCTGTGGCCACATCCCCAGACGACTATGTATGTACACAGAGTGGTCAGAACACCACGGTGCGCTGGGCCCTCCCGCGCACTCTGTTCTCCCATCACTGTTTCTCTGTTCCCTGGTACTGCATTGCCCTGGACGAAAAAAAAATGAGGGTTTACTAGAGTCACTGCGAAGAAAAACAGCCAACGCCTGTGCCCCCACCCTGGTTTGTGCCGCTTTAGAGTTGCTCCTAAATAAACAGCATACAACCCTGTTTCCAACAAGACTGGACTCGTATTGAGCAGCACATCCAAAGCAGAGCCCTGACGGCCGGGAGGAGCGGCCCGGGCCCAGGCGGACCCTCCCGGGGGCGGCAGCGGTGACCGCGGGGTTCGTCCCTGACCCCTCCGCCCTACGTCACAGGGAGACTGCATGAAGAGCCTTGTCACCCCGAGACACACAGAAATGGTTTTTTAAGGAGGCCAGTGACAAAGCAGCAGCGCATACCCCAAGACGTGGAAGCGGTTATCATCCCGCTGTTCCCCAAACCCAGACCAACCTGGAACCCCCTGCACCGCCGACCCAGCGGCTGGCAGAGCAGACGCCTCGAGCCCTGCAGAGCCCAAAGCTCAAAGAGTGTGGGAAACAGGATGAGGGAATCCTGTGCCCCACACACGTGCAAACAGCCTGTCCACACCCTCCCTGTGCTCCCGCATCTCGGGAGCTGGTGAGCGCAACTGTATCAACCCCAAATCTGTACCTGTGAAGGACAAGAGGGAACAACCTGGCAGACGAATTGTAAGATGAAGAGACTGATACCAAGGCACACAGGAAGCTAAAGCCATCCCCGAACACCTTGATAGAACCTGAAGACATTTAATACACCCTAGAGCAGTTGACTGCAGCACCGGCTTTCATTGTGGGTAGAGATTATTTTTTCAACATAGATTTCTACTCACAGCTTTATGCAACAGCTGTCATTTATCTGATGCTTTCCCTCAGAAAATCAAGTACAATTTTTAATTAACTAATGCAGGGTGCCAACAAAAGACAGCTCCAAATACAGCATTTTGGGTATGGGAGGAGAGGTGCTGCAGTGAGGCACAAAGAAACCGTGTGCCCGAGCCTTCCTTTGTACTGCCCTGCACCAGGCCCTGTCCAAACCCACGGAGAGGAAACCACAGGTGGTCACACTACACACCAATAATGAGGAAAAAGAGCAAATCTCAGCACTCTGAATAGCGAGAAAACATAGATAATGGCCATAAATGTATTTCAAACTCACTCTCCAATCCATCAGTCCGTCCCAGAGAGCCATGCCTTTAACATCTCTCCCAGTACAGTCCCACAGCTGAGGATCACGGGGGATTTGAGACAGTTCTGAGACACTGGCTGACAGAGAATGTACTAATGCACTCCAGTCCGAGGTCTGCTTCTGTGGGTGTGTCCATATCTGGAAGGTCTTGTTTCTTTAACTGGACATTTGCTTCGCTCCAAAAATACTCACCGCCATAGGCCACACAAGCTTTAACTGAATTTAAGCCAAACCAAGGCTCTGAGGCAATTACTTCTTTGGAAAAGTAACACACTCGTCATTTGTGGAGAGTTGCTTAGCGGTGACTCTTTTACAACTTCCACAATGACAGACACATGTGATTTGTGGTAAAACATAGAAAAAGGTGGGAAAAACTATCTGAGACCGTATTTCCTCTCTGTCTTTGAGAGGGACTCGCCTGAGTTTGAAACGTACTGGGACTTGGTGGCAGGGGTAGGGGTCAAAATGTGCAAAAGCCACATCTGCTTAAAGCCTCATCAGCCAGGCCTGACTCCCCAGAGAAAAATCCTCTCTTGACCTGTGGGGGAAGCGCTGCTCACAGCTACAGAAGCACGGACAGCATCCACATTTTTCTCTTGTCATCAGGGTTTTCCTTTTCCAGGAGCGTTCCCAGGGAAGTCAACTAGCACCATCTGTTTTTTACCAGAACAAAAACATTACACGTGACTCTGCATAATCTTACCAAGCATCAAAATTGCTTTTAAGACTGCAAACACAGCTCCCACTTCTATACTGTTGTGAGCAGCAGCCAAGAGGTGACGATCACAAGAAGAACGAATTCCAGGAAATAATTTCCCTGTGGAAAGAAGAGTAAATCTTGTAGAAAATTTCTTCTGCACAAAATCCTTCTCATGTAGAATAGCTATAGAAGTACAATAACTGAATGAAGAACGGAATTTTCTGAAATTGAAACTAAAGACCAACAGGTAAGTCATTAAAGTCATCCCCGGGGATACAGGGTCATGATGTATTAATATCAAAATCAGCTATGGTCATTTAAATGTAAAGAGAAGCCTGTCATTTCCCTGTGTCCACAGAAACAGGGAGTTTAACAACAAAGAGACACTGAAGTGTATTTTGGTTTTGACTTCACAGATTTAGGAAATTACCTCCCTCACCTAGTCTTCAAAACAAATGAGACCAATTTAATTAATATCAATGCCTGCTGCACAGTTAAGCCTCGTGCTGCAGCTCAGACTGCAAAAGCAGTCAGTGAGTGCTTTTTCTAACTTGAAGGAGAAAATAAACCAAAAGACAGGGAGGAAGGGAAGGAGAAAGGATGAATCTACCACCTTTCTGAGGTGGTTAACAGCCATATCTAAGAAAAGTCGGTAATGTGGTCACATGTTGTTTGATTTGCACTGCTTCCTAGGGTTCAGACATGACCTCTCCTATCCATTCAAATCCACTTTTATTTCTAGGGAAGCCTGGGACCGTGTGACACGTTTCTGTTACTCAGAGAATATTGTTCATAGCTCTTACTTGTTTTGCTCAAATATGCAACAAAAGTTCATTCACTTCTGGACCAAAAATAAATTATTATTACTTTTAGATGGAAGAATTTGACACGATTTAAGAGCTGATATCTTTTTTTCTTTCATTTCATCTTCCCATAGAAATACTCTCGTCATCAAATTTGCTGAAATACTTCGAAGTCAAAATACAGGTTATTTCTGGGCTTGTTTCCTTTTAATTCTTAGGTGCTTGTTCCTTGCCCTTTTTCTTCCTCTTTTGGTCTGTGGCAAACACACAGAGGTCAGACTACAGAATATTCAAATTTAAAAGGAAAGAGGACTACACTGAAACATCCTGAGAACGAATTTCCTCATGTTTCCTCTCTTGGACCAGATGCTTTATTACACCCTGTGTAAGGCCACATCTCTACCAAAGTGGACGATGCGTTTCCCTGTTGGCTCTCCGTCACTGCGAGGTGACCCACTGCAGGAGCTGTCACTGCCCCGACAGCGCTCAGGACGGAGGAAGGTGGGGACCAGGAGAAGGGCTGCCCTGCCAACAGCAGCCCCTGCACAAAACCAGTACTAACAGGTCCCAGGCTCACGGGATTGTTTCAGTGAAGCTCCAAACCAAAATGAGAACCATCAGGACAGAGCAGTTCTTCTAAATGCGTTCCTCTTTGCCAGAGTGTACACAGATACTGTGTTAAAACTTAATTTTCTTTTTGAAGATGCAATATTAACATGGCGAAGTTGTACATCAACATTATGCCATGCCTGGGTAGCCAGGTGGTGATAATGATTTTCAGCAAACTTCTGTAGTTCTACATGCACATAAAACATTTCCCAAGCAAGTAAGAATGGTACCTATCAACTAGTGAACATCTGTCATTTTAAACTGGCTGTCCTTTCTACTTGCACTATGGATATTTTCACCCATGAAATCTGAAGCCATCAAAAGTCACATGGGTTCACTTTGTGAACCAAAAGGACCACACAGCTGGCACCTTACCTGTTCCCTGGGGAAAGAGGCAGACCTGGGGTGTCCTGAAGAGGTGCAGGAGTAGCCGACAGGTCATCCTCGCCCCGGGCTCGGCATCCGGATCTCCGCAGGCTACAGAAGGTAGGATGTGACATAAAGCATCTGCCCAGGACCTCACAAGTCCCAGGGGCAGGCCTGGAAATGTCCCACCTCACAGCCCCATTTTAAATGGGAATACAATCATTTCATCAACAGGAGTCAGCATTTATGGCCTTGAGTTGTTAAAAACCAGGAAAGAATAGCATAATTTTTGGTAAGCAAGAGACCTAACTAATGGCAGAAGAGAACACATAGTTAAAATGATTTTTGACAGTCAAATCACAAATAAGAAACACAAATCTAAGCAGGAAGTGAAAGGAAATGTGTGAAGTGGCCAGCAAAAAGGACAGCAAATGCAGAACTCCAGGGCTGGAGGCAAAAATCAACGAGGTCAGAGGGGAAACGCCAGCGTCGGGCAGACGGCTGCCAGGAGGAGAGGCAGAGCCCGAGCAGATGTGGCAGACATCTGCACACACAGCGGAGAGCAGGGGGAGCTGGGAGCAGAGGCCAGGCTGCAGGACACCAGGGGACAGCGCGCCCTCAGCTGCTCCAACAGCACCCGCCGGCGCGGCATTGCCGATCGCACTCGGTGTTGGGAGCCGCGGGGACACGGGTGCTGTGAGGCGCCGTGCTGGCGTTCACAGGGGAGCAGGGAGCACAGCACACTGCCTACTCAGTCAGCAGAGAATCCACAGAATCACAGAATCATCCAGGCTGGAAAAGCCCTTGAAGCTCCTCCAGTCCAACCATGAACCTCACCCTGACCGTTCCCAACTCCACCAGATCCCTCAGCACTGGGTCACCCCGACTCTTCAACCCCTCCAGGGATGGGGACTCCCCCCCTGCCCTGGGCAGCCCATTCCAACGCCCAACAGCCCCTTCTGCAAAGAAATCCTTCCTAATAATTCTTAACAAGTCTTAAGTTTTTAATTTTAAGTTTCTCTCTTGGCATTTCCTTACCAGCTGCAAGAAGAGAAGGCAGGGCGACGTGCTGAACCACGTCTTCCAGAGAAAAGCACTGCCGGGCGATCAGTATGGCAATGAAAGTGGCCAGGGAATCGTGGAACGACAGGTCACTCACCTTGAAGGAAAAACATTGCAAGGCTTCACACAACAGGACACACACCACTGCTGTGGTTATTAAGTAATTAATTATAAACAGTAATATGTCTACACACAAGCATTTGTCTCTACATTTTAATGCACTTCCCAAACATTTTATGGCAAATACTAATAGCTCTTAACTTAACACATACCTATTTCAAATACCACAAATTCTGAAATAAAACCATTAGTCTCATAAAAACTTGAGAAAATTTTATCAACCTATAAAAACGGATAACAACAATACTCATTCCTTAGCTTCAGGACAAGAGTATGTCCCCAACGTACACAGCTTCACTCTGTTCCTAAAGGAACATGTAAGCAAACTATAGATAAACATATTGAATCAGATATTGGATAACATTAGTCACCATAACCCTGCTGACTTTACCAGGACTACGGTAACTTACACCAGGTGAGCAAGAAACAGCAAAGTGTAGCCCCCCTTCTACAATCTAAGAGCCAACACCAAAATGGGGTCTTGAAAACAGAGACAGTTTTTTACACATCCATCAGCATTTCAGAAAAAGTATGTGGACATGCATGCTCCTTTTAAAGAGTAGCTCTGATATCCTGTGTCATTCCATAATAAAGGGACAAAAAATGTACACAGAGAAAACTCTAAGCACTGCCCAAATTCTACATTAACCCTGAAGATGTAGGAAAGAATAAAAATCAGTCAGGGATCTCATTAAAAGCCTGGAAAACTCCAATGGATACAGGGCTAAATGTGTGCTCCGTGTTTTGTACTGGACGAAAACCTTACCGTACCTCTAAGCCCACGCTAGGTAAATCGGTTTAACAGGTATTTCAGAAGATATTGAACTTACATCCACACTGCAGAGCAGATCATTGAAACCCCAGACATGATTTGAAGAGCAGCAAAGAGCTTTTACGACCCCTAACCACTCTGAGCTAAGCACCGTGCAGCATGCCGTCAGCTCTGCGCAAAGGTTTGCTATGTCATTAATCCTAGGAAAGAAGAGAAAAACTAATACAGAAGCAAGATAGTTTATCAACAATATTTAGGTCAAAGCAGATCAGTGCTTGGCAGAAGAACTGGTGTTTCCCTACTTAAGGTGGGGGTTTATGTCCGAACGTGCTTACGCTACCATGCATAGAACCCAGGGTTATGCAGCTGTGGACAACTGGGGCATCTGGGAAAAAACCTGAGACTTGTACCCCACAAGCTGCATCACCCAGCCTGGAGCAGCACAGGGCCTTTATCTGGCGTAAGCCCCACCCTGCACCCTGCCCGTGTGACGGAGCGCCCGCAGCCCCCTGCCCCGCTGCCACCCCGCTGCCGGAGCCCCCCCGCCCCTGCCAGGCCGGCGCTGCTGTCTGCGAGAGGAGACACACGGAGTCATTAATGAATTTTACTTCACAGATCACACCCTGGGTAACGTGTGAGTTGGTGTGTGATTCAGAGTTATGTAACATTTAAAAAAAACAGAGCGGAGTTGACTCATCCCAGTGCAAGTTATTTTTTCTCTGTTTCACAGTGAAACTCGTTTGGCCACATTTAGATGTTCCCCTTTATCGCTCTTACAACACTGCTTCCCCTCAGCTGCTCTGCTCCGCCAAGGATGCCCCACATTTCATAGAACCACAGACTGGTTTGGGCTGGAAGGGACCTCAAAGCCCATCCAGTGCCCCCCCCTGCCCCGGGCAGGGCCACCTTCCACTAGCCCAGGTTGCCCAAAGCCCCATCCAACCTGGCCTTGAACCCTTCCAGGGAGGGGGCAGCCACAGCTTCTCTGGGCAACCTGTGCCAGGGCCTCACCACCCTCACA
>ML997588.1:5385183-5486341 GCA_010365825.1 Otus sunia
GAGTCCCTCCCCCCTTTCCTGTAGCCCCTTTCAGCCCTGGGAGGCCGCTCTAAGGTCTCCCCGGAGCCTTCTCTTCTCCAGCTGAACCCCCCAACTCTCTCAGCCTGTCCTCACAGGGGGGTGCTCCAGCCCCCTGAGCAGCCTCATGGCCTTCTCCGGACCTGCTCTGAACATTTCAGAGACAGCTTCACACTGGGGACAGGGAGAAGGATACAGGAACTGCACACACTTTGGGCAGGAGTCAATCAGAAAAGAAAAGGAAAAAAAATCCACAATTTCCTTAAGTTTTGTGATCTGTAAGCAACTTTAAAAAAGACTGCCAGCTACTGCTGCACCTAGGCCTAACTATCAAGACCAAGATTTTCTTAATAAAAGTTGGAACAGAATCAGAAGAGAACACCAAATTCTGGTGGTTTTGATTGTATAAGAGCAATAAAGGTGCTGGGTGCAGAGGTAAAGGCTGCATCCAAAAACTGGTGCCCACCTCACTCTACATCACAGACTTCCCAGCATGGAAAATCAGGGTAAAACAGTTTCAACACTGTGGTGCTACATTTGCCCAAGAAGGCTGAGTTTGTGTGTTTACACACTGGAAGGAGGAAGCAACTGAGAGCAGAAGATCTGAACTACAAAAGAAAACATACTGTCAGCGTAAAACCTGATGTTAAGTTGTTAACTGATATTGTTTTCCTGCGAGGGTTCTTCACTATACTTCTTGTGAGTAACTTGAGATCCCCTGAGAAGATCTAACATAGACTTAAGACCCACGAAGTGTCCCGCTGGGTCAGAGCCAAGCTCCACCTGAGGGGCCAGGAGGCAGCGACAGCCAGACAGCGCGGGGCCACCGCTCGCGGCCCGACCGCGACTCGGACTGCGCACCGGGAGATCCAGGCTTCTCTTCACGTGTAACTGGCAGCTGGTGTAACTCTGGTACCTTCTATCCAGTAAATAATACTTAAAAAAAATATTTTAATACTTTTAAAAAATGGTTTTGGAAAAACCTACATATTACCTACAAAGATGAAATCCATAATAAATAAATTACACGTTTAATAAATCAAACACCGACTACATGAGAAGAAGGAAACGACCTAATTCAGAACCATCCCTTGTTTACAGGCTTCTAAGGAGCAAAGAATGTTCTGAGCAGTTCTGTCTGAAGTGGCACAACTGCTGATTCCAGAGCTCACTGCCTGCCTTACCGTGAGGACCTTCTACTTGTCACTCCCTACCACCAAATCACACAGATTGAGTTCGTGAAATAACCCAGAGGAAACTTACTCAATACATTGTCAGCAACCAGAAAGAGTAATGAATGAAAACAATTGCAAACAAGACCCCAAACAAAAAAGGTAAAAGGAAGCCTCATCTACAGCATGTGACTCCAGCCCGGTCTGCCTTACCTGCCTGCATCCTGGTGCCCCATGCACACGTTCATCAGCGCGTTGCAGACAAAGCTGTAGCGGTTGGCCGCGTTATCGCTCAGGATCTTGCCCAGCATTGAGTAGTTAATGCTGTGAGCAGAAGGATTCTCAATAAAATCTAGCATGAACTCTGGGTCCCACAGTAAATTGGAATTTGAAGGCTGAACATTGCTGTATATTGTTTGCTTCACCTTAGAACAGGCACTACTGAGGACCAAAAAAAAGAGAGAGTTGCCAAAACACGTCCTTTGCAGGAACGCTGTTGAACATACCACGTGGGGTTAGAAAATCCTCATTTGGTTACCACTCTACACAGTTTCAAACTCATTTTTGATAAGGGGCATCTACCAGAAAATAAGGCTGATACATCAATTTCATTCAAGTTTTCTTGCAAAGTCTCACGTTTCCACATTGCTTCTATGACGTTTCTGTGAGCAGCTGGTGAGGACCAGCCTGCTCAGTCCTTACTAGCAATAACCCTCCGGAGCACCACACACCTCTACAATCAACTGTAACAGAGCTTCACAACGCTGCTCCCCCTTTATGTGCCATCCCAGTGAACTGCAGTGGTGGTGAGAAGAATTAGTTATGGAAAATGAAAAAAATTTATCTAAACTAAAACCTCTACATTTGGTAATAATGTGACATAACAGACAACTTTCTGAAATCAGGAAACAGCAAAAAGATACTTAAAGGTCATATTTTGACATTAATAATTATGACAAAAGGTCACAAAATGTTCCAGGCTAGGAATACCTCTATGTTAATTGGCTTTATTTGGGGGGAAAAAAAGGTGTTAGTGAAGAATGCAAATTCCACATGCCAAATGTTCTAAGGAGGGTTTGTCTCAAGCTTTGGGTCTTATACCACAGCTGGAAACCACGTCCACGTGGATGAACTTCACTAATTATCCCAACTGGGAAGGCTTCCTCATTACTGAGAAAATCTATTCACTGAAATTAACTTAAAATAGATGGAATGTTTTAGAAGCCCACCAGCCACAGGAGGAAAGGACAGAGGAGGCTCTGTGCTGCCTGGAGGGGCAGTGGGCTTCAGACGCTCCATCAGCAGGATAATTAATCTACAAGAAGGGTCATGACTGACGTTAACCCTTTGCTCTAACAGCCAGTGTAACAGCAAAGGGAAAACCCAACTCGTGGAAAACAAATACCCCCTGGCTCAAACCTCAGGCACTAGTAAAGGGGCACCCCGGGCACACGCAGGTCCCCGACACTGTCGTGGCAGCAGCCACCTGCGCTCACCCCACGGGCCACAGAAAGGTCCAAAACCCAAACGATACAAAAATGTGAGCAAAGCGGCCTCTGAAACTGTACTTGCACAAGAAGTAATGCTGGGGGAGTGGCCAGAAGATAAGGTTAAAAAAAAAGTGAAGGAATGATTTTAAAAAAGGAAGTTTAGTGAATGCAACTAACTACACCAGGCATACTAAAGCAAACCATGCAGCTCGCTTAGCAAAGCCCGGTCATGAGAAACACTGCAGGGGAGAGCAGGAGCCACATGAGAAACACTGCAAAATACGGGAGGTAAGGCTCTAAATCCAAACATTTCTGAACTGTAGTTATTGTCACTTCAAACTGACTTAGAGAGAGAGAAATAGCTGGACTTAGAGCGTGCTAAAAAGGGCTAAACAAACTGGCGTGTACAGCCACCGCTTTTGGGTTTGTTTCAATTGTAACAAGGAAACCAAGAAGAAAACGAGTGTAGCACTATTATCTTATGCACAGCTGTTTAAAAAAATGTATACAGAAATTTTATTAGCAGTTTTCAAAGAATTTCTAACTCCACTTGTCTGAAAAAAAGGGGATTCAAATCACATGTGCTGTATATCACATATTTAATATAAGAATTATTACCTTAAATATCTCTGTATTACTAGATGATGTTTTGATTTGCTATTGTAGGTTAGTATTAATTAAAATGTTATTTTTTATTGTGTTACTGAACTTTAGGTTTTAAGCAGAAAAGTGAACATACAACTAAGATACTTCTGTAGTTCTGTATTTCATATTTCTTTTTCTTTTTTCTCATATTAAATGCTACTGTTCCCATGTGTTTGTAAACCTATTAAGATTATTACTGAGAACCCTTTTCCTGCTCCCTATGAAATGAAAACCACAAATCTGGAATACGCAAACCAAAACGAGGTATATAAAGTAGGAGGGGAAACAGTAACTGAAGTGGTTTGTAGGTCTCACAAGATGCATATTTGCATATGACAGCTTTCCACTCCCCCTTTAAAAAGTACGAGCCAAAAATACAGCACACGGGTACCTAAAATATTTTTTTAATTTAAAAATCAAGGAACTGAACATTCGAGCTTAAAACTTCACAAACTCAAACATGTTTGTGCCTCTCCCCACATCAAAGGAAATATTTAATAGTCTATTACAGCTGCGTCAGCTAAGATTTTGTTATTTTTCCACCCAACGTTGTATGTACTACAGCCAATTTGCTGATGTGCTGTAGACCCGAACCAGTCACATCACAACCTGCAAAAGCAAAGGTGTGCGGGGAGGGGTCCGGGGCCTCGCCAACGGCACGGGGCTACAAGGAGGGCTCGGCTCTGCTCCTCCTCAGCCTGCACCCGCGTGGGCTGCGCCGCCTCAGGACCCCGCGCTGCGCTGGCACGGGCGAGGAAACTGCCCCAGTAAAGGTAAAGCAGCAACAGTGTACTTTCCACGGAAAGCAAACTGGACTGAAACCAGCGCAGCCTGCAGCAGGCTGGGCAGCAGTGAGAAAAATCCCATTAGCACCCACCTGAAAAGGTCTCCAAACTTGCTTCTCAGGTGACTGCAAGACACGTAGAGATCGTAGAGGTAAGCTAAGATACACCTTTCTGGGGAGGAACACTCCGAGGGATTGACGACGTGTTTTACCACCCCACACAACCTGCAAAAATAAAACCATTCCAAGTTCATTCCAACACACCTCAGAAACGCGCCTCGTGCTGCTCCATCTCAGGTAAACCCCGCTGCTCCCTGGGCACCGCAAGGACAGAGCTGGCGTCTGCAGCCTGAGGGGCTCACGAGCTTTGGTGGACACAGAGGCACTCGGGGAGCCCAGGGCGGAATGGGGCGAGGGGGCAGAAAAATCAAGACACGCAGCTCCCCCCTGTTCCTCGATGAAGAAGAGCACAGGTCCTGCCAGCCCCCAGCAGCGGGGAGCCACCCGCTGCCCTCCCCCACGCTCGCTGACGGCCTTCCAACAGCGGGGCGACAGGCGGCCTCGCTACCTCAACCTCAATGCAGTTTTTACTTAAGAGAGAACACCAAAAAATATGTCTTTTTGGAAAACCATAGCACGAACCCTTCAAAGACTTGGGCAGTTTGCTCTGAGTTGAGGATGAGGCAGGCGTGGTAACGCCGCAGCACGGCCACGATGCAGACGCAGAGCCCCGTGGTGTAGCTTCCCGCCAGGCTGGAGGACTTCAGCAGCAGCTCTGCCTCCACCACGCTCAGCTCGTTCAGCAGCTGAAAATGCACACACAAAAATCACCAACTGAACACCACTTCCAAGTTAAACACATAAAATACGTGAAAAAAAACCCAAAACACATTAAGGAAAAACTGTATGGCAAACAAAAATGAAATTCCTTACTACAGGACAGGGGAAAGAGGAGCAAAATAAACTGGTAAAGTATCAGAAATGTCCCTCAGAACTGCTCCTCAGAAATACACGGCATTTGTGGCACCCAGGTGCTTTGCTGTGTAACATGATGGTTCAGCCTGAAACTGCGAAGTCCATCCTAAAATACTCTGTGCTAAAATAATCCAGAATTTTATTAATTTTGAACAATTTTAAACCAAATTACACCTATTGATTCTCCACAACTGTCAAAGTAAGACAGAAGGGGAAGTAGCTGGCACTCAGAGGTCAGAAAACCGAAACAGATGAAAGCGCACGGCAGGAAATCAGGAGAATTTGCAGTCCGGCTCTCGCTTTTTTTCTGGTTTTACAGAAAACATACCACAGCTTTATCCTGACATAACCCCCCCCAAAATGAACTCTGTCTACCTGTATTGCAAAGTCGATAAGCCCATTGATATTCAGTGCTGGCTCCATGAGATCAAAGATGAGCTGTATATGGTGAGCCAAGGGAAGATGGTAGGATGTTCCTGAGGCAAAACTAGTTATCTGCTCCAGAACGTTACTGGAGATCTGTGAAAATAAATGTTGAAAAGTCACACAGTGACTGAGGGCTTCTCAGATACATCCGTGCTCCCAACCCCCTATTTTATAAGAGGTAACAGCAAGTGACAGCATTTTGCAGACAAAAGCACTAACGAATCATGCGTGAGTACATCTATTACTCTGCTATCCTAGTCGTAATGCCATTTTATTTTCAAAACTGACAACACAGAAAATGCTGTTCTGCTGCTTTACAGCTGAGAGTCAAACTGTTCTTAATACCTACAATACTAATTTTTATTCTGTGGAGTATTTGATTTTTAAGAAGAGGCAAAATCGTTTTCCCTTCCATCTTACTGCATTGTGATATTTTTATTGATGGTTTTCAGGTAATTAATAACACATCATCCTGCAAACAAACCCTGTCATAAATTCATTCAAAAGACCAGATCCAAATAGGCCTTATAAATTAAGTATCAAACGTGTAGCTCTTTTACTTTGCTTTTTATGCTAGCTTCTGGTTATTAAAATACACTTAAAAACAGTAATACCTGACAAACTGATTAGATCTTATGCTAATATATTTGCACAGTTACAAGTCCTAATATAAACCAGGAAAACTGGACTTGTCATTTAAAACAAATTATTTATGTTCTCCAGTCAGCCACTGATACAGCTTTGTATCAGTAAAGGCTATAAAACCTAATAGCCAGAAAAGAACAAACTGAATAATCCACCAGCTTCTCCAAGATGCTCTGTTGCACAAAACCCCAGGATTGTTCACTGTCCTTCACAAACACCAACACAGTAACACACCTTATACACATGCAGGAGATTGGCTAATAAGTACCTGATTTATCAATGAGCCCTAAACAGTGCTGTTAAGGGAAATTTATGTAAATTTATTTCAAATTTTTCATTACCAAATCATGACATCTGTAATAATCCAGAAAGCTTCTTGCAAAAGAAACAAACAAAACCCCCCAAACAAACCAAGCAAACACCCAAGTATCTAGGGATGCTGGTGTTTTAGAACACCAAGGCAGCATTTTTTTCTCTCGCCTTTGAAGCAGTGCACCGAAAATTCCTGGTCCATACAAAACACTTCCAAAAACCTCGATTTGACTCCTATTTGGTATCTCTACAGCAGAACGTGAAAGGCCACGATTTTACAAGGGGAGTACCTGAGATGTCACCTGATGTTGATCAAAATAGGACAGTTGCTGCAGCTTTGTGAACACGGTCTCTAGGGTTGGAAATGCTTCTTGTTTGGTCTTCCTGGCTTTTTGTCCTTCATCCCCAACTTAAAGACAAAAAATTATATCGGTCATTTTATATTTAATGGAGCCCTAGCAGTTTTGCATTATTACTGGTTTAAAAATCAATAAAAATCTTCATAAGCTTCACTCATGACTACCTAAAACCCTACCTGCCTCAGTTTTCCACTATATCTGGGACAAATATATGCCACAGCGTGTAACAATATCAAAGCTACTTTGAGGTTATTCCAATGCAAAGCCCAAGACAGGCTGAAGAGCAGCCCGTTTCTCTGGGAGGGTAAGGAGCATGCATCACTGGCTGCCCCGTGTCTCCGGGGGGGGTTCAGCCCCTTGGCAGCAGTTACAGCCCAGCGGTTACAGTGGAAACAGGGACTGCAGGCGCAGCGGCCCCGGCGTTGCGGCGCAGGCGTGGGGCAGGCCGGCTCCGGGCAGCGCTTCACCCTGCCACGGCCAAGGGGGCGAGAGCCAAACGACGTGATCAGCAGGCACAGCTCCAGACAACGTGCTGACACCTCACGGCCCCTGTCACCTCCACCCCAGGCCACCGACAGCAGCGTGAAAGCACTTACCACCCATTTCAGTCGTACTCTTCTTATTCAGAATTTTGAGGATGTCTTTGGTGATTTTCTTCAGCTGATGCCTCGCTTCATCACGCTCCTTGCCGACACCATAAAGGAGAATCATGCGCTGGTTACACTCGTGACTTGAAGATTCATCCTGGAAAGACCAGATAGGAGTGAAGTCTCTTTTCTTTTTTCTGCACCCACCTGCAGAAACCCGACCCACATAGCCCAGACTGCAATAAACAATAACTGACTCGGTGTCACAAAAAGCATCTCCTGGGGTTGTCCGTGTGGAGGAAACGGTGCCAAAAGAAATCACTAAAGAGCAGGGTAAAATTATAGCAGGGGGGAAATGTCATTTGATACTATGAATTCTGTATGTATCTGTAAGGACAGTCAGAGGATGCAGACAGGTGACCCTCCTAACTATCCCCTGGAGCAACAGTCAGTGGCAGATTAGTAAACAGAAGACAGATGTCTAGAAACCATGTGACATTTCTCTTATTATGTACAAATCCATTGAAAAAAAGATGCAGCCCAACTCCTAAACTCCTACTTTGCACATCTCAAAGAAACTGAAATACGTATAGTTTATGTGAATTGTAACTTGTTATATTTATTCTTTTACTAAAACATAATATTGATGCACTGTATATAACTTAAAAACTTTCAGCACTGCTCTGCAAGTCATATAAAGCGTAAATATTTTGTTCAGTAACATACTTACCTCCTCCAAACTAACCAATCGCTTCTTTCAACTGCTTAGCAAGTTTTTAAAAAAGGCTGTGTACAAAAATAACACTAAAGAATCACAAGGCAGGAAAGTAGTAGATGAGACTGCAACTCTACGCTCAGAAAAGTTGCCCAGTCTTACAAAATACACGCTGTCTTTTAAAAATAGTGATTCTGTTGTTAGCACGTCAAAAGCAGGAAGTAAACATCTAATTATTGTAAATAGATCTATTTCTCTCTCTCTTCTAGAGGAAACAAAAGCAGAAGCACTGCAAGTGTCACCTGGAATTTGCAGCTGTCTCTGGCTCAGAAAGCGGCGCAGAGCCAGAGGAAGGTCTGTCTCAGAGCCGGGATGTGGAGCTGCTCCTCCAGCCCCTCTCTGCGCCGCGGGACGCGCGCCTGAACGCTGCTGCCTGCTCCGTGGTGAGGAGCTGGAGGAACCGCCAACAGCCTGGGCCAGCAGCGCCAGCGCCCCGGCACAGGGAACAGCCCAGCCTCTCCTTGCTCTGCACGGTAACCTCCTCTTTGATTTCGGGGTGCTGGAAGGTGTCTGATTTTGCATGCTTAGGGAACACGTATTTCATTGGGATTAGACTTGGCAGCTGAGTACGTTACATGCTCAGGCATAAGCCAATCTATTTCTCTTACAGATAGAAATAAAACTTTGCAGCTCTGTAGGGAAGTGGTCAGGGAAGTTTGGGCATCGGCTGACAAAGCATCAACTCCCCGTGTGTGTTATTTTACAAAGGCAGAGGTCGCACAGCACCACAGCAGCGTTCACAGCAGCATCACCACACTGCTGAAACTCGCTCCTTTTGAACGGCAGCACTGACCACCCGGCACCCCGCCTGGCTTTCCCAGGCCACCTGATCGGATCTGATCGAGGTTTTGGGACTGAGGGGCAGTTGCCAGCCCAGCCCCTGCGGCGGGTCAGGCGGGTGCCAGCCACGCAGCACCTGGGGACGACCGGCCAGACACCACGCTCTCGGTTTCGCGGCAGGAGGGGCTCGGAGGGGCTGCGCAGGGGCCTCGGCACCGACTTCAGGCAGGCGCTCGCTGCAGAGCAGGGGGGCTGCAACGCCTGCGCAGCTCCCGCCTGCCGGCTCGGGTCAGTGACGTTTTAGATGTATTTGCAACACGGCACCGGTAAAGCAAATGATTTAGGAAAATGATGGGATAAACTGTCAAACTAGAAGTAAAGGTCTACGTGAATACCCACATAAACAGAGCTACAGATAACTTCAGACTGCTGGCAAATGTGTAACTGCTGAAGGGACCGTGAGCTGGCCCCGTGCTAAGGTGTAGGGTTGAAAAGCAGCTGCTCTTCTCGCACTTTCTTCCCCTTGGAAGCAACAAGCAGTGACTGTGCGGGGTGTCACCTCCCCCCCGGAGCACCTGGGCAAAACGGCAGCAGCCTGTGAGCAGCTATTCCCGGGGTGTGGGCAGGGGCAGGGAGGGGAAGGCAGAGATCAGCCTCAAGGATAACCAAAACCGAGACTGAAATAACACCACTGGGAGAGACAGCCAGCCAGCCAAGCAGAAATACAGTAAAAAGGGGCAAGTTCAGGGCGGTGGGTGGAAGCTCAGGGCGATGGGTGGATGGAAGGTCGCCTCAGCATTTCAGTCCCAGAAGGTCAAATCAGGCCACCTTACAAACATGGCTCCATCTAGCGCTCTTCTCTAGAAACCTGAAGTCCTGGGTAAAATAAAACACAACTTAGAGCAGTCAAAATCCCCAAATAAATGTTCCCAACACAAAAATTAAACATGTACTAAAAAGTCTCGTGACAGATATAACTCACAGTTTCATTTTTTTCTTTTTTGTTTTCACAGGGAGGGGGAAAAGACAAAATGCAAATGAAAGCCGCAACCAACTTCAGCTACTCCAGAAATGACAGCAACTGCACCGCTGATAACAAAATCAGTCAAGTCATTTTTCCTTTGCTTTATACGATACTGTTCCTGGTGGGCATCACCATGAACGGCCTGGCAATGTGGGTCTTTTTTAAAGTATCCAGTAAATCCAATTTCATCATCTTCCTCAAGAACACTGTCATTTCTGACTTCCTCATGATCTTGACTTTTCCATTTAAAATCCTTAGCGATGCAAAGTTGGTATCATGGGTACTGAGGGGATTTGTCTGCCAGGTCACTCAGGTTGTATTTTACTTCACCATGTACATTAGCATTTTGTTTCTTGGTCTAATAACTATCGATCGCTATCGGAAAGCTGCTTCACCATTCAGAACATCAACACCGAGGAAACTTTTAGGTGCCAAGATCCTGTCCACAGCAATTTGGATATTCATGTTTTCTCTTTCATTACCCAACATGATTCTAACAAGCAGGAAGAAAACGCCTGAGAACGTTAAAAAGTGTGCTCTCTTGAAATCCGAGTTTGGCTTAGTCTGGCATGAAATTGTAAACTATGTTTGTCAACTTATCTTCTGGGTTAATTTAGCAGTCATAGTTGTATGCTACATACTCATAAGTAAAGAACTGTACAAATCCTATAAAAGGACAAGATGCACAGGAAAGGCATCCAAAAAGACTGTAAATCTGAAGGTTTTCATCATTATCGCAGTGTTCTTTATCTGTTTTGTGCCGTTCCACTTTACCAGAATCCCCTACACGTTGAGCCAAACGAGAGATGTTTTCGAGTGCTCCGCCCAGAACACCTTGTTTTACCTGAAAGAGAGCACGCTGTGGCTGACATCGCTCAACGCTTGCCTCGATCCATTCATATACTTTTTCCTTTGCAAATCATTCAGAAAGTCCTTGCTAGACATGCTGTGCAAGCACGCAGCACCGTCGGTACTCAGAGCACAGATGAAGGAGCAGAACGAAGGAGATGACACGGACGAGACACCGCTCTAGAGCTCAGAACTACCCACACCCCTTCTTGGCCACACACATTTATTGGTGGCAGTAGCAGCACAAATCCTGAGGAAGAATACCTAGAATTTCACTGGCTTTTTAAGAAATTGTCCTACCAATGAAGCACAAGCACCCTGGAACCATCCCTGTTTGCAAAAATGGTGGAACCAGAAAGCCTGAATAAAACAAGAGCACCGGTTCGGATCACAGCCTCCACCCTGTCAGAACTGCTAGGAAAATGTTTGAACTTATAGTTGGAACTGTAAGAAAAAAATTAAAACAGTGTCTTGTAACACTGTAGATAACTTTATGACCTGCAAAGATTTTGCAGAAATAGCTGAAACTTAGGCCAGAGTAAAGCCTATGGCAACACAAGATCTGGGAAATGCAAGTAAAATCCACACTAACTGTGTTTTTTTTGAATACAGGGGATTTGTCACCTTGTACACAACTGGCAGAAATATAGGACATATGTAGATAAGCTATTTATCTGTGCAGATTTTTGGTAACAGAGTAACATTTTGCTTATCTCATTATATGCTTGCAACCCTTCATCCACTGACCAATAGTTAATAGTTGTATGTCAGAGGAAATTATTTCATAATGACGCATGTCTTGATGTGAGCTAACTCTTCAAATACTTCACCTTACTATGAATAAACAAAAATGTGCACTTTGACAGAGAACAGTATCTTATATTAGAAAAGATACAGACTTAATTTACATAATACTTAGATCTTAGGGAAAGATTGATTTATGGTAAAATCATTACTGATAATTAAGAGCAGCTCTTCTGTACTATACAAAAAATTTAACTACTTCCTCTTTTTCATTTGGAAAAGTTGAAAAAAACCCCGGGAAGTCTTTTCAGGTACATAACATTTTCAAGCATAGCACCAGACACGGAAAAGATCCTAGGCTACTGTAATAAATTATGGTTCATTTCTTATCACTGCAGAACAGCTGCATTCAGACGCATGTTTCTCCACCAGGCAAGAGCTCGGTCCTGCCACAGCCATTGCCCATCTACCCTTAACTGAGCCTGGTGGGGCACTGGGTGGTTTTACGAAGGATGCCCAATTTCCTAAAAAGTTAAAAGACAGTTCTTACTTTAGCACTCAGCCTTAGAGTTTATGCATCTCTTATAACCTGCCTGAACGAATTAAATATTTTACAAAACGTCTCGTGTGCTGCTTATGCTGGTCCCTCACGCACACGGCCCGCACTCAGCCCCGGGTGACCCCAGCAGCTCCCCGGACGCGCTCCAGCTGTCCCCGGCAGGGAGGCGCGAGCTGCCCCGCTCCCGCCCTCGTGGGCACAGAGTGGCAATGGCCCGGCAGCTGCTCCTCCCGGCCCACGGGCTGTTCAGACAAGAGACACGGCCGCTACCTGCAGGCCCTTCGTACCCACCGCTTACACCCGGGAGCAGTGCCAGGTCAGTTGGGAAGCAGTTGTGGAAGCACCAGTCCTTCTGTCTTGGCTTTACACAGTCCTCAATGAATGAACAGAAGCGGGGTCAGGCTGCTAGGGACATGTCACACTGATGACAACAGCGAGGGTGACCTTCATCCCGGTCATCCTCCAGGCTCCGTGCTCTCTGCCAGCCATTCACCACCGACACAGCAAGCACACCGACATTAACCAAAATGTAGATACTAAAGCACAAACTTATGCAGCCCCAGACCCTCGAAAAGCAATCCGTGTCTGCCCCCAGAGGGACAGCCTGAACACGAGCAATCTCCCACATGGCAGCAAGCGAGGAGCCAGATCCCCACCTCGCGTCAGCTGGCAGGAAAATACAAGACAAATCACATGTCTCAGCTAAACTTATACAAAAAAGTTCTGTTGACAGAGAAATGCACTCGATTCCAACATTACACGTGACAAACACACAATAAATACAAAGCACACCCTGCAGTGGCAGCAGCTTCTGCCAGAACCAGAAAGCAGCTGTAACCAGCACGCTGCACCACCTGGCTACGTCAACACCAAAATAAACCACAAATCCCGTTCTGGAGATCAAAAGTCAAGCTCAGGTTCATGTGTCGATATGAACAGGCTCCAGAGGGAGGGCACAGTTTCTGAATATGTCGGTGCAGGTGATTCTGTAGCCGAGTAACCCACGGTAAGGGTGGCTCTGAGCAGACTTTCTGGTCACGCATTTGATGACGACCAGTGCTGTCCAGAACAGGGGAATTCACACGCACAGACAAGAACTCAGAGCTGCATCTGAGGATTATCCTGGAAAACTGTCAGTGTTTGCTCATCCCACATCTCTAAAGCAGCCAAATCGTAATGGCACAGTGTAGGTGCCATTGGGTCTGCCCCACATAAAAAAGCCAGAAAACGTGCCTGTCTCCATGGATCCGGTCATTCTTCTCTTTGTTGGTCCAGGAGAAGATAGTGCACTTCCTGAGAGAGAGCAAAAGAAAGAGGGAAAAGCCACAGCAAACATGATAACTAACTCAGACAGTATGTGAAAATGAGGAAGGAAACAGCGTACCACACCAACAGAAAAAGTCTCATCTTTCTACACATTTCCCCATTCCTAATACTTTGCTCGTGGCTTCTGTCAGCAGAGGAACAGCGGATGACCCGGAGACAGCCCAAGAGCCCCCTCTGAAACACCCGTGCCAGCTTTGCTCAGGTACCCCACGGTCGGAGCGTTCACGTGGTGGGACGGGGCACTCGGTCAGCTGCTGCCAGATGCAAGAGGCTGATAACCAGCAGTGCAAATCTGATTTGAGAATGATTTTAAAACTGTGCTGAGAAGGGAAAGACGGTGTGTGCTTGGTGAGAAATACCAGAAGTCGCTTCCCTGGAAGCACTTTGCTTTTGGGCCACAACTGTAAGATTTCTATTCTACATTAAAATACATTTCCATGTAAAGATGAATGGTGCTCTAGGCACTCTGCTGTTACACCTTGCTGCTCTATTATCCTAGGCCTCCATAATGAATATACACCATTTTAACTTTTCATTAGACACTAGTATGTGAACAACTTAGGCAAAGATTCAGATTTTCTATGAACTAGAAGAGAAATCAGTTGGTCTATTTAACGCACGCTCAGGTTTTGTGCTTATTTGTGCAAACCTGCCAGTCACTGTAAGGAACATGTAGTTCTAAATACAGAATGTTATGTTTTGTGTTTTCTCTCTCCTTTTCACTCAAGTCTATTTTGAACAATGGGAGACTTTGCAAACGAGAGCACTGTCAGTAACTCCAGTGGAGCACTCCCCTCCGCACCGTGCCACCGAGACACCACAGTCACCCACCTCGTCTTCCCAGTGCTGTACACACTCGTCTTCCTTCTGGGACTCACACTGAACAGCCTGGCTTTTTGGGCTTTCTTCCAGATTCCAAGCACATCGACTTTCATTGTCTACCTGAAAAATATCTTGGTTTCTGATTTTATAATGACCCTGATGCTTCCTCTGAAAATCCTGACGGACTCTGGCCTGGGACCGTGGCAGCTCAAAGCCTTTGTCTGTCGCTTCTCAGCCGTAGTATTTTATGACACCATGTATATTAGCATAGTGCTGCTCGGCCTCATTGCTTTTGACAGATTTCTCAAGATTGTGAGACCTTTTGGGAAGTTCTGGGTGCAAAACCTGACCTCAGCAAAGATCCTTGCGAGTCTGGTCTGGCTCTTCTTCTTTGCTCTCTCTCTGCCCAACATGATCCTGTCGAACAAGAAAGCAACGCCCCAATCCGTGAAGAAGTGTGCCTCGTTGAAGAATTACTTTGGACTCAAATGGCACGAAGCTGTCAATTATATCTGTCAGTTCATCTTCTGGACTGTTCTCATCCTCATGTTCCTATTTTATGTTATTATTGCAAAAAAGGTGTATGAGTCTTACGTAAAAACACAGAAGAAAGACAACAAAAGTGAACAAAGGGTCAAGGGGAAAGTATTCATCATTTTTACTGTGTTTTTCTTGTGCTTTGCCCCGTTTCATTTCAGCAGGGTCCCCTACACCCTGAGCCAAACCACGGCCCGGATGGACTGTCGTCTGCAGAACCAGCTCTTTGTTGCGAAAGAGAGCACGCTGTGGCTGGCTACCACAAACGTCTGCATGGACCCCCTGATATACATGTTCTTGTGCAAACCCTTTGTGGAAAAGCTGTTATGCAGGAGAGTGAAGACACTTCGGAAGACAGTTCATACGAACCCAAAAACCGAGCTGGACACACGAACGTCTGCTACCGATTCCTGATTCTGCAGCTTCGCGTTCTACAGTCTCCGCGTACTCATAGAGAAGTTTAAAAATAATTTGTTTTACTCCTGTAGAAAATGAGAGGGTGGTTGTACTGTAATATTAATACGGAATAAAAGCGGCACAACGGATCTCCCTATTTATGCTTGCTGCTCAGCCTTCGTAGGCAAAAAGCTGTTGCTCCAAGCGTGGGGCCCGACCCACCACGGCTCCCCCCCCAGCCGTGCCACGGTGCCGCTGCGCTCGCACCACAGGATCGCCGTTACCTCCAGTCACTCGGGCCGCTTCACAGCCCGAAGAACATAAAAATAGCATCGATGATGCACAAAATTAACAAGAGCGGTTTGCAGCCTTGCGTTGCTGTGCTGGCTCTGCAAAGCTAAGGAGAACAGAGGCTTTGCTGATTTGCTCACTACATCACGTCCACCTGACAGAACACAGACAATCTGTAGCCTATGAATTAAAATACCATGTAAGATAACATAATGCCTTCATATAATTATCTACAGAATAATTCTATCTGCCTTAAAAAACCCTACTTATTAAGATTTAAGCAGCTTACTGACTATGGCTGCTTCTAAGGGCAATTTAGCTTTATTTGGGATTAAAACTCAGAGCTGTTGACTTTGCATGCCAGGAATCCTTACGCTGGGTGTCAGCTCAGCTGGCATGTCGCAAGGCAGGGAGGAGGAGGAACCGTGCTTGACAGCGGGAAGGAGGAGACGGTCCCTCCCCGCCTCTCTCACCCATGTAATTACTTTCCCACTGCCTACGCCGTTTCACCATCCTTCCTCTCCCCTCCCAGCGGGGACTTTGGTGGAGGACACAGGCAGCAGCACCCCAGGACCCCCCCAGCACACACTCCTCATCCTGGCCAGCAGACCCAGGGCTGCTTCCCCTGCAAAGGGCACCCCAGAGCCGGCAGCATTCGTCCCCACCCTACTGCTCGCCAGCGGGGAACACCCAGAAACATCCCCCTTGGTGGCACATTCACCCTTCCCAGTCCCAACGATGGGCAAAGAGAAGGCAGCAAGCAAGGCTGCCGAACCTCCCCCAGCTGGCTCACTACCCCGCTGGCAGAGCTCTCCTCAGCTGTCCCGCAGGGGAAACCCAAATGAACCATGCCTAAAGGGAAGCTGCTTGTCAATCCAAAATCCTGGAATTTATTTCACTATTTTAAGACGTGAAAGAGATACCAACCGTTTACCAACTCCAACTTTACGAAGCATATTAAAAAACCTGTTAACCTGACCTGAGCCCTCAGCAGTGCTTCCCTGCTTCCCCAACAGCACATTTCCACCGTCGCTCATCCCTGACACACTGGCCAGCCCGCAGGACTGCCCCGCACCACAGGCCTCGGGGACAGCCCCACAACCCTCCATCAGCCCCTCTGCCTGCTGTGACACCCTGACACTCACCTCCCGCTGCTCGGGGACACCGTGAGCTGAAGGGTGAGGGTCCCCCCAGCACCTTCCTGAGAGAAGGGTCACGTCCCCTTCTACACGCTTCCCTTCCTCACAAGCTCTCCCACTAGCTTTGTGTCTTCTCACACCTGCCAGGCGCTCTGATCACCGCTGGGTTGCTATTTTTAGAAATTAAATATTTACAGCGGCCTAATACCATCACGCAGGTTGCTCCATACAGCCTGATGTTTTCAAGCTGTTTTTAGATTACCGTGCATTAATGACATCTGCCTGTGGGATTCCCCAGCCTCTGCCACGCAGGTAGATGTGTGTCTTATTTAGCAATTCCCACTGGCCGTGTCTTCTCCGCCAGGCATGCTGCATGCTTTCCGAACCTCTGACACCCTTTGACAACTGGAAACCCAGCTAATCCCCAATCAGCTTCCAGCTGGTTCCAAACTTCCCTGTAAATCAACGTTTTCTCTGACTGTGTCCTCCTCTCAGGATTAAATGCTATTGAGGAATTAGTTCCTCTCTCGCCACACACATACAGCGTTTAACAGGATTAACTTGGCTACTTTAGTAAAAGTAAATATATTGAATTCTTAGCTGCTAAGATAGTCACCACTTTAGCAACTGCTTAAGGAAATGTGTGAGGAGCCTGAAAATGTTTCTCTCAGCCTGTTGACGCAGCGGCAGTATGTAGTGATCAGAGCTAAACATCAGGAGAAGATGGTTTGTAAATCAGCTGCTATCTTCCACCAGGCAGGTGCCCATGGACATCCGTGTTCCTGAGCTCTGGGTATATTAGGGATGAATTCAGCACAAAACTAGGCCCCCATCTCCCAAAGGAATCGCACCAGCACAGCTAACACGGAGCTCCGCAGGACTCTCAGCACACGCCTACGTCCAGCGCTGGATTTAAAAGTGGAACTCTGGCCCATTTTTGTGGTTATTACACAGAAAGACAGTAATATAAAAGAAGTCATATGACAGTGGTAAACTATGAAAATGCTGAAGAATGAAAAACTTATTCCACTGTGGAAGTCTGTTGGGTTTTTTTCTCATTTCTACTGCTTTTACTAGAAGGCTCATTTAATGCTGCGCACAAACCCCGCTGGCAGCACATGCAGTGAAGTACTAAGAGCCTGAGTGTAAGGGTGAGTGTAACCACAAAATGGGCTGAGTTGCTCCTTAAATAAGGGGTGTGCCAAAGGTTTCAGAGGAGTCTTAATCATCTGTTTTTCAGCTGCTGCTTCTCAGGTAGGTAAAAGGCAGGCAGAGTTACCAAACCCTGCAGCAGAGAATGCAAGGTGACTGCAAGGATAGGGCATCTGGTTGACTTACAGAAAAAAAAGTCCCCTAAATTCCAGCATGTGGGATTTTGCACTTTGTTCTGCAAGTTTTCAGATCCCTGCCTCCAGATGGAAGTAAGAATCATAACAGTTAAAAAGCCTCAAAGTTTAGGTCTCTGCTTTTCAAGGCTCAAAAAAAAAAAAATGGCCAAAGCAACATTTTGTGTTTTACACCTGACCAAAACGAGACGTGCTTTGAGAACAGACACCCCTCAGGGAAGAGGGAGCCATCAGCCCAGATGCTGCAGAAAGCTGCTCCTCTGGGCTCTCCAGATTTCTTTAGCACAGCCAAGGAATTTAGGTAATTTAGTAAAGTCTTCCAGCGTATTCAATCCAGCAGTCACCATTTTTCCAAATCTGATTTTTCTCCCGACGTAACTTGAAAAGGCTGGTGCTGACACTCCTGTCTCAGCAGCTCTTTTCCTGGACTCAGCAGCTGCAGCAGACAGCACACACACGCAGCGTTTCCCCACGCACTGGCTTCCTCCGGTCCGTCCCCACCACGAGGCAGCAGCAGGGCTTTTCCCTTCTGCAGCCAAACATTCATTCGCTCGGCTTCGCTACGCTCCGGAGCAGAAGCAACAGACAACCTAGAAACTGCAAAACTGGCACCAGGCCTTAAACTTGTTCAGACAAATGAACTCTATTCCAGGCTCCTGTGGTCCAGGATTCACACGGAAACTACTGACACTTATTCTAAACATTTTTACAGGTTGCTGGGTTCCCAAAAGGGGAACTAAAGGGCACTAAGCAGTCGAGTTTTGTAGGAAATCAATCTTATTAGGGTACACAAAGGCTTACAAATATTTCTTTGTATTTTTTATTTTACTTGTGTTTCAGGAAAAGGAAATAGACGATATCTTTACCTAACAGACGCACCACCTAGCCTTCCAGATTTTGTCTCAGACTGCCTCTCCTCCAAGGGACAGCAGGCTCATTCCTGAACGCCTAAAGACAAATTCTGCACTTCGTATGCATCTCGACTCTCCAGCACAGCGATACACATCCCTCCATCAAGGCTACTACAACTCCGAGAACTCAGAAAACTCTCCTAACATACAGCAGTACTTCAATTAATTAGAATGCAAAACAACAATCTGCATAATGAATAAGAGCTGGGAAGCCAAGCTGAGCAGCCAAGATGTGCCCACAGGACGACACGGACACACAGAGGCAGCAGGCTGCACGGGAAAGCCAAAGGCACCGGAGCAGCCCTAGTCTGTGGACAGGATCGGCCAGCCAAGGCGTGAACCTCGGGTCACCGATCACATCATGCCAGGAGCTCCAGGGTACAGGAAAAAAGGAATGAGCTTTTTAAAAGTCAGCTCTTAATTAGCTCCTTTCTTCCCCTTCTAGTGACAGCCATCAGAACAGTGATCGAAGTAAACCACTAAGCAAAGGGGAAGTGTCAGACCCTTCCAGGACACTCGCACTGACAAAAGCACCTCCATCCTGCACACCTGCAGGAATCATCCCAGTGTCGCAAGCTCTGGTCATCCCACCTCCTTCCTATGTTTAAAACAAAGAAAAAGCCAGTCTCGTATATTATCCAGGTGGCTAATCTGCTTTAAAAATATTGCTAAATACGACAGTAAAGGAGTTTTAACATGAAGCAACACAGTAACTGCAATAATGTTGTTCAGGCTCTTATGAAACCTGAGAACTGCTCTCTAATCACCCGAATACAAAAAAGGGAAATCCAACCTTTTAAGTAACATGAACAATAGTGAAGTTATAGGTTAGCTTCCAGCTTTTCTTTACATCAGAGCTTCACATTTCTTTCACGCTGTTTTTACGACAAGCTCCACAGCATTTCCTTTTCATGCAGCAGCTAGTCCTGACTTGCTCCAGCCTGAGAACAGCCAAACAACATGCCTGAATCAAAAGCCTGCTAGGGGATGCCATGACAGTGGTTTCTAATCCATTAAGCTTCACCAATATACCAAAATACAGAGATTTTAAAGAAAAGTTTGAGTGCCATGGCACCACGTTCAAAAAACAAACAACCCCCCCCCCATTCTCATATAGAATTTATTCATCTGTTTATTATTTGACCATAGTTAACACACAAACTTTGGAGTGTGTTCTCCATTCACAGAGTACCAACTATTAAACACCTGGGTCTCTGTAAGAAGTTAAATTATATTTTTTAAACACCCCAGTTTTCACTTGTAATTTCCCCCCTTCTTCCCCACGACGTGCCCTGCCGCACTGTTCTTAGACCCAGCCTAAGAGGACACCAGCATCAGAAGCGCCCGAGGGACAGCAGTGCCCTCAGACCGTGCCGTGCCTGCGGCCCCGCAGCACCGAGCCCGGCGGAGCAGACGCGGCTGCCGGCACCCCCCGGGCCCCAGCCCTGCCCAGCACCAGGGCTGCAGCACAGCTCCGGCTGGGGAGCGCGGGCTCTTGTGCAAAACACAAGCCAAGCGTGTAACCTTCAGACTTCGGGTTAAAACTGCTGTTTATGATCGATCTGCAAATCTGCTTCCAGCCCTCAGCTATAGCACTGGGGCTTCCAGGTGGCCGAGGCGCTGGTGCAGGGCTCTGCTGTTCCTCGGAACGGGGAGAGGAGCCACCACGGCCCCACAGAGGGGCTGGCAGGGGGACACTCTGTGCACAGCAACGCGGCGCAAACGCTTTGTTGGGTGCCTGAGCTGTGAAGTCTCTGCTCCTCTGAGGACGTCTGATGCCAGAACCAGACCATGCCAAAAGTCAACCGAGGAGCTCATCAAACGAGGCCCGTCCAGAGCGCAATGCACAAAGGCAGATGCTCACAGCTCTGGACCCTCCCAGCTACCGCAAAGCCACAGCACAAAGGGCAAAACAAAACAGCCCTGTACGCTCCCTGCAGGGAGAACCAGGCCTCCGCTGAACGGAGCAAAGGACTTCTCTCACCTCGGAGGCGCAGCCCGCTGACCCTCAGTCAGGCAGGTGCTCCTGTCTTACACAGGCTCCACTTGGAACACAGAACCGGATCACCGCACATAGTGTTAGGGTGGAGAATGACTGAAAGCCACGGAGGAGGTGACCCAAAGATTGGAAGGAAAAACAGAAGGCACCACAAGTCAGAAACAGGACGAGCAGTTGAGAGGGGAACAAAACACAAGCAGCTGCCAAGCGCTGGAGCACAAGGGATAGCTGAAAGGAGGTGAGCTGGTGGCTGGCACACGCTGTCCTACATAGCCATGTGCAAGGTCTGAAAGAGGCAGAGACTCCGACAAGTCCCCTCTCCCTAACTGCAGAACAAGTCTTCTCTACCCTCGGGTGATGCGAGGTGCAACAGGGACCATCGCTTCACATCAGAATATCCAGCTCCTGAGATCAGTTTGAAAACACACGACACAAGTGGAACACTTGTTCCTGCCGACTTCCTTTGCATTTTCTGTTTTGCCTTGCAAAAGCTGGTCTTCAAAGATGAGCCATGCCAGAAGTCTTCCACCGTCAGGGACTGTACCTCGTTCAGGGAGAGGTCCTGAGGCAAGTGGGAATTTTACAGTCTGCCCACTAGCAAAATCATGGAAATTTGCACACAGCTGCCCTGGACACAGGGCCAGGAGAAGCTGTTCACCACCACGGGGAGGCAGCTGGTAGGTCCTGCTCCAGCTCCGGCTCCTCCAGGGCACCCGTGCAGAAGGCTGTCCAGTCTCAGAAGAAGGGGGCTGGGGATTCAGTCCCTCAGATCTTTGAAGAAAAAAGAAGAAAGTATGTATGGAGAAGTCCAGGCAGAGCAGAGTAGTCCAAGAAAAGTGACTTGACAGCCATTGCTCTTGTAGCATTATTTTTTACTTTTCTCCTGAAGATTTAATGAGGGAGATGTATCTTGGCTTTCTTTTTAAGAAGGCTGCAGAAATGGGAAATTAACCACTTCATCCTCTACTGACACGAAGTAAAATTTTGTCCTGATATAGCTACTGTCATGATTATTTCAGCGCTCTTCGGGCACTAAATTATCTTACTCTAAGTGTGTGTACAGCCAGGACCCCTGGCAGCAGGACTGCAGGAGTCAGGGGCTGGTGGTCAGAGTCTTAACGAGCACCACTGCAGCGAAGGGCATGCAGTAATCCAACAGTCTAGTCATTCTAGCTGAAATATTTAGTTACAGACTTCGCATTTTGCTTTCATCCTACACGCTATTTAGAAGAGAGGATCTGTTCAAAGCACAACATTAAAGATGTTTAAATATAGTCAAATTAATAATTGAGATGATCATCTCAATTAGCAGATATTGGCATCTATCCAGCACAGGATTTTTCAGTATCACATTAAATCCGCGTTCCCCCTGCAGACAAAGCTGCGTTCACGGCAAGGCACGGGCACGGCTGCTGTAAAACACGACTCGGACTGTTCACAACGTCTCCCTGCACGAAGGCTGCTGCCTCCGACAGGCACTAACCCAGCTCTCAGGTGAATCACCGTCTGCGTCCCGGGCGCCCCGGTGCTGCGGAGCCAGGAAGTGAGCGGGAGCGCGCCGCTCACCTACCCTGGCATGTGAGTCATTCCCAGGAATGAGAAAGCCAGTTGCTCCAGTTGCTCCTGGCCAGGGGAATTCTGACTCTCTGATCAGGTATCGCAAAAAAAGCCATGGGAAGCAGAAAAGCTTACTTCCAGAGATGGTTTATTTAACCACCTTATCGCAAGAAATACTCTCGTGCCTACTGTAGTTTGAAGATTCGCTCTGGAGGAGTCTAAGGCGTTCGAGATGCAGCTCAGAGACAAGCGGAAGGCGACAATGGTGACAGGTAAGTGATCTCTGACCACCTGAAAGGCGTTTGATAAGTTGTTCTGTGAATCCTCTTGCTCTTAATCACCCTCAAGTGAAAAGAAAACAGGAATTAAGATACAGTTGTTGAAAACCAGACTTGGAACCAACAACCGAGTATCAGACTAATTGAAAGTGTGAAAAGTTCTCAAAATAGCACAACTTTACTAACCTTTTATTTGTTCATTAAACATGACGCGTTATCTTTTTCCTCAATGGCAAAAAAAATAGTTTTCTACTAATCATTTCTTCTGAGAGATGAGTCGAAGTGCAGGAGGGTTCATGGTTTCAGTAACTTACTTCCTGACAGAGTTGAATTCATATCAAGTAAGATTCAGTATCTACAACATCTGAAATCGGTATAAAAAGGTTTGTACTGTATTCCTTTTCACCTCTATCCACAAAGGAAAGCAAACTTGAATTCTCTTAATTATATTATACAGAATAAAGGTTCTCTTCCTTCATACTTCGCTCAGATCATGTTAAAACTTGTCAGGTTCACTGGAAAAACCACATAGCTCTGAACAAGCAACTTACAAACTATACGTCTGGTTAGTCTCAAAGTTTGGGAAATATATAAGGCACTTTCAAAAACCTCTGTCATATAAGGAGTATTTTAGATAGAAAGGGTTGTTCTTAGTTACGACAAACTGAAAGAAGCAGTGCAATTAAAGTTTCTGTATGTTAAAAAATGACTTGCCATTCGCGCGTTACAGGGACTGTAGGCATCTGCCTCCTCGTTATGTGTGCTTGGGCTGGAAACTCTGGTAGCATTCCACGCTTTTTTCCATCTTTTTAAAGAAGATTCTGCAATCTTCTTTTAAAAAGGGAAACCAGGAACCTCGGGCAGGCATTCAGCTGATGTCACTGATCCACTCCCAGCAGTGCAGGCCCTGGACCCCAGGGAAGCCACCAGCATTTCTCTGGCCACGAGCCCCTCACTCTTGGGGGGACACCTGCCAGGGCTGTCCTCCCGCCCTGCTCTGGGGACAGGGCGCTGGTGGCACCTGGGGATGACGCCCCGCACAGCAGGACGTGGCTCAGCTCTTGCAGGAGGGAGAGGAGAGCAGGGGAGCGAGGCCAAAGGGCAAGCAGGGACCTCAGAAATTTGCACTGGGGGCGTGTGAGAAAAAAGCAGCAAATTTTGAGCCTTACCAGCCGCCGGTTCCTCCTCCCTCCCTCCCTGCAGAGGGCTGCCTTTCCCAGCTCAGCCCTGCTGTCTCACCCTTGGCTCCCTCCCTCGCTGCCGGGGCCCCCCCGGGGCAGGGAGCGGGGAGACCAGCTCACCCAGCACCTGCACCCCGCAGCCCGCCGTGCGCCAGCACGCACCGCGCCGGGTGCTGCAGCATCAGGAGCAGACGCCGGGCAGACGGGCCACCGGCAGCGGGAGGGAGGCGGCGAGTCACAGCCCGGGGTTCGTCCGACAGCCAGGCAGCCCTGCGGAGGCCAGATGCTGCTCCTCAACCGGGAAGCACCTACTCCAGGCACTGCACGTCGCCCCGGATGAGATTTATGCAGGAACAAGTGAAGGGGGAAGCTTCTCTTTTGCTGACAAGTCCCTTGCTCGCCTCCGCACAGCGAAGTTCAGCAGGACCTCCTCTTCCACCAGCTCAGCACTAGGAAAAGCCAGCCAAGACACCCACAGGAACACTGTAGCATTAAGCTTGAACCGTGGAGTATTTATTAAAGGTTTGGAACTGAGTGAAAACGCGCCTGGCATAAACCAAGAGCTACAGAGCCACCCTACTGCTGCCAGCTACCAGGGCGCCGTAGGAAACCAACCTGCGAGTGGCACTAACCCTGGTGCTGCCAAGAAAGCACCAGAGGAAGTTGGTGATACTCATTCCTACGTTTCAGTGGTCTTAACCCTTCCCAACATAAAAAATTACCATACTGACTTAAAAAAAAAAAATAATTAAAAAATAATCACACCCTCAATTATCAGAAGTTTCCACATCGGACTAATGCTGGACTTCACACGGACACTCCAATAAACACTACTTCTTGGTTTTTCTTGGGAAAGTATCAGTGACATATCAAAGTGACAACTGACAACGAGCAGCATAAATCGGGCTTTTATCACCTTCACTGCCACTACACAAGGGTCAGCCCAGAGCAGCTGGGGCAGAGGCTCTCCACAGCCAGCACCCTGAAGCCCTGCCCAGGATTCGCAGTCCAGCCGTTTCCGAGAACAGCAGCCAGAGCAGGAACTCATCTGAACTTCTCCCAGTTGCACCCCAAAATCCCCGTGTCCTTTTCCTTCCTCTTTGAAACAGTGGTGTTGCTGCAAGTACCTAACACGGTCAACTGTCTGCAGCAGTATATACTGAAGCACAAAAACCCCAGCTGGCAACAGCAGATGAGGATTTTTTTGTCCTTTTGCAATGTGAAGTCGAATTGCATATAAAAAAATCAATAGAAACTGGTTCAGTGCAAAGTAGAACATCTAAAAGTGAGACTGGAATTACTTAAAAGTTTAAATTGCACTATCTACATACACATAGCAATAATAATTATTTTTCCCCACGAGATATTTTTCCATAGTATCCCCTGTAGCATTTGAGACGTGACAGATGCACAACAGCCAGAGCCACAGTGGATGAAGGTGCAGTGTGATCAATCACACACCTTCGTCTTCTCCTTTGTGACCCAGACAACACCTTGACTGTTTTTAAAGTTTCATTATGAGCTTTTTAACTTAATGTTTTTCATTGCATAATACCAATAATCAAACCTAAAAGCCAGTATTTTCAGCAAAAAGCTCTGGCAAATCCAGCTGGGCACCCGCGCGAGCTCCGCAGCAGCACCGAGCCCGGCAGCCGCCTGCCAGCTCCTCTGGAAGCAGCTCAAAACCACCCAAGCACCACATGCTCAAACTTCATAACCAGTTTTTGCTTTTTGCCCAAACTACGGTGTTCATAAAATCCTAAATTTAAAAGACTATGACTTCGGGATAGCAAAGCACACTGGGAAAGTAAGGAACAGCCTATGGAATTGAAGGTGATTATTTGACAAAGATTTCCATGCTGCCCGTTGTGCCAAGAACAGCGCCCACGAAAACACAAGCAGAACAGGAACGGAGAGGCTGGGAGAGGAGCTTGTGGAGGGACTAAGAGGGGGAAAAACTGAAGTTATTCCAGAGGAATACACATCAATGTGAATCTGCTTCTGGCCTCCCCCCCCTAGAAAAGTGACCTGGTGAGAGATTAAAACTGCAGACGACCAGTAATCCAGTGGGGTGGAAACGGGACAAACTTTTCCAAGGACACCAAACTGGGAGGAGCGGCTGACACCCGGGGGGGTCACACTGCCCTCCAGAGGGGCCGTGACCAGCTGGGGAAAGGGCCCGACGGGAACAGAAGCGCAAAGTCCTGCCCAGGGGAGGGAGAGCCCTCGCGCCGGGACATGCTGGGGCACCCCACAGCGAAGGGCCCCGTGGACAAGCTGAAGGCGAGTCAGCAGCGTGTCCCTGCAGCAAAGGCAGCCAACAGCCTCCCGGGCTGGCAGGGAAAACACGGTGTGAGAGACACACGGGCAGGTCATGGGAGGGATCCCTCCTCCCCACTCAGCACTGCGAGGCCACGCCAACCAGGCTCCCCAGTACAGGAGAGACAGGGACATGCTGGAGCCCAGCACAGGGCCCCAGAGACGACTCATGTACTGGAGCAACTGATGTACGGGGGGGCTGAGAGAACTGGGACCATTCAGCCTGGAAAGAGGCAGCTCAGGGGGATCCATCGATGTGTACAAACCCCTGCAGGGAGGGTGTGCAGGGGACCTGCAGGCCCCTGTCAGGCGGACAGTGCCAGGACAAGAAGCAGTGGGCACACACGGCCACACAGGAGGGTCCCTCTGAACACAGGAGCTGTTTGGTGCTGGCGGCAATTTGGATTAGGTTTTTTTGATTACTGTGAGGCTGCTCAAGGCCTGGAACAGGTCTCCCAGAGAGGTTGTGGGGTCTCCATCCTTGAAGACACCCCCCACCTGACCGGCCACGGTCCCGGGCAGCCAAGCTGCAGCTGCTGCTGGTCCGAGCCGGGAGCCAGAGCTGAGGAACAACCTGCCAAAGGCAGTGTCAGGGAGGAGCTGCACAGGCTGCGGGGGGCACTAACCGGGCGGCGGTGCTGGGGGGAGGCCAGGACCCCACTGCTCAGAACCTCGGCGCTGCCCCCACACCCAACCCCGCCGAGAGCGCTGCGCGGGGAGCTGCACCCTGCAGGGCACCATCGTAACCGGGCTTCAGAGGAGGCAGCTCTCTAGGGTCACAGTCCAGCTCCTGTAGGTTTTGTGCAACCAAAAACAACCATTAGCAGCATCTTCTAGAAAGAAGTAAAGGAAACATTCTGGAGTTAATCTTTTCCTCATGTCTAATTAGAGGCTGCCATACTGAGAAAACATTCATTATCCCAACTCTGCCAACTATTGCATCGTGCTCATTTTTTTTTGTTTAAAAAAAAAAAAGGCAAGCCATTGCAACACACGGCTCCTCTTCCACCACCAACAGCCATTTACCTGCTGCCCAGCACGACTCCATTTGTGATGGCAGCTCTCTCCTAACCCTCCGCACAGAAGCAGCTGCAGCCTGAAGGAGCGGTACCTCCGCACCACGCTGCTTTTGGAAGGGCAGAGAGCAGAGAGCAGAGAGCAGAGCACACACCACTGGCGCCCACAGTCAGCATGTGACAGGGGTTTCTGCTTTTTGGTCATGAAAAATGCACGTGCTTGTCGTTAACACAAGAAAGGACTGGAAAGCATTTCTTCAACATCACTTAGGAACTACGATGCAGATTGAAGAGGAAAGAGAATTTGTGCATCTTTAGGTTCTGTAAATAAGCTTAAAAAATAAACAGTCTTACAGGGATGATTAACAATATTTACTAGATTTTTTAACCTCTGCACAGAAATTAATCCATGAACTTGTTCAAAAGACAGAAAAAAGAAAAAAAATGGATAGTTTGGGCAGCAGCCCAAGAAGGTCTCATGTCAGAGCTATCCCACATGGGGGAAAATAAAGGCTCATCATCACTCACTTGAAGCAAGAAAAAAAATAATTATTACATTTGGACAAAATATTCCAAAAGTGACTTTGAGAAAATTAGAAGTGTCCAAATAGTATTTTTTTAAAAAGTGAAGAAATCACATTATTCTAAGGGCATATTCCCCCAAAACTGAGAATTTTCTATACTAAACAGCATTATTTCGTGCTTACTGCAGCATTCTGCTACACCCAGCCCAGGCTCTCCTGCAACTGTAAAACAACTGTGCGACGGGGCAAAGCGAAGGTGAGACTTCAGGCCATGCCTACAGGGAAGCAGGGGCAGGGCCTGACGGGAAAGTGTGAAGGAGCACGTTCAGCTGGTTCCTCAGACGCGGGGCGCAGGCACTGGATCCGTGCGCGGTACTTGTGGCTGACACGTAGAAGGGCTCAGGAAAGACCAAGCCCCCAACGTCCGCAAGCGGCGGCGTGCGGGAAGCGCTGCGGGCCCCAGGAATGGCGTACAGAACGCTTTTCTTGGAGACACCTCCCGGGGAAGGAAGCCCCGTGCGCAGCGTGCCCCAGCGCAGGGACACGGCCGCTCCCACACGCATGCCGACGGCGGCCTCCCGGGGACGTACGGTCCCAGGCACCGCGTCCTCTGCTGCGGACGAGGGCAGGGACACGATGGGATCTGGGGGCACGCGGAGCTCCTCCAGCAGCTGAAGGCAGACGGAAGCAGGCTGCAGCACAGCCTGCCCGGGGCCAGGACGCTGTGCTGTTCGGAGACATGAGAGGAAAGCTAGGCTGGAATCGAGGGGGAAGTTTAAGGAGGAACCTGAAAACCAAGCAGGGGGTTTTGTACTAGATACCGAAGCAGACAAGTTTTCTGAGCAGAGTCAGCAGTTCCTGTTTTTAGCTGTGACTAAACAGACAAGCGCCGTAAGCCACAGCTGAAGACAGTTATACCCAGTTCTTATTTCGCAGCCTCCCCACAGTTCAGTGGGTTAGGCACAGCAGTGTTACAGGGAACCAGCACACCCCTGCCTGCCCCTCCGCCACACACTCCCCGGGAGCCCAGGGCACAGAGCCCGGCTGGGGGCTCTTTTCACACCCCACTGAAGCAGTTCCCCGTTAGCAGACACGTGGGGTCTGGGCACCCCCACCCAGCTCCGCCTCAGCAGGCTTCAGAGGGGTGAGGGCTCCACCACAGCAGCAGAGTGTGGCCGAGGCGGGGGCACCCAGGAGCCCCCCACCCCGGGCTGGGACAGTTTGACCACCCGCACAGTAAAAAAAGCGTTTTCTTGAGCTGATGTGACTTCCAGAGTCTCAGCCAGTGCTGGTCAGGGGGGTCCCTGAGAAGAGCGAGCCGGGCTCCCCCCACCAGGCAGCCACGCAGGCCCTGGTTGCCCCCGAGCGCCGGCGGAACCCCCTCGGCAGAGGAAAGGCGCCGTACGCAGGAGCTGGTCACCAACCGGCCGCGGTCCCACAGCACACAGGCTTCGGGGCTGACACAAACCCTGGCGTGACACTGTCACCGCTCCCCACACGGCACCTCTGGGCACAGCTGGCACACAGCACGGTTCCAAGGACAGAGATGGGATAGTTGGAAAAATGCAGAAAGTAAGGAAGTGTGCAAAGCACAAGGGAGTAAGAGGTGCATACTCACTCGCTGTAGGTACGAACTCCAACAGGAATATCAAGTTATTCCACTGTGCACGAACAGGACATTAACATACGCTTTTACCAAAAGGGAGATGGACAGTTTTTAGCAGAGGCCTCAGAGGAAGGAAAAGGTGGCAGTGTCCTAGTTACTGGGATCAGGCTCTCAGTGAACAAGGAAAAGCACTAAGGAAGATCGGTGGGTGTAAGCAGGGAAAAACAGAACATGAAGACTTGCCGAGGTGAGGCAGGGCAGGAGCGGACTGAAACGAAGAGGAGAGCAGGAACGGGGGCCCCACTGCAGCCATCTCTCACAGAAGCTTTATGCACACATACCCTTACCCTGCATCCTACACCAATGCTCTTCTCCCCTAAATCTTTACAACTAACTCTTATTTGGTTCTGATGGGCAACAGAATACAACATAATTCCAGCCAGTCAATGGCAAATTTAATAAACTGGCTCACACTTCTACTGTTTACATTAACTCTGTCATTTACCAAACTTTATGGTAATGCAGATCAACTGGCAAGAAGCCCCACGTCCAAAAGCTACGTGCTCAAATTAAAAGAAAAAAACACTTAAAACTCTGCAGCCCTATGACATAGAATACCTAGTCTAGTTTGCAGAGAATTTTCTAATTTTTAAAAAGTTGTAAGATGAAAAAAGAGCAATTAGATTTAAGGATACAGAATTTCTTTAAACAGTGAGGCAACTTAAAGCCTTAGTCATTAGAAAAACCATACAGTCATTCCCTACCCGTATGACACAAGTCTGCCATGCAGCCTATTATTTAATTTCTCATCCGAGGTTCTATCAGTCATGCATGTAAACCAGTCTGTCAACATCAGCAGCAGCAGATTACCTCACCTGTGAAGCAGTATGTACTTAACTTGTATTTAATGCAGCTGACAGCCTTTAGGGGAATGATAGAAAAAACCCAGCCGACCAAGTGCATAAACTACAAGAAGTAAAAAGCATTCTGGTTTAAAAAGCTGCTTGAATAAAGGAGTAGCTCCAAGCGCATCTTCAAAACCATCCAAGCAGAATATATTTATATGGAAGAGTGAGGCAGCTGGTTAGGATGAAGTTGGTCAGAAGAAAAGTGGCCAGAGATCTAGACAAGGAATGGAAAACCAGCCTTGCCCAGCACAGAAATACCACATTCAAACAAGTAAAAAAGCCACTGTCAGAGTGCATAGTCAGTGAACAATTATAAAATATCTTAAAATATCTTTAAAGAGAAGGCAGACTCATCCCCCATTCCAAGAGAACACATGGAAAAGGGTGGCTTCTCCAAATGTGATAACCTTCTTCCATCTCCTAGAGCCTTTATTGGAAAAAATGAGGCTTCTGCAGCACAGGGATGCGCCAGATTTGATTCAGACAAGCCTTGCTCACCCCCCAGCACACAGATCATGACGCCACACTGCTCCAAGTGCTCTGCCTGCCGCAGCAGCCCTTAGCCTGCTACGCTTAGGTGGGAAGCTCTGGATACGCCTTTGGCCTGCTGAGCCTAAGCAGGATCACCTCTGTACCCCAGAGCTCTGTCACACGACCAGCTCTGCGCAGCAGCGGCCACCCTGCCTGCACTTCTCTGCTGCTCTGCATAGACCTGTTTAGGACTTTAAATCTTAAACTACAGCAGCGTAAGGGACAGTCTTCAGCGCATAATTAGGGCAGCCCTCAGCAGGTGCTGTCTCTAACCTGCACCCCAGTGCGCACCAAAGCCTCTCGCTGTGCCCAGCTGTGCCAGCAAGGCAGCACACAGAGCACTGCTCGTGTCCTTTGGCTGCCCCGGTTTGCAGCTGGGAAGAGTTTGCCGCTTTCTTCTTCCATGCTTCGCTGGGATTGGTTTGGAAGATGTCCTAACATTAAAACCATCAGGAGTAAGATGACAGAGAGCCATCCATTCAGAGGCCTGACTGAACAACAAGCACTCCCAGCATGGCTTCCAGGTGACCTGGGTTTCCCCGGGCCACGAGCGCGTGGTCACACCTCCATGGCCAGGCGGGTGGATGCGGCAGGGAGCCCCATGGCCAGAACTCCGGGCAGGCATCAGCATGCCCGCGTGGGATTTGCAAAAAGAAGAGATGGGGGATGCTGCTGCTCCTGCCCCCCTGCAGCACCGTCCCGCGCCGCCTCTGGAAGGGCCATTGGAAGGCAGCGGCGAGCGGCCGGGCTGCCTCAGCGAGCCTCAGGGAGCGGAGGCGTTGCAGGGCAAGCGCAGGAGCAGGGCTGGTACTATGGAACCCCAAGAGGCACCGGTGCACCCATCAGAGACTGGGGACCACAACACATTCCCTGGGGAGGCAAGAAACGTGCCTGACCAAGCAGAGCCTCCTGTGACAGCGATTTAGCCATTTCCAGCCCAAGGGGCTGCAGTCCACCCTCTGCAGTAGTTTTCAGCTGTAAAACAACAGGCGAAATCCCAAGACTCAGACAGCCCAGTGGATTCGAGTAACAGCACCCAGGAAACAAGACACCACCCACAAGGAGGAAGGAAGATGAATTTTGATCCACACTGAATAGGAGCTGGAGACCCTTAAGGATGCTGTGGTGGCCCATCACTGCTGAGAGTACAGCACAGGATGTCGATGGGAACACAACCCCTGTGAGCCGGGGGACAGCGAGGCCGAGATCCCCTGCAGCCAGGGAGCCCTCACACTGCGTCAGAAACTGGCCACCAGCTTCTGAGGGCAAACAAGAGCCAGAACCCGCGGAGAGCGCAGGGGCTGTCTGCACGTGAAGAGGCACCCACAGACACTACCCGGTGTGTTCCATCTGTACGGTCTCATGATGACAACAGCCACCTGCGAGGACAGATGCAGAGGTGCAGAAAGGAAGGCGCAACCCCCTGCCGAGGGACCGGCAGCACCCGCCAAGTCCCTCCAGCACAGCTCGGAGCCCCGCTCCGCGGAGCCCCGCGGCACTCCCCGGGGTCACGGCACACGGGGGGCAGCAGTTCCGCTGCCTCGAATCCCCGGCAAGGCGGCTGCTGCTGCACGGACTTCTCTGCACTGAGGATGTGGGAGAGCAGGGAGCTTTAGGGGACTGGGACCAGGAACAACACAGACTTAGAAGGGACTCTGAAAAGCAGGGAAATAAGCATCTTATTTGTGTAAGAAGATAGATATGCATCTTTTCATAAAATCACATACTCTTTTGATCTCGATGCCTTCTGGGCAAAAAAGGATAGCTGCAAGTTATGAACAACAGCAAACAAGCGATAGGGTGCTGCTTCTCAGAACAAGAGAAAACAAAATACCTAAAATACCCCTGACAAGTTCATTATGGACCCCATAGTTATCAGAGCAAACAATACCAGACAAGAAGCCAAACTAATAAAAAGCTTAAAATATCAAATTAAACTTTTTACTGAGGGTTTAAAATGGAATGATTTGTTTTACTGCCATCTAGTGACAATTCAACGCAGTTCATAACAGCGCAGTAAGTGAAGTCTCAGCAGAGTAAGAAACACAGGCAGAGAGCTATGTATCCGAGATGGAGACGGGTTCTTTAAAGGAAAGGCACTGGTACTAGAACACACAAGACAGAAAGTGGCCACAGAGACATTCAGGCTGGAAATGAGAATAATGTTGCTAAATATTATAACAATAAGGCTCCGGCACAGCTTGTTAGTGAGGTGGAGAAAGGGAAATAGCTTTAACAGTGAAACTGGTAGGCTTATGAAAACTACCGTGGCAGGATTGCCTGCAGCGAAGCAGCGGGTGCCCCGCTGTAGGTGAAGACAACACAGACCTCGACACAGGACAGCATCCAGAGATCAGCCACCAGCACGCCTCAGCCCTTTCACCGGGAATTCCGGAGGATGCTCACTTCAGAGCTCCTCTCCACGCTGGGGAGGGGAAGGTGGGGTCTTCTGTTTTGCTTTGGGTTTAATTCCCATTTATTTTCCCCAGAACGTAATGCTGGCACAGCCCACACCACGTCCTGGATCTACAGCTGCCAGTGGGACTCCTGAAAAGCATTTCAGCTGAAAACCTACAGCAACACAAATGATGGGGTACAATTTGTCTTATGGAAAACTGCCAGGTAAACTACTGTTGGAAATTTAAGTGACTGAGAAGTGTTTATCGTATTACTATCAGCTCCTACCAACACGTTAAAGAAATAACTCATTTCAGAAAGGGCTGTCTAAGTGCTGCCAAGTGCTGCCCCTGTGGGTGTCACTCCCGGTTCACCACACCAGCCCAGTTCAGGAGTATAAACAACATGAAATACAATGTGCTATAGTTTTATGAGAGAATTTCTAAGACCTAAGTTTTTTTCACAAACATTTACACATGAAATCTTAAAATCCCCAGAGACTGGGATTTTTAAATACATTTAAGTAAGCTAAGTTTCAAAGCAGTATTGTAATAGGCCCAGAGAGTCTCCCCAGAGCCCTATCTCTTGACAATCAGCTCAGCTCACAAGTGGAGTTCTGTCAAGACAGCAAGAGCTGACAGCCTGTAACTCCGACCAACAGCTCACTCCCAACGTGCTGGCATGCAGCAGCATCTGCCCGCAGCCCTCCGCGATCCCAGCGATGGTTGGTTAATCCAAGCAGCCTCCAGAACTGCCCAGAGATGGGACATTTTCTGGAGGACAGTTCTAAAATGGCTCCACTTGTAAAACTCTACAAACATACCTTAAACTTGTTGTTGTCCCTCATTCCCACAGATGATCGGCTGAGCCAAGACAACAGTACCTCACCCAACTCCACGGCAGGCTTACTCGGGAACTCCACGCACAACGAATTCACCACCATCGTCCTGCCTGTGCTTTACCTCATCATCTTCCTGGCGAGCATCTTGCTGAATGGCCTAGCGGTGTGGATTTTTTTCCACATCAGAAATAAAACAAGTTTTATATTTTACCTCAAAAACATCGTGGTGGCAGACCTGCTCATGACACTGACGTTCCCATTCAAGATAATCCAGGACTCCCAGCTGGGACCGTGGCACTTCAACTCTTTCCTGTGCCGCTACACCACGGTTCTGTTTTACACAAACATGTACACCACGATCGTGTTCCTCGGACTCATCAGCATCGACCGCTACCTGAAAGTAGTGAAGCCTTTTGGAGACTCCAGGATGTACAGCATCACCTTCACCAAGATCTTATCTGCCTGTGTTTGGGTTGTAATGGCCTTCCTGGCTCTGCCGAACCTGATCCTTACCAACGGCTACCCGACAAAAAAGAACATCGACGACTGCCTCAAGCTCAAGTCTCCCTTGGGGGTCAAGTGGCACACAGCCGTCGTTTACATCAACACCTGCATGTTCGTAGTGGTGCTGATAGTACTGATAGGGTGTTATATTGCGATATCCAGGTACATTTATAAATCGAGCAAACAATTTATTAGCTCATCGAGCAGGAAGCGGAAGCATAATCAAAGTATAAGGGTGGTTGTGGCTGTATTTTTCACCTGCTTTCTGCCATACCATTTGTGCAGAATACCCTTCACTTTTAGCCACCTAGATAAAATTTTAGACGACTCCGCACATAAAATCTTATATTATTGTAAGGAAATGACACTGTTTCTGTCCGCATGTAATGTCTGTCTGGATCCAATAATTTACTTTTTCATGTGTAGATCATTCTCACGAAGGCTGTTCAGAAAATCAAACATGAGAACCAGGAGTGAGAGCATTAGATCGCTTCAGAGCGTCAGACGATCAGAAGTGCGCATATACCACGAATACACTGATGTCTGAAGTCACCCGCACAGAGACTTTTGCTAATCTGTGAGAATGTTTGTATATCATGTAAATAAAACTGATCTTTGAGTATCTGACCATGGAAGTTCATTCAGAAATGCACAGACATGTACAGCTTTTCCATTTCAGCTTACTAACACCCATCTCCAAAATCAAAAGCTTAAATCCACACAGAGATCAGTTCACTTCAGAGCGGTTTGGGGATTGTTCTGGCTGCTTGGTTGTTGTTTTTCTGAAGGCCAGAAGAAGCTCAGAAAGCAACCTGGAGCTCCAGGAAGCTCCAGCTGGGATGGACAAGCTCTGGCCTCAGAGCGGGAGCCAATGAGAGGAGTCAGCACCCCCGGGGCCCGGCAGGCAGCTGCAGAGCGGCTGGCAGCAGGGGAAGGAGCAGAAGGAGGGAGAGGGCACACAGTCCTGCGGAGACCCCTCGGTGTGCCCATGGGCAGGGCGGCCGTGGGGCTCCAGCCGCGGGAACGGCGCTTCCTTCGGCCGACAGCCTCTCGGCTTTCCCTCTCCGCTGTCTGTGGCGCTGGCAGCACCGCCTCGCCCACAGGTCAAACCTAACAAAGTGCTTCTCAACCCTTGCAAAATATCAAACATTAAAAACTCACACACAACCCTAGTTTAAGTCTCTTCTAAAATGAAAAGAAAAAAAAAAGAAAAAGAAATAAAGACTGTTAAAACAGCTTTTAATTTCCATTAATCTCATTCCAAGTGAGGACACAACAAAAAATGTCATTGGCAGATTCACATGTGACAAGACTGAGCAATCAGCACCAAGCTGGAAATTCAGTCTCCCAGCACTTTCTATGCCTGCTTAATACAACAGGAATAAGACTTAAAGCACTAGGGATTTTTTGTTCAAAATTATTTATAACTTCGGCTGCTTTCAATTGGAAACTGTAACAGTGTGCGATAAGCAGGTGAAATTCATTTCTGGGGAGCAGTTCAGGCAACACCTTCAGGGTATTATTTTACACTGCGGTACACGCAACCAGAGCAGAGGAAATATTAAAGGCGAGCACCCAAAATCAAGGCAAGAAGAAAGGCATGACAAAAGCCCAACAGAGCAGCTGCTGCATGAGAAACTGCTGACTGACTACTACCTTATCTAAAAAAAAAAAGCAAGTCCTGGAGAGTCCCCACCAGGGCTGTGGTATTGACTGGGACACCTCAAGTCATTACTGAGATTCTGGCAGGCTTCACTCCACGCAAGCAGCCGCCAGCACTCCAGATTTATTTATAACAAGGGCAGAAGAAACCAAAACATGTTGCAGAAACATTCTGAGCTGGTTTGCACCAGCGGAGCGGGGCAGGGGCACCCATGCCAAGAGAGACACGCAGGGTCCAAGGCTGCTGAAGCAGCTCCTCCGCCCTGGGACGTGGTGCGGGCACCTGTCTGGGTAAGGCAGAGGCAAGGACAAGTTCCTCCTTGGAGGCCACCTGCCCCTGGACAGCGAGGGGACCTGCCCCAGGAGCCTAGAGCTGCTCGGTCAGGGGCTGCAGCAGGAAGGCAGGGACAGGGCGAGCGCAGGCTCCCCAGGGCTCCTGGGGGCTGGGAGAAGTGTTTGCAGAGGGGCAGGGAGGTGGGGAACTGTCCCACCCAGGGGCGTGAATTCGGCTGCCCAAGATCCCCCCGAATTCACAGCGTTTCAGGGACAGGCACAGCCCAGCACCTCCACCCCTTGCCCCGCAACCTGCCAGACCAGAGGAGGTATTCGGCCACGCAAGGCTACAGGGATGTGTTTAGATTTAATCCTGGAAAGGGAACAACGTTTATGTGAATCACTTTGTCCCATACTTCACCGGGGATTAAATCAGATTTGTTTAAGCAAAAGCCACTGGTACAAAAAAATAAACAGCCAACTTCAAAAATACAGATTGTAAGGAGCTGACAGGCGTTCTGAGCAATCCGTTTCTACACGCACCTTCTGCAGTGTAGTGCGAGTGAACAAACAGAAGATGGCAACAGTCCATCATCAAGTGCCTTCTTCATATAAGGACTTCCCTTTTAATACAGGAAAAAAACGGTTTGACAAAAAAATCCTGGAAATGCAACATTCAAATAATAAAATACGCATGAGAACACCTTTGATCAAGTTTTCTACTGAAACAAGGGTGGGTTTCTTCCTTTTTTTAACAGTTAGTTTAGATTCTGTTTTATGCATCATGAAAAAGTTTAAGTATGAGCATTATAATATTTGGATTAATGCAAGTTATTACAAAACTACTTACACTGTTCAAGGGAGATCTTTCTGAAAAGGAAAACAGGGTATTTTGAATATTTACCCTACTTTAAAAATATTTTAAATGGCTAAAATACCCAGAATAAACCCTTTTTTCCAACCAGCTCTGTAGAAATCTACTTTCACACACAAATAGTCTGGGATCAAATTTGCCCTTTTGTACTCTTAGAGGTCCATGCACATACAAAACTGTATTGAGAGAACCATCCTGGGGACGGGGTTGCATAGTTTAAATTCTCATAAGCACCAAATTAAATGCATACTGGCTTGATTCTGTGAAATGGCAGTATTTAGGATCAGTTATGTATACACAGACATTAATAACCAACGACTCTCTTATTAAGTCTTACACGGTTAGAGAAAGCCAAGACCGAGTGCTTCTGGTCTCCCTTTTATGACACAAGTAGTAGTAAATCACAGGAGGTTTCTGGCTTATTAAACTGTGCTCGATAATTACTGTGTTAAATTCATATACACACACACACTGGTCTCTGCTTTGCAGCTATTCCCCTTTCAACACCTCTGCAACACCCACAGGAACAGGCAGGTACACACAGCTTGTCTCTTCCACCAAGGGAGATTGCTACACAAAATCTTGCAATAACAAGGTCATTTATTCACGAGGCTGCAACACTTTCCCACCCCGTGCCCACGACCCCGCCGCAAGGCCGAGGCAGGTGGCTCGTGCTACTGCACGTTCCCCGAGGTGCTCCCTGGGCTCAGCACACAAGACAGGTGGGTATCGTTGTATTCTTACTTTCTTACAGCCTTCTCCAGTATTAATCCTTTGAGCAGAATTTTTCTGTGTACTGTAAAGCCTATCTTGATTTGCCCCGACCACCTTTTGTGGTGCAAGAAGGCACAGGGGTCCATGACAACGGCCAGGCGGACGGTGGATTCCTGACCAACTCCAGCAACGTCCAAAGAGCTGCTTGAGTGGGAACATCCCTGTTTGCCCCCAGCCAGGGCACAAAGGCCGAGCAGGCGCAGGGGCTGAGGAGCCTGCCCTTGCACAGCCTGCACACCAACCGGCGAAGCTCAGCCACAGCTGGAAACGTGGCCACAGGGCCCCGACAGCCCTTCTCGCACGCCACACACCCCCCTTGCAGGACATGCGTGCACACACACCACACTCTCACACTGCCCCGCTTATTTTTTAACTAAAGGGCTCATTTACATGGGATTTCCTCCTAGGAGAAACAGTACTGCTGTTCCCTGGTAAGAATTTTATACCATAAAATCTGTTACCCAAAGCAACTGCACCTGGGGTGATGCCCTCCAAAGCCTGGTCTAATGATACCCTTTTCGAGGGGCCCGAAGAGATAGAGCATCCAGCAGTTTGTGGGAAGTCTGGTCCCAGAGGGGAGCAGCGGGGCAGCCGTAGGAAATCCCGCCCCGGGAAGGGACAACGCGGCCGCACTCACCCGGCACACAGGCCGGCCAGGACGAGCCCCGGCTCTGAAGCCTGACAGCTTGGATGCATACAACACTTCACTGTAAAATCACACCAAAATAAGTTTACTTTATCTTGACAGGATGTATCTGTGACAATCCTTCATCACTGGTTTATACACGCACTTACATACACAACAGCTCTTTGAAGATGCTGTTTGTGAAATATTTTCCCAGGGCTATAAACGAATTAAAAAAGAATATCCTAGTCCCCAAATACCAGATAACTATAATTCATTCGTCTGGACTTGACAGGGAATTTTGGTCCTTAAAAGTTGTTCTCGAAAGAAAAAGATACATGAAAGTTTGTAGGAAAAGTCTCAGGCCCTCCTCTACTGCTGTCATTTCAGAGAGCCACATCAGGACAGAACCGTGTGTAACTTTTGGTTGTGCAGCCTGAGACTCCCATTTTTTCAGGACACTGTATGTGAAAGGTGGTTTTCCAGGTGGAGGCACAACAGGTCAGACCCAAGAAAGGAAGGAGCACACAGTTTGCGAACATTTGTGATTTTTTTCGTTTAGGAAGCCTTACATTATGTGGGAACTGAGCAGCCCAGCCAGAACTCTCCATGCCATGGGGTTATTGTGGAAGAAATGTTATTTGCACAGGTACTCAGAGACAGCTCCAGACCACTACCTGTGCGAGATTTCTGTCACTGCATATATTATGCCCTTTATTTTCAAGGTTTCTCTAGCAATAACCTTTCCTGTGGTTTTCCCCAGTCCTTAAAAAAAAGAAACTAAAACCCCGAACATTCTAAAAATATATCTTTGTATTGACACATACCAGAACCTCACGAATGAAGCAATCGTCATCGCCGAACTCGTGCGGCCGCGACTGGGCTCACTCGAACGTGCGTCAGCCCATTCCTCAGCTCTCCCCGCCGGACCCTGCGCCACCCCGGGCGGCCAGACGCCTGCGCCGCAGCGGTGCCAGCCCAGCGCCGCCAAAGGCCTCGCCACTAAGTCTCAGACAGACCCTTGTAAGGCCTCAGAAGGCCGCTCACCCACCCATGATGCACAGACAGCATCCCGTCAGCAAAACAAAACTAGGCCAAAAGTATTCGCCAGCAGCTTTGATGGGGTGAAAACCAAAATCCAGAAATCCTGCGATGCTTTTGTAATTAGCATGCCTTCTAGCAGGATTATTCTGTAAAAATATTTATCTTGTTCATCCTGCTTTTATCAATTCACAGAGCTTGGCTAAAGATGTAACACGAGGCATGTGTTTCCACATTTAGCAGGGTGGAAAGCGCTGGCTACTTCATTAGAAGGTTCTGATAACACAGACCTGTAAGAAGATTAGGGTCAGAAATGCTGCTTATATACGGCAATGGTTTGGTGACGTAAGAGCCTTCGTTTAGAAAAAAAACAAGTCTGAACCCATCAGCCACGTTCCTGTTAGCACAGGCCTCAGTGCTGCGACCCCAACGTGCACTTCTGCCACCAGACACATGAAGAACCAAATCACCAGCACGACCAGCCCTTTCAGTCACCAGATACGCTCCAAGGCACCACCAGTTTTCTCCCATCTCTGCCTATGAATCTGTATTTTTTGGTTCTGACACAGAAGTCCATCAGCAGGACCATAAAAAAGGTTTCCTTTCATAGGCACAGAGCTCAGACAAAAAGTTCAAATTATTTTCTTACTAAAATGATGGCTAGGCCAGCAGAGGTGAATTTTGGATTTTGGGGGAAGTAAAAAACTTTTATGGCTAAAGGTAAAATACATTATCAGTTTGTTCTTACACCACCTTAAGCCATATACTTTTATGATTATACAGCAGGGGTCTTCTGGCAATCATGCTCACTGCTCGCTTTCTAACCCTTTGGAAATAGGGGCTGTATCTTTAGATCCTTAAATACTAAATTTGGCTGGCATTTTGGAAAAATATCCATGTTTGCATAACAAAGCAACCCTTTGGTTTGCCCTGCAGCCTACAAGTCATTCCAATGGGGTGAAACTATACACAGAGCTGAGACATCCTCCCCGCTCTTTAAGCTCTTAATCCTCTGCCCTGGACGACTGCTTACTTCTCTCTGAAGCACTCAAAAAATTATCTGTGCTGCAGTGTCTAATCCATCACAGAACAGCAGCTTACACTTGAAAACACTGAATTTCTCCTTCTTTTGGTCCTTCACATACTCATGGAGAGCTGGACACTTCAATCTTCTGCTGGAGGCAGAAATGTGACTGATGTACTTAGTTCTAGTTTAACAATTCTAAACAAGTTTTAACCAAGAATGACATTTCAAACCAAAAGGTCCAGCCATGCCATTGGACAATCCTACAATGGTGTAAATTCAAAATATAAAGTATGGAAAAGTCATCCCCAAAGTTCCTCACCCTTGGGTTCTGTTACCCTTCAGCACATCACCATTTTTTAAATCATTTCACCCTGATGGCTGAGAAGCTTGAACTGTCTGGTGAGACCTGCACAACTTTTCAGAGAGAAACCACAGACCAACAACACATTTTAGCACTTCAACTGGTGTTTGAGATGACACTGCCTGCCTAGATTTGACTTCCTTTTCCAGCACACACTGCCCACTCGTGATCCCCAGAGAGGAAGACCAACGACACTTCGCTCCTGGTCGGCTGGCGAGTGTTCTGCTCCCACTGCTCCACCCTCTGCGGCGCCCAGAGCCCGCAGCCGCGTCCCCGCGGGGAGCAGCGCCGAGGGCCGCCGGCTGCGCAGCCCCCGGCCCCACCGCGGGAGCGGCGCCGAGCACAGCAGGTACGTCCTTCCCCAGCACCAGATAAACGGGAAAGAGCATCCTCTTAGCCCAGGCTTAGATCTGCAGCGTGGATTGCTTTACAATAAACTCCCAGCCCCAGCTGAAGTCTATTGCCATTGCCCCCCGGTTTTAAGGTGTACCTGGTAGCACTGCCTTGTTCACAGGGGCTTACCTCTTTCATTTTGTGTCACCCCCTTTCCTGTTGAAGAAGGTAACAAGCTTTGCAAAAAATATGTATGTAAACAAGGTTCTGGGTGTATCAGGGCAATCAAACATCCTGGGTCCACGCACAGCCTGGAGCTCTGGATGTCTATAAACCAGCGAGTGCTTTACAGTGAGAGCGGGCACCACTCCTCCTGCCTTTTGATTCTTTCCTTCCTAAGCAATGACTCCTGACCACTGTAAAAACCAGTTTCTGAGTTAATTAGTTTACTGGTTTGAGTTAGTTCAGCAATTGTATCTATCAGAATATGATCAAGTTTTAACTAATCACGAGACCAGTTTTTAGACAAAACGAGGGTGTGAGCATATTAAACATGTATGTCTGCTTTACACCACATCCATATAAAACCACTCGCACACAAAAGCCTTTTGATAAACTCCCCTGGCAACAGTCTGCTAGAATGCTTTGTTTAGTTCATATTGCATTTCAAGTACAATGTTAGTCATCAGAAGCCCCAAACAATAAACAAAATGGAAAAATAATGCAACAGAGAAAGGGAAGTGAGAGGGAGAAAGGAGATGTCACTAACCAGACTGAATACAGGATGGCTATTTAAAGCCACCAGAACAGCTTTGAACATTTAACATGAAAAGGTGCATTTTGAGGGTTGATTTTAAGCTTTTCCTCCTCTTCCTCAATACATTAAACAAGCACACAAAATTATGTTCTTTTCTCACTATTAAAGGCAAATACTGTTATCTTTATTTCCTTCTGGGTAATAAATTAGTGAGTTACAGCATTAAACCACAAGCCTGAGCAGCAGGGTCACACTGCCCACCCAAAGATCCTGCTCAATTTATTTTAAAACACTTTGGGTTTAACTCCCCAGAAATATTTTGCAAAGCACAGAAAACAACCCTTGACTTTGCAAGAATTAAATGTCAAGTTTTGACTTCAACCTAAAGAAATGTCCCCTCTAGAAAGACTGAATTAAAGATTCTGATCAAAGGCAGGCTGTGTGTAACAACTCTTCCGTGCTCTCGTTCTGGGGGTGGAATTACGTTACATAAGTAGAGCCAAACAAAAACCAATCTAAAAACACCTCCTGCAGTTTCAGGGAGTGTTGCTCTGGAAAGTCATGGGACAAGGAACAGCGGGTAGGGACCAACAGGAAGCCTGCCCGTGCAGAGGACAGGGGTGCAATGTTCCTTAGAGCATGGGGGCCTGGTCTTCTGTGTCCCTAAAAAGCCAATCAGCCCCCCCCCAGCAAACCTGGACCCCCCCTTAATGCAACTGGTGGAAACCAACGGCAGCAGCAATCTGCTTATGCTGTCACCGTAGAACTGATTCAGGTAACATTCTACAGTAGTCACAAATACGGTGCTAGAATGGTTGCTTTCTCCAGAGAAACAAAGTCAGTAAAAACTACAGTTGCCTAAACTCACCCCACATCAAGCCCAGAGGTACTTACTTGCAGAACTCCATTACACAAAGCTGAAAAATAAGGACAGGCAGCTGAGAAGTAAGAGCCAGCCCTGCCATATGCACAGCACAGGAGACAGCTTGCTTCTGATGTTATCAGGGTTGACAAGAGCAAGATGCTTCACTTTCTGTTTCAAAGCATTCTCTGGCTTGGGCAGGGGGCAGGCAGCAGCAGGGGGAGGGATGGTAAAGGATATCCAAACAACTAGGAACCAAACTAAGGGATGTAAGTGATGTATTTACTCCACAACATCAAAGCCCCATTTCTAGGCTGCGGGAGAGCAACTCCTGATCGGATATGAGACCTCAGGAAAGGAACTGAGTGTTAGAAAGCACTGAGAAGGGCTTTAAAGCAAGCTAGAATTTCTCAGGTCAGACTCTCAATTCCAATTGAGCCTTTCAAATAGGGAATAATAAACATACAATCAAAGCCCAAACACGCAACAAGCACGCAGTCAAAATTGTCCTACAATTTGTCTCACCCTGGAGATCAGCTGCAGCTCTGTGCCTCAGCTCGGCCTGCCCTGGCGTTGGGGTGCACCATGGTCACACTCTGTCCACATGCTTTCACTCAGACCCAGAAGTATCTAAGACACAAGTTCTGTCCCACTGACAAATGAACTCCTGACAGATGACAACATTCACAGCCGGACATGACAACTGCATCACTCTGCTTCAGCACACACAGAATTGGGAAATCTTTCAAGTAGTTCCCATTTACAGCCGTGCAGTCCCAGAGCCTGGGTCTTGATACGACTGTGGGGATTTCACGTGTGCCTACGCTCCTACCTGCCACAAAGCCAGGGACTAACCATCTACTGTGAATAAAAATCAAGAGGTTTCTCCGTGAAGAAACACCTTTCTTGGAAGAGGAAGACGGGCCCCCACAGCACTTCAACTCTGTGCAGCCCCGGAGGCTTAGGGGATCAGGTAACTGGTGGGGCAGGGCCCACTGCAGGGCCGAGAGGACTGACAGACACAACGTTTCCAGGAAACCTCTGCTTAGTAAAGAGAATTAAAGCACCAACCTAACAGATGAATCCCCTGATGGTGCAAGATATTTAACACACAACAGCTCTGAGTGGCCACAGATAATTTCATGGACTTTCCAATTAAGACGCTGCAGAGCACAGAGTCTGGGTCTCTGGATCTTACAATTCTAAGAAAGGAAATCTGCAGGCAAAGCATGGAGGAAGCTTACTGTTCTCATTCGCAACAGGACAACAGAATCCCATGACTGAAAGCTTCTGGAGCTGTTTCCATCAAAAAGGAGAGACAATACACAACTACGTAGAGAACTCAGCTGTGTCTGTTTCCAGCTGGTCACTCAGTAATTGCCCTGAGGAGCACTAGTTCACCGACGGCATCCCAGAGAGAACCGAGATCCTTTCATACTCAGAGGAAGACACAAGCATGATGCATTTCTCCCTCCAACCAGAGCAGTGAGACCGTGCAGAAAACCAGTCCAGGGATGGGACCACACAGAGTAAAAGGGCAGTTCCTGCTGCCCTCACCAGGATGGGATGGTCGGGCCTGAGCCCTCCCGGGGCAGGAGCACTGCAAGGGCAGTGTCAGCACTCCAGGCCACTCGCCTGCGCTCACATCCACCTTAGTTAGCTAGGACAGGTCTCCTTTACAGAGCTAAAAAATAACAAATTACTGAGTCACTCAGGGATGGAGGCCTAGGAGTGGACTCTAAACTAGCTAACCAGCCCTCGAAGGACCGTTATGCTTCAGAACATAAAAGAGAAATTGCTCTGCACTGTAGAGAAGAGCTAGGTGTAGCTCAGGGCACGGCTGGGCATGCCTACCCCTCCTGCAGGAACCCAGCACACCCACAGTGACCTGGAGATGCTCTAACACTGCTAATACAGAGGTGGCAGAAGAGAACTCTGTTCTCACACGTAGACAAGTAACATCAATGGGCCCTGGCCGTGCTGAAGTCTAAGAGCCATCTCCAGAAACCCAAGCAACGCTGCTGGCAGGAGTCCCACTTCCACAGCCCATCACTACCTGCAGGTCCAACACGGTGCACACTCACCTCTGCTGATGAGGGAAAGCACACAGGTGCTTCTGGGCTGCTTTGGGGAAACTGGAAAATAAAAAATTTGGGGGTAGAAATAACGTACTGAACAACAGTGCTTCCTCCCTGCTTTGCCTCTGACACAAAGGGCCCCTGCAGCACAACTGCAGCAGCAGGCACTGCCGCAGGGTCACAAGCCTGCTGCGAGAGCCACCTTGGAAATCCTGGTGTCTTCTTCGACCTGCTTTGTAGCCCCCTCCTCGGCATCTTTTCCACCAGAAACGGGGTAAAAGCCCTGCTGCTGTTCCTGCAGCTCACCGGAGGCTGGGGAAAGCAGCCTGTGCGCTGGTGCCGTTGGAAAGGAGCCGGGTGGAGGGTGTGAAGGAGCAGCAGGAAAAGGCTTTACCATCTGCACTGGTAATTAAAGCTGAACGGGACCCGGTGAGGGCGGCTGCCAGCCTGGGCCGTGCTCAGGGCTTCCCTGCCGGGTGGCACTGAGCCACGCAGGCTTCAAACGACGATCCTAGTTCTGCTGCGTGGCATTTGACTCTACCAGAGCCCAGTCCCTCCGTGCCAAGCTTGCCATTTTAGCCCGCAAGAAAGACTATTTCTGTCACACAAAGGTTGGTAGTCTGGTCCAACTGCTGGCAGCAGGCTCAAGACCTGATTTTCTGATGAATCAGCAAAAAAGGTTATTGTTAAATCTTTGTTATTTGTTAAACACTCAATTGCTTGAAACAATGGGAATAACTTTGGAATGTTTACGCAATTTTCTCACTGCTCAATTTTTCCCTTTTGCTAGGTCTTTGAATGACGGCCTCCAACAGCCAGCCTGGGGTGCTGCACGTAAAGTGAGAACTGCCCTTGGGAGGGAGAGATTTAATTGAGGTTGGTGGACAATTTTGCTTTGCCAAGAAGTTCCTCCTATCCTTTACTTTATGCTTCTCTTTCAAACTCACTTGTCTTGGCAGACTGCACTTCTCTTCCTCTTTTGCAAGGATTTCATCTGGACACAAACAGAACATTGCTTATTTTAATTTTAGGCTTAGATAAGGAAGCTATTGGAAAAAGTTTACTGTGGGTCACACTCTGAAAGCTGACCTTGGTCTCAAAAGGGATATTGAGGCTTCTGCTGCTGTTTCTGGGGAAAGGAAAAAAACAAAACAAAACAAAAAGCTTTTTTTTTTTTTTTAGAATTAATTACAAACTGTCTCAGAGGGACAGAGGTTTTTAAAGCACTTGTGATCAGCCAAAGCCTCCTCTGACCCATCCTCTCATCCTTGCTTCAAAAAAATGACAGTAAGGTGGATGGAAAGAGATCAAAATTTTGGCTGACTGGGTGCTTCTGGGGAGCTCCTGACAGGCCCTGTGCATCGTCCTGCCTGACCCTCCCTTGGACAGGGCTCTGGTCCCAGCCCAGAGCAGCTGGCTCCAGTGCAGCTTCCCAGGGAACGGGCCTCAGGGCTTGGAGCCACTGGGAGATGCACCGACACCCCTGACACCTGCTCCTGGCAGCGAACTCTCTCGAGGAGACAGTGGCACCCGCGCCCCAGCTGGAGCGGAGAGGGATGGGCTGGGAACCTGGTGTTTCCCCCCGCGTTGTGTCGCACAGCCCCGAGCCCGGGCTGCCTCCAAGCACCCTGGTCCGTCACCACGGGACTGCAGCCCAGCTGTAAAGAAGAAATAGGTTGTGCTGCCACCAGCTCATGTCTGGCAGTGTGACACTGGGCTCCCAGAGCACAGGCATGATCCCTCTCTAGCCAACTGCCACATTTGGAACGAGAATGAGAACGGAAACAGAATCCCTGTTTTTCCAAAACATGCTTCAGTTATAATAATACCCCATGACGAACAGAGGAAGGAACAGGCTTTTCTGGGGCCCCCTGCCCTGCCTGAAACCCTCACTGACAAGGGAACATGTCCCAGGAACAGCAGTTCAAGGGCCCCCACCATCCCCAGCAAAACCCTCCCATCTGGCACAATGCTCAAAGCAACACAGCTCCTGTGGCTGCTCCCAGCAGCGCTGGGCACCGGCACAATGCAGGAGGACGGTCCCCATCGAGCCTCCCCCAGGAGAGAGGGGAAAGGGCCCGAGCAGGGTCTGGGCACCCGAGGAAGCTGGACATGCACACACAGACACAAGGGGGAGCAGCGGCAGCGGGAATGAAGCAGGACAGGTCACCCTGGGCGGGTGCGTGAAAGGGTTAAACTCGTGAGATGGGTGCAGGGCAGGGGGAAAGAGTAAAGGGACGGGCTCCTCTAAGCCTTCCCAGGACGCTGGGTCCTTCTCCATCACGAGGAGAGTTAAAATCTACAACCTCTGGCGCTCACCACTTCTTCCTAAGTTCCTCTTCTCCTGAGGTGCATGAAGATCTACGAGTCACTGGGCCGGACAGATTTCCTTTGGTTTGCTTGAAACTGAAGCCTGATGGTACGAGGTGTGACACAACATTTGTGGGGCGTGAATCCTAAAGCTACAGCCTGCTGGCCTACGGGCAAACGCCGTGCAGCGGGGCCCACGGGAGCTGCGCCAGGGAAGCAGGCTGGCTCTCATCTCGGCGGGTTGTTATCAGGGTGGGCTGTTACCGGCGGGAGCTGCTGCAGCTCGAGGAGACTGCCCACAGAGGAAGGCACCCGGTGGCGGGCAGCTGAGAGGGGACCAGAGGGTGCCCCAGCCTCCAGCACCCAAGAAGGCAACTGAACCCGAATTGCTGCATCACAGCACCTCCCTGCCAGGCCCCAGGCTTGGGTTCAGCTTCCCAGAGAGGCTGAGTGCTCGCACTGACACAGAAATGGAATATAAGGCAGATGTAAAAACTGTCAATGGAACCAACATCCAAACTCATCACCCAAAAGCAATGATTAATTGACTGTTAGGGCTTTGATCTCAGAGTCTCAGAAATGAGAGAGGGGCAGGAGTACTCAGAATACGGTAAAGACAATTGTGTCTCTGAATACACCCCCTTATTTTGCTGAGGGAGATTGAGTGAGATTTGGGAGAAGGGCAGGCTTGAGTTATTCACTGTAAAGCAGAGCTCAAGTCATGTATTAAGTGTTTATTAACACTAGTGTATGCAACTTAGATCACTTTTTTTTAAAATATAAACCTCAATTTCTCTCCCCAAACCTCAGATCACTCTCAGCATATCCTACTTACCCACATTCATAGAAAAGAGGTTAGCTTTTCCATTTCCATACACTTCCACTAATTTTGTGCTTGATTTCAAAGCCTCCTAGTAAACATGTAGGGAGAACAGGAAGGGAGGAGGCATACAAGATGATTAATGTTAAAAGAGGAGAAAAAGAAAAAAAGAAGAAAAAAGCCATACACCAAAGATTCATCACTTATCCCAAGAATATATCTCCCAGCCTTTGAGCACGCCCTGAGCAAGCACAGCGTCAGCCCGTGCGCTGCAGTGCAGAACACTCCCATTAACAAAAGCAGAAGCTATCGGGGCAGTAAAGCTTTACAGAAAAGGTCACAGCCAGGCCTGGGAACAGTTTAAGAAAAGAAAACACCAGCCCTTAACTTAAGATTGCTTACTGCTTTGCCAGCTGCACAAACGTCTCTTTCTTGAAACCAGTTCAACACTGATCTTCATGGAAGTGCGTGTAAGAGCCCGAAAATAGCACCGGCCATCTGCAGCACTCCAGAGCTCGACCACGCTTGGCCCGGCAGCAAGGCCAGCGCTTCGCTCCTGCCTGCGCCCGGACAGCCCGCGGCAACGCGTTCCGACAGCAACACCCCCGGCGGTAACACTGCCTGACCCGCCGACCGACCCACACACCGCTGCCTGACGGTAACACCAACCACCTGACGGTAACACCGCCCCGCACCTGCGGGACGAGCCGCCCATGGGCCGAGCAGAGCGGAGGCAGCACTGCGCTCCAGCCGGTAAGTGACAGAACCTCCGCAGCCTGCGCCGCTTTGGTGGGGTTTTACGTTACAAGGCAGCTGTAACGGGGTTAGGCTGTAAATCTTTCCTAGCTGAAGAGGGACCACGCATACAGTTTTGCATTTCTTTCCAGGTGAAAGACTCTGCTTTCATTACACCTTTCTGTACATTCCCAACGCTCTCTAACATTCTCTTTTAATTTTTAAATAACTCCTACTATCATTTGTGTTTTTTAAATTGACAAATAAGGTGAACAGGAAATCATCCACGCGTTACGCAAACCACAAACAAATTACTTAGAACACAAATGAGCAGTCATAACTATAAAAAAATAGAGAGAGCCAAGGCAGGCAAACTCCCACACCTATTGGGCTGAGACACAGAACAGCCTCCGGCCACACCATCACAGACCTGGTCTGCAGGGAAGGATTGCTCTGCCTTGTGTATCTTGGCAAAAGATGTTTTTCTTAAGCAATTACTTTTGTTTTAATTTATGACCAAGGAAACATAACAATATGAAACTCACCGTTTAAAACATCAGAAAATAGAATTAAACCCAAATATTTAAATGAGAAATGTTACTATTAAAATAGAATATTAAAGGGAACAATTTGAGCCACATTTTACTTTTAAATATCCAGTTTTAGGGCAATTAAACTACTAATCATTAAAATGTTTTATTGACATACTCATACTAGAATAATTCCAAATCTGGTAGGACGGTTGCTTCAAAAAGCTCGTCTGTTTAATCCTCTAATATCAAGGCACAAACTGACCATTCCAAATACCCTTGTTCTGACTTTTCCTCTTACATCCACCACTCCCTGATTCAGGTACTATAACTGATGGGAGATAGGAAGGATCTCAGTGGGGGTTTTTTGAGACTTAATTAAAAAAACCTGAATATTTGGGTTAGATCTGAAAATGACCCTACATGCAAACAGCTCAAAGCATTGCCCAAGTTTCAGTGTGAATATCAGGGTTTTGCACAGATACTTCATAGGGTCTAATCTTTTAATGCTAAAAGGTTGTGGGTTTAGAGTAATTTCAACTCTTGTGTAAAAATCAGAAATGAAAATAGAATGAAAAGTTTAACATCAGGAAAATCAGGCTGTTAAATTCCAGAATTCAGAAGTAGCATAGGGACACCTGGGCAACAAGAAGAAACGAAACAATTACTGGTGGGTTTTGTGAGGCAGAAATAAAAGTTCTACCCTTGAGGTGTCCTCACACTGCAACCAAATGAGCTTGCACTGCCCGGCAAAGAGTCTGCTGTTTTTACAAGAAATAAACAGTGTTATCTACAGCCACGCTCTATACCTGCTGGCTCTCCCACTCGCTGTGTCCTTCAGAACACCAGGAATTAATCGCACATGCCAAGAAAACGTCACGCATGATCTAACTGACAGAGTAATTTTGGTGGGGAAGATCTGTCACGAAACGCTGTCGGTGCTCGGGGCTGTCTGGAGGAGCTGGTGCCGGTGTACGCACACGCCGTCCCCGGCCGAGTCCGCGGCACTGAGCCTTCCAGCGGGCGCTGGCCGTGAGCCGGGCCGGGGCCACGCGCAGGAAGGAGACCCCGTTGGACTCTGCACCCCCACCTCCTGCCACACTGCTGCCATCCACCCTGGGGACAAACACACCGATCTTCCACAGGCTGCCTGAAAACGTCAGCTCACAACACTTTTTAAAGGGGGAGCAGATGGGGAGGGGAGGAAGGAAGGAGGGGAGTGAGGAGAGCAAAGCTCAGCACTCAGATCTGCCTCAGTTGTAGAAACAGGTGTTTTGTATCCAACTGGAAATGAGAATTCATTCACAACCGTAAAAAAGGCAAGACTTTCTACTGCAATACTGCATACTTCTGACAGGTGTTAGCAGGACTCCTTTCAGCCCAATCACTGGCAGGAAATGTTTGTAATGCACTGAACTGAAACGCTTGGGACTGTTTTTCATTCCTTATATTTGCAAAAAAGACATACAATAATTAATTCATAAGCATTTATAAATAGCGACTGTGCTATACAAAGAAATTCAATCTTCACACACATTCCCCCAAGAATTACACAACCAGCCAAAAGCATACAGGCAGCCAGGGGCAAATACAGTCCCAACAAAGAGAGGTCACAAAACATGTCATGGCTTTATGCCATGTTTTTTGTTAAAATAACATTTTAAAGGTTAGATGATACAGCCAGGTTCTTCCAAACTGAGCGAGTCCACTGCTCCCTTCGATTAAGAGATGAGGAAGCAAAGAGTCTGGGTTCAGACCTGGTGCTGCCTGCAGCAAAGCCCAGGGCTGCAGAGGGCTGCAGGGGGGGTTGGGGTGCTGCAAGAAGGGGGGTCCCGGTCACTCCGGGGCTGTGGTCCCTGCACAGGCACGAGGGACACAACATGGGGACGCTGGCAAAAACGCAGAAAAGCCAACGGTACACAAGGTGACAGCTCACAAGGCCCAACAGCACCATCAGGAAGGACACAAGCCCCAGAGGACAGAGGGGTGCCCTCTGTCCTTCCCCTCCCCAACCAGAGCTGCAGCAGGATGGACCTGCAGGGTCCCCAAGCCTCCTCTGACTCAGGGGGAGCCACTGCTACACCTGGGGACGCAGCAGCAGCAGCGACCTTCCCGGGACACACGGCCTTTCTCAGCCACTTTCACGGGGGACCCACCACCACTCTCACCGGCACCCCGAGGAACTGCCTGAGTAGAAACACGGCTCAGGCAGTCCTCTGTCTTCTCACACCAGACGTGAGGGGTCTCGAAAGCAAGAGCTGAAGACACAGCAGCAAGGACCCGACACCCTCCGGAACCTGCTGCCACACCTACCGATGCCCCGTTTCCCTGAGCCACGGAAGCGGGCACGGAGCACACCACATACGGTGCTCGCTCACAGTTCCTCGCTTACTACTTCCTGCAAATGCTATTTTATTTTTTCTGTCATCCTAGTTCGACTATTTATCCCATTTTCCTGCACTACATCCTATGCCTCTATGACAAAGGAGAACAACTACCACCAGATATGCCATTCTAAAGGGCTGAAATAGTACACAGTGCATTTTGCATACTTTTATTCTCTTAAGTATTAAAATCCAGACATTGCCTTATGAAAAATGTTATAATAAGAACAGAAAAATAACAAAATCTTAGTCTCTTGGCAAACTTGCAAGAAGTCAAATGTACCAACATATCCTCCACAGTCACTGACAAAGCACCTTCCAAATGAGAGCAGTTACAGCCAGGGCTCCTGGGGCCCCCACCCCGGCACCCACCCCCCCGCTGCCAGGTCAGGCACCTCTGCAGAGACACGGAAGGGGAGCGGGTCTGCCCTGAGCACGCACCCGCTGGGTGCCCTTGGATGGCCCCTGCCAGCCCTACCCCGGAGTCCCCCGCCGGGCAGCTCTCAGCCCCCGAGGAGCCCCAGGGCAGCCTGCCCCGATGGTTCCACCCTGGGAGCTCTGGGGAGCGGGGCTGGCAGCTCGCACCGCGGGGCCGGGGCACGTGTCCACACTGGGCGCTGCCTTCCCACCCCATCACACTGGCGTGGCCGACATTCCTACCACAACGGAAAGAAAATCTTAAAAAAAATTATTCTTCTTCTAGCACAACGCAGCACAACTCGCAATTGCTGTGTTCTGTGTATTGCACAGATTTCTGGGGACAGTGACCAGTGTCAGCAATTCCTGACCCAGTAACTTCATTGCTTATTTATTTATCAAGCAGCTGCATTAATTTCCATGAATAGCTAAAATGTGCACTCAGTGCTACAGAAACTTCTTTATATTCAGAGGGGGAAAAAAAAAACAAAACCAAAAACTTGTAAATATTATGCTTATGTTCAGTAAAGCAGCTGTGAACTTTGAAATTTGCCAACCAAGTTACAGAAGTCAAGAAAAAGTGCCTTAATGGATATTGGAAGGGTTACAAATGACAGCATAAGAGTCTGAATACAGATGGAGCTAAACATTTTTAATGGTTTATGCAATTTTCCTTTTGTGTATATTGCCAAGACATGATTTGCAAACTGAGAGAGTTCAAACTTTGATATATTTTACCAGCTCAATCTTTTTAATTTGGTGAATCAAGTTTGCTGGTTTTGCACAGCTGGTCGGTATCATCTACACAGAACAATCACTTTGTGCTGGACCAAGCATTTGAACGTGGAACACTGCTCAGGCACGACAGGCTGCTCTCACATACAAACCACAAATTGCTCGGTGCTGACAACACATGCCAGCAAATGACAGCAGTTGTGTAGCAGCAAAAAACCAGCAATGTTTTAAAAATTGGTGGGGGGGAAAAAAAAGCCTCCTTTAGCTTAGTCATCACCTCAAGTAGCATTTGGACAAAAAGGTCCTAAATTGACCCACCAATTAACATCAGATGAGGACTATTCACAGTCTGCAGGTGAACCCCAACGTGCAATGAGGGATATCTACACTCACTGCAAGCCGCGGGTGATGTGGTGGAGCCACTGCAAGTTCCACGTCCTCACCAGAGAAGAGGATGCTCCCATTGCAAAGGTTTACGGGCAGCCCGAACAAGGACGCAGCCGGAGCGAGCACGGAAGGGCAGCTCCTCTAGAAGTGGAAGCACAGCTCCTGCCAGCCCGGGCAGCCCAGCCCCGCAGCCCCGCAGCAGCAGAGCGCAGGCACTGCGGCGGCCGTGGCACCGCGACCCCGCGGCTCCTGCAGCACCCGCGCTGGGAGCCACGGCCGGCCGAGGGAGCGCGGGCCAGGCGGCAGTGGCCACCCGTGTGGAGTTCTTCGGGGCAGCGGGGACGAGGCCCTTCAGCCAGCGCTGAGCCTCTGCCGCGGTGAGTGGAACAGCAGCTGGAACTGGTCAGGACACACGCGACGGGATGCACGGCTGGGGGGACACAAAGGCCTCCAGCCCTACCCACGCGGTGACGGGCTCTAGGGTGAACACGGCTGCTCCCTGACTCTGTCCCTAACCAGGGACGATCTGGAGAGCTGTCTGCAGCTCTGGTCGTTAGATCCTTGCGCTGCGGGAACCCCTCAGCCCCGCAGAATTACACTGTCCTGCGTTACCATACACAACTCTGACAACTGTTCTCTCCTGTCTCTCACGTAGGTCTCCCAGCAAGAGAAGAGGCCCTGGGCCTGAGAATGGAGGGTGCTCTAGACCCTTAACAAAGAGCACCGCAGCAGTCAAACCAAGAAAGGTAAGGACATGCCATCGATACGGAAAGATTTACAGAGTCTGGCTTGGACTCTGGCCTCCTTCTCAACCACAGGCAGTTGACAAATCTGCTCTATCAGATGTAAAATTCGTAGGGTGTCGTCCATGCTGCATAGACACAATATTATTGACCAAGGTTTAATGTCCACAACTCTAATCACGTGCTTCTGTAATAATCCTTTGCTGTATGATGCCTCAACATAAGAAATACTTCATGAACTTCCTAAGCCATTTATTATCTGCTACTAAGCCCCAGCATAGGAAGAGCCAGCTCCAGGGACTTTGCTTTAGGAAACCCTACAGAGCAGGAACAAGTTAACAAGTTCTAAACACACCGTATGGAGAGAGGGTCCTGCTCAGACAGCCTGACAGGAGGAAGAGAACATGTACGCAGCAGACAGAGATGGGAAGAGAACAATTTTTAAATACAGTGTGTTACCATCTTAAATTAAAATGCCATTTACTGTTGGTGCTTTTCCAGGAGATCTTTCTAGTTTTAACAAACCTTACCCATCATTACCCCCTAATCCTAACGCACCCATTCACACGGTAGTTATAACACCCCCTCTCCACACCAGCTTTCTCCTTTAAAAACCCAAACACAAACAAATGCTTTGATGGCTAGAGCTTAAACATAAAGGTGGGATGGCAGGTCCTCCTATGGAGAGCTACCAGGAAGAGATTAACTGCGGGCTTGGGGTGTGAAACACAGGTAACACCTGCTCCCTTGCTCCATTCATCCCTGCAAGTTCCAGAACAGCACCTAAGCTGGTCAGCCTTTGCAGTGTCTGACACAGAAAACACCATACCAAAGGAAACAATTTTACCTATTTGAAATAAAATTTCCATTGCTAGTTACTGCAAGGTTGCATTCAGGTTCCAATCTGCTACACAGAACCATCAGCTACTGACTTTGAATTGTAGCCACAAGGAAACTCTTTATTTTCTAAAAGATGGGTTTTTTCCCAGCTCCATGGCACTTATTTTCCAGTTGCCTAGGTTTTCGTTTGCTAAATACAGCAGCATTATATCTATAACTGTTCTGCCCTCCCTACAGAGGATAATCCACCCCCGTAAACATTCTGTCAAAGAAAAGCAGACAGCAGATGTGATTGCTTCTTGGAGATCCTCTAAAATGTAAATCTGAATGACTTGACAGGACAGCTCTAGCCTCCACACTATGCTAACACACAGACACACTCCTGTGTGTTGTGCTACTAAAAGTTTAAAGCAAACTGTGCTAGCTGCACATACGGGTTTCCTTCAAGTGAATGGTAGAAAATATTGGCATATGCTAGATATTTCCATGCTTGCCTAACGGAAGAGTGGCTTTTATGCTTGTATACAAAACAGAACACTTGTAAAGGGAGTATTCATATCCCTCACATGCTTCCTGGTAAACCAGCGCTAAAAATACATACTGGTCCTTAAGGACTAATGAGATATATTTAGTCACAAAATCACTGTGGCCCAGTGACCCTCCTAGCTCGCAGCGCGTAGGCTTATACCTGCAGAAACACAGCAGCACAGGGCTTGAACAATGGATCAAACGGAGGAGAAGCAAACAGATCCTCTGTTCAGAACAGCAGCATCCCCTTGATCACCAAAAAGTGAGACGACACCACTCGGAAACCACTAACGATGTAACCCTGCTGGAAACGATAGGGTGTGGAAATGTGGTCACTTCTAAGAAGTGTGCCAGGTTTATTTTGAATTAAGAGTAGAAATCTTATACTAATTAATGGAAAGCATAGCACCATGTTATTCTACTGAAATAATCTTTCTCTGCTTCTAGGAACAAAGATATTGTAAGATGTTCAACTCCAGCACAAACTCCTCAGGAAACAACTGCAGCCACAGCACAGTAATAACCAAGACAGTCCTTCCCCTGATCTACTCTTTCATTTTCGTAGTAGGACTCTTGCTGAACGGGGTGGCAGCATGGATCTTTCTGTATGTTTCTAGCAAAAAGAGTTTTATTGTCTATCTCAAAAACATCGTTGTTGCTGATCTCCTAATGAGCTTGACATTTCCTTTCAAAATTCTTGCCGATTCAGAAATTGGGCCCCCACAGCTCAACACGTTCGTGTGCAGATACTCTGCAGTCGTTTTTTATACAAACATGTATATCGGGATAACATTTTTTGGCCTCATAGGTTTTGACAGATACTACAAAATTGTAAAGCCTTTATTCACCTCCTTTGTTCACACGGTTACCTACAGTAAGGTGGTCTCTGTAATCATATGGTTATTGTTAATACTTATATCCTTTCCAAATATGATATTAACTACTGAAATCACTGAAGAAAATTATTCCAAAAACTGTATAGGTCTTAAAAGTGAGCTTGGCAGACAGTGGCACAAGGCATCAAGTTATATTAGCACAGGGATTTTCTGGGTTGTTTTTTTTCTGCTAATCATTTTTTACACGTCCATATCAAAAAAAATATATAGCTCTTACAAAAAATTCAGACGGAACTCAGACGCGGCCAAAAGAAAAACCAGCCGTAATATATTCAGCATTATGTTTGTATTTGTCGTTTGCTTTGTACCCTACCACCTCTGCAGAACACCATACACCCTCAGCCAGACTAGCTCACAGTTCAACTGTCAGTCAAAAAAAACCCTGTTCTATGCAAAGGAGTTCACTCTTGTACTGTCTGCTGCAAATGTCTGCCTCGATCCCATTATTTATTTTTACCTCTGCCTACCCTTTAAAGAAAAGCTGTATCAGAAACTGCATCTCACGCTGAAAACTTCAAGTGAGGTTGAAATTTCTAAATCCAGAAGATCAAATACGCTTCGGGAAAGTATAAACATAGTGTAGGTTCAGGTCTGTAAGATAATGCACGTTTCAGAAAGTTATTCAAGAATGCAAATGTCTCAAAAAACCTGAACAGATGAGAGCCAGTAATAAAACAGAAAAAATGTTTCAGCATAAAATACCAAGTGGTGTTTCTCTGTATAAAAACATTACTGCGTGTTGCCAATATATTTACCACATGCTATTTCAGCTGATGCTCTGATGGTGTGATACGACCTATCTGCATCTCAAAAAAAGAGAGAGGAGTAACTGGAACACACTCTGGAGCTCCCCACCATGGTCTCTGAGCAGATGATCTGGCAGCCCCGGCCAAACTGCCTCGCTGCTGTGTCTGGTGAAGCCAGGCACCACACACGAGCCCCCACAGCGCAGCCTGAAGGGCTGGGCCCAGCGCTGGCTCCAGCCCAGCCCCAGCAGCACCTGCAGAAGCCACACGAGGAAGTTCAGCACAAGTCTCCACTTGACCTACACCAGCCTAGAAAAGAGGACTGAGACCCTGAGGGGAAACTCTCTCGTGTGTTAACCAGGTCATGAAGGAAAGGGTTGAAGGCAGTGTGCAGCTTAAGGAAGGACACTATTCCAACAACTGGGGGGAAAAGAGATAAGCAAAAAAAAAAAAAAAGAAAAAGTACACATCAAATCCTCAAAGATATGCTCAGAGCCTGAAAAACCCTTGGTAAAATTAAAATAGATATATTGGTTTTCTTAAGGGAAACATTAAAATTAAAAATTAAGCGTGACTATTTGTCACCCTTATGCACCAAATGTCAGATTATTTCTGTAAAATGTGATGCTCAAGTGTTTAAAGAGAAGCCTTCTATAAACTGAATGGCACAGTTACACTGTACCATATTCCTCGGGACTTTCCTGAAGTAACACGGTGTACACCAGGAACGGTCACACCAAACTGACTGAGATTTCAGTAACTCCCTTGCTGTTCTTGCAGAAGGAGGTAAGAACACTCAAGGAGCTGCTTGAAAAAACACACGTACAGCCGTCCAGAAACTCTGGGGTACATTTAACTCCAGAAAGAATGATTTGTTGGTTTTCCACATGCTTTTGGCACGATGATAAAGCATTTCTCTCTGTACAAAGGTAATAGCTGAAAGCCACCAACCTTCTCTATATAAATTTAATCTCTTTTTTAACTGTATTTTTCAGTGCAGCTTTTTTTTTTTTTTTTGATTGACTGGTTTTATCATTGTACAGGGAAAACACACCAGTGCATGAAGTACCCACAAGAGCTTTCAGGCAGTGGCTCTGGGAGCTGAACACTTTCATTTTACTTAACAAAGAAGATACAGGAATAAAACCAGAAACAACACATGATTCACCTTTCTGCCACTGTGCTTCATTTTAGTCCTAACAGATAATCCCTCAGGGTGGAAGACATTTAAACACACGGTCTTTGATCCTCCTCCAAGGCTGTGGGTAACTTCTCTTGGTCCAAGACCACCGACCTGCAGTAAGTAAGAGTACTCTGCCATCACACAGGATTATATTTCAACTAAAGGGCCAGAGAACTGCTGAGCTTAAACACACCTTGGGGGAGCATATTTACCTCCATTTATGTCCCACCCCAAACCCTGGGTGCTTACCGGGCTGCAGGGCTGGGGGGACCCTCTGCCTGGACCAGCCCTCTGCCTGGACCAACCCTCAGGGACCACAGGAGGAAGCTGCAGTGTGGTTGGGTTTTTTAAAGAGAATACATAAAAGATTATTTATATGGTTCTTTCAGAGCTCCCTGACTCTTGTCAAACTGAGACTTCACAGGCTCTTCCCTCCGAGCAAGGGAAACAGCCTGTTGAGGAAGGGAATCTGTTGCTTTGTGGGAGTTTTTTTGTCATTTATGGCAAAAATGTTTAGTTCCTTACATGGCATGGCTTGGTATTTGCTACATAAATCTAAGTAATTGCAGCTGTGAAAGCACACTGACATACAGAGATGAAAACACTTCCACAGTATATATAACTTTTTAATTACTTCACAAGCTTTGAAAAAAATTATTTATATTGCAAAATGGTTTCCTCACCCCATCAGATTACTGATATTAGAATGACAAAAATCTACATACAGGCACCCATGGGGAAAGAATGCTGACCAACACACTGCTGAAAAAGTAACACTAAATTTCTAGCTTTTGGTTCGCTTTGAAAAAAATCTTCCTCCAATAGCTTCAGTAGTCAGAAAACACTTCTGTGACCCCTGGCCCTACTGCAACCTGCCACCCTGTGTGTGACAAGTCTCAAACAACACCATTATCAAACCAAGCGTCCGCTCCATGTCCCCAGCCTTGCTCTTTACTTTGCTGTATGAACCCGGACCAAAAGGTGCGGGGCCAATTTTGTTTTGCACTGGGTAAATTAATTCTTTCCCACCTTTCCCAGCGTACCACGCCCCGGATAAACCTAGCCAGCTCCTCGGACACCAGACACCCTGTGGCCGCACTAAGTACCAGCTCTTGCCTTGCCCACCCCCACCTGGAGGAACCTCCCCGGACTTCTTGCAGTGCAGGTTACGGGTAACCCAGGGCCAGTCCCCCACTGCAGCTCATCCTCCTGATGTACCCGTGACTCCCTCCCCGGCACCACAGGAACAAGACGCTGGCGTTGGTCCGTTTCTCTTTGGAGAGGCAGGTTATCCACCTGGAGCAGGATCTCTTGCAAAGGCCTGGTGCCCCAGAAAGAACCAGCCTGCATCATGGGCTGCCCCAAGACAGCAAACACACGCCTTTGAGTTGCCGTGCTCACACATTGCAGCCTCTCTCCCCCAGGCCTGGTGGAGTTCCCGGCCATTCCCTTGTAAGGAGACATTGTTCCACTGTTCAAAACCCTGAGATAGCACCCAGGTAGGGTGGCATAAAGCTGCTTCCAAAAGCCCATAAACATCTCCCATTTTAAACTACGCATCACCTCATAAACCACCCTGGTCCTTAGCAACAGCACCCAGCAGCTGCCTCAATGTGGCCCTGCACAAATGACAGGGCTGCAGTTACCATGCAATGGGTTGTTCATGCCAATGTCAGGGTGTAAGGCTTCAAAATGGACCATTTCCTCTAAGCACTACTTCAGGACTATGGTAGAGCAGAGTAAGCACTACTTCAGGACTATGGTGGAGCATAGTAAACACTACTTCAGGACAGAAAGCTCACTCCACAACTGCCTCAACACATAAAAAAATTGTGGTTGTGCAGAAATCATCAATAAGACTCTCACATAGTTTAATTTTGCAGGGTGTCATCTCAAAAAATGACCTCTATTGTAAAAAAAAAAAACCAAAACCAACTTACCAAAGAGGGGGCAGATGTCACTTTAATCTACCTATCAAGGTCACGCAGTCACAACCAGCAGATGTAATGAGGGAGCACCCCTTGTATTTGCTAACTTTAACACAGAAGGGATGGGAGGGAAAGGCTACTTTCCCTCTGCCAACACCCTCACACATATTCTCCCATCCCAGCCCAATAAATAAGCACTTTATTCTTTTTATGAGAAATCTTCACTAGCACGTCTAATAATATCACTTCAGGGCACTGCACACCTGTAAAAGACTGTTCAAACAATTAAAACTGAATAGTGGTAACTGATGGAGGGCGACGGGGCAGGCCGAGGAGCCGCTGGCTGTCTGACAGGAGGGGGGGTGCTCTGCTGCCAGGCAATGACGCACACCCCCAGGACAGGGTCACCTACCCCCAGTTCACACACAGGCAGGGCACACCCCCCTACACTGAACACACCTGATACTCTGAAATAAATACACGAAGCAGTTTTCAACAGAAATAGCTATTTCTGCTCAGAATTTGTAACTCCCCTGTGCTGAGATCACTCCTATTTTTCATTTACAATGCAGACATCACAATGGGACAAAAAATTTTAGTTTGTCAATGAAAGTCATGACAAGCAGTAAGGGTAAATACTAAGCTTCCTAGTTTGTACACGGTTGCACATGAAAACAAACTTCTTGGCGACATGATTAAAGCATGGCAAAAGACACCACTCAGACTGCTCCTCCGAGACAAACCTCAGCACCAGAACACGACTGTGACAGCCGCGCACGGAAAGAGAGGAGAACTCTCGCAGGACTCATTTGTGCCATCTGCTCATTACTGCGCCGCTGACAGCGACTCTGAACACTTCCCTCACAACTGAAGATAAGCTGAAAGAAAATCAACTGTTTGCAAGTATCTTCTGGTCTTTTTCCTGTCTACCATCATGTTAAATGATACAAAATCATGATAAAAGCGGGGCTTCCCATCAGTTCTGTCTCATAGATTGACTCCATCTGGCTTGTACAGGCACATAAACACACACAAAAAGAAATCAAAACTCAAAATTAAATTTCAAACTTTCGGTGCCTTTAACAGCACATTTATACAGGGCAAATCCCGGGAGAGCCACATCCCTCCCACAAGCAATCCACCCCAAAACATCCTTCAGCTCTGGCGATCTGCCCGGGCCGGGAGGAGGAACCGGGCTCTGCCTGCACTGACACCACTCCCGCCAGGGCCTGGTCCTGCTCTCGGGCTGGACCCTCCTCCTGGGAGAGGGGAGGCCTCCCGCGCCCCCAGCACCGTCCCACGCCGCAGGGAGCTGACAGTTACCTTCCCCCACCTAAGCGTGGGTGAAATTTCTCCCAGTTTTCTCTCACTGCACCCAAGGCTGGGAAATCTGACAGAGAGTCCACGTGGGCACGATGTGCAAATCAGCCTTACTTTTGGAACTGCACAGAAAGCAGGCTCAGAAACCTTATATAAAGGAATCGGTAACCCTCAGCTCAACAACCTTCCTGATTTAAAAGAGACAGGGATAGGAATGACAGATTCAAACACCAGCTTCCTACCAGCTGGATGAACAGGTTGTTCTCTATTTTCCTGACATAAAGGGAGGTGCTCACACAGAGCCCCCAACACCCATGCCAGGCCAGCGCTCGCTAACACTGCACATTCCCCAGGACTGAAGGGCAGGAACACACAACGAAATCGAGGGGCTCAGAGACATCACCTCACTGTAAGCTGCAGAAATAAGGACAAACATTCTGTAAATGCACACTCACATGCAATCCTCCAGTACAAAATTAAAGAAAACTGTCCTTTTAAATTTAACTGCACCCCTTATAGTGCATCTTTAACTTTAATCCCAAATAAATCCCACGGGACACTTATCTGTGGAGCCCTAAGTAAATAACCCCTGAGGCTGTTACCTGAAATAAAGACTCTCAAAACCAAGATTAGTTTGGAGAGGAAATAGTGCTTTATTCTGGGCAGGGTGCTAGGTGGAAAACATCCAGAATCAAGCACACCACAGCAAAGAACTTCAAAGCATTTACACACTCCAAACTACATGACTGCATGTTTACTGTAATGATTATTGGTTACTTACTTATCACCTCTATCCCTCACTGGTTAGTAACATACTCGCTCCGATTTGAAGTTACAGTGGGTTTTTAATTTTCTGTGCAAGCTCAAAGGGTGAGGAGCTTTATTTGGGCAGGGGTCTTCAAAGCAGTGGGTGTGATTCTTATGATTATAATGAGGCTAGTTCTTCCAAAGGACGGTCTAATCTCTAATTAAACTAATTTATATTAAACAATTTTAACAAGCTTCCATGTTCCAGGATGTTTCACCTCTTCAAGGACAGTAGCTCCTGATTAGAGGTTCCTTACTAATTATGGTTGACGGTGTGAGGAACAGACTGACCTAGCTGATGCATCCAATCTGTCCTTGTATTTGATGAGAAACATTTGTACAGACAATGATACGTATCATGTGTCCTTGGGCACGATGGGAAACAGTTGTATGGCCTACGGTTCCCCAGTAAACAATACATTCTTCCTGTGGACAGCAAGCATATAAAATTTAAGCAACCCTGAACAAGGCCTCCTGTTCAGGGTAACAAGGCGACCTGCTGAAGGCTGGAGGACAAAACACACAGCAGCATCTCCTGGGGGGGGATCCTCAGCCAAACTGAGTCCTAGTGCACCCCGAGCCCACGCCGGCGCTGTCACGCGTCGTCACACACAGTGTTTCATCCCCGAGGAGCAGAGCCCGGCCGGGCAGACGCCTGCTCCCCCCCGCACGGCCCCAGCACTCCCCACACACAATTCACAGCTCCCGAGAGCTGAACCCCAGGCGAGGAGACCCCCCAAGGACTCCGAGGTACATCCAAACTCACTCCCCTTCCACACCGGCTGCTCCTGGCCCCTGCCCCTTGTCTCAGCTCCCCCGCGGGTAAGGCAGCCCGCAGCCCTCCGCGGCCAGCCCCAGCTCGCTCCCTCGGCGGGGCCGGAGCCCCGGGCTCCCCCTTCCCGGGGCAGCAGTGCCGGTGGCAGGCACTGGGCTGGACCATGCCTGCAGTGGAGGGTGCTCAGAGGGGGAAAAAGCTCCAGAAACCCTCTGGAAACTTCCCAGAGGTGAAACCTTTCTCCAGGCGAACATGCGAAAGGTGGAGAGGTATCAGAAGTGATCCTGATACAAGGACCACCCACACAGGGCTTTGGTGCGCCCAACTCAAAGCACAAAGCACCTGACGCGCTCTTAAAGGTCACCAGATTTAAGGGGTTTTTAAGGTTTAGATGCTATTTTTTCTAGCTTTGTTCCCAGAAATTATTTAATCATTTTGGCTGAATTCCCACCCACACCAGCACCCCTTCCCTTCCTTGCACCATGCCCCAGTCCCAAGAGTCAGCCTCAGCAGCCGTGCACCACGGAGAATTGCAAATCACAAGTCAAAAATTCAGCAAAGCTTAAACCACCAAAAAGAGGGCTTTATGATAAGAAGCACTTAGCAACTTTACTTACAACAAAATCTACCATCTACATCTGTAATTTACAAACTAAAATGGCCTTTCAAATTAGACATCTAGACAGGGGAAGAGGATGACACCAAACCGCAATAAAAACAGACTTATGACTCAATAGATTCACATTCTCATGTTTCTTCTCCTCCCAAAACACATCTGTAAGAAGCATAGACCATTTCTCAGTAAAGGTTTACCTAACCACCACCTTGTCTTTTTAGACCTGGGAAAGTTTTCTGAGCTGTAAACTGACTCTATAGAAAAGGGGAGACACACACACACAGAAAAAAAAAAAAAAAAAAAGAAAAAAAAAACCCAAACAACTGAATGTTATGTTTCAAGTATAAAGAAAAAAAAAGAAGAAAAATACAAGGATGGAAAGATCACTTTTTCATGATGAGTGTAACACCATAAAACTAACTCATGTTTGCTCAAAACTGAACACGGGATCATTCCAGATTATGAAGCTTCGCAAACATTTCAACAAACGTGGTCTGAACTTCGAGCTTATGACTAAACTTAAAACCAGACATTCGTAATTTGTTTCTTCACAAAGCTCTGGTACACAACTTGTAAATTCCTGTGGATTCTCAACTACAACAAAGTGCTAACATTTTGGGGTTTTAGTATTTTTGTCAGTCTCTCTGCCCCCTAGCCGGTGTTAGAGAGTTTCTCCTGGTTTAAAACAAAAAAAGCCCAATTTAATTATAAACATTTCCCCTATATCCCCAATGTGTCATTTTTATCTTTAATAGTGCTTGGCAAATGTCCAAAGGTTTAGAATTTTAATTGCTATCAGTAGAATCCCTATGTGCCTTTAAATCTGCAAATTAGGTTGCAACTCTAAAAAAACCTGGAATTTCATGCAGGAATATTGTAATGAATGAGGGTGAGCTCCATTGCAAACTCCTGATTCCAGAGAGATTTTAAATGTAAGACAGGGAGTGGGGCAGAAGAGAGTTTCAGATTTTTTAAAAACAAAAAGCAAAGAAACGGCCACTGACACCACACATCTACAGCCCCAGGTCAAGAGTCTGGGACTCACCCGATGAAGTTTTAGGGACTACGTGAAAAACGCCACATGCGGGGCTGACCAAACCACACGTGTCTTGTCACCCTTGCACATGTGAACACACAATAAATATTTAAACATAAATCTTTGGGTTTGAAGTTAGGAGGAGAGAGTCATCCGCCGGCCATCCGCCACCTTACGGCACTGTCATTGTCCCTGGCGGCTCCCTCACACTGACGGGCCAAGCGACTGCGAGCATCCTCCCCACAACAACATGCTTTGAATTGCAGGACTTGTAAAAATCCACGCTGCTGGCCCCATCAACACGTCTAACGCAGCTCGTCCGCAGGCATTTTTGTCCCCACGTCTCTCCGCTTGGTCCCGGGCAGCGGGTGGGGAAGGGCACTGCCCCGCGCCCGCCTCCTGCCCACCGCCACGCCAGAAGCAGGAAAGAGAGGTCTCTCGGGGTGTTCCGTGAACGCCTACGGTTTTCTGCTACCTCTCTCTTAGGTAACTTCCACGCGGTTTAGTTATCTGAACGCCAGTTTGAACTACGTCAATCAGCACATTTAAAAACCACAGACGTGTTTTAAAAAAAAACAGCAGACGCAGCCAGAGGAAAAGATTATACGCTACCGGGCTGCCAGAGCAGTCGCCGAGAGCCACCAGAGCTGCGCAGACTAATGCTTGGAGGAGCCCAGAGGCTGCTAAGACAGGTACGTGCTGTCAGTCTTTGTCCCAGCCTAGCCAGACCTGTGTAAATGGTGGCCGGGGCCGGCCGCGCGGAGGGCAGGCGCGAGCACCCAGCCCCGCAGCCTGCGCTTTGCCGGTGCCAGCCTCGCCCGGCCGCGGAGCGCTGCGTCCCTGGGGCCCCGGTTCCGCAGGATTTCAGGGCCCGTTTGCCGAGGAGGAGCGGGGCTGGGCGGCGCAGGAACCCCCAGGGCCTCCGGACCGTGGCGTGAGCACCGCTCGCTCCTCGCCCACCCTCACCCGGCGCAGCCGAGCTCGGGCTGGGCGCGTGTTTTCAGGGCAACAGCGACCGCCCGCAGAAAGCCAACTGCAAGAAACAAACTGCTTTTCCCCCCCGTTTTAAATCATTGGAATATCTGCAATCATTTTGGTTTACAAGTTATGCACGCCTGCATAAATATTTTATGGCAGAAAACAAATGTGCAAACGCAGTAGTTCTCTTATACTGTACATTAAAATTAGGAACAATATAACGAAATAAGAGTACTGCAGTCTGATGCCACTCATGACATAAATGTACTGGTTTTCATTCCAAGAAATTCTAACGAGTGTGCCTCCTTTCCCACAGACATTCCATGCAGCAGTCTGACAGCGTAGCAGACAAAACCAAGAAAACTCCTCGGTCAGGGAATAGTATATTTAGTTAAAGTATGACCAAAATCTACTTTTCTTCACTCTAACTTCTAGTGAAGCCAAAAAATTGAGCAAAATTATTTAATAGCTGCTTCTTTCAAAATGTGCTTTTTCTAAAGGCTTCATAAAAATATGCAATTAATTTCTCCTCTGATCAAGTAGGAAGAGAGAACAGTTCACAGAAACTCAGGACTGATGAGAACTATTTGCTCATCTGTATATTGGTTTGATAGTGCCTCAACTTCAAAACTCCTAATACATTTTTATAGAACAAGAATGCTACATATATTACCTTTTTTTAACATTGTTTCAATTGTCCAAAAGTTACTAAGTTTTAGTATGACCAGCTTTAGTATTAACCAGATCCTTAAACAGATTCAAACATTCTTCTTTGGTGTTTTGGTTGGTTGGGGCAGGGGGGATTGAACCAAATACTCACTCAGAAGAACTGCTCTAGTGGAAAAGTTTCTCAGAAGTCTGTACGCTTTCTAGAACAAATCCTAATACATTTGCAACCTTTTCCAACGTGAGAACAAAGCCCTCCTGAGTAAAGGGGGCCTACAAGAAAGCTGCAGAAGGACTTTCTACAAGGGCATGTGGAGATAGGATGAGGGGTGATGGTTTTAAACTGACAGCGGGGAGATGTAGATGAGATCTAAGGAAGAAATTCTCCCCTGTGAGGGGGGTGAGGCCCTGGCACAGGTTGCCCAGAGAAGCTGTGGCTGCCCCCTCCCTGGAAGGGTTCAAGGCCAGGTTGGACGGGGCTTTGGGCAACCTGGGCTAGTGGAAGGTGGCCCTGCCCGGGGCAGGGGGGGGCACTGGATGGGCTGTAAGGTCCAAACCACTCCAGGATTCTATGATCTGTGAACTAGCACGAAGAGAGAGAAAACTATTTCTTCCCAATTGCATTTTTTCCATGAAATTAATCAGACAAAATCCTCAGAGAATAACTAGTGTTGCTCAGGAATAGCTGATGTCACTGATGTTTGTCTTGGTTCTTTCTGCAGGTTCTTGATATCTCCTAGCAGCAAAACCAACTTGCACAAGAAGTTTACAATGTCAAGCAATGTTTCACATTGCCAGCTCGGTGAAAAAATGGAAGCTTTTACCTATTTTTACTACTTGATTTTTCTGATGGGATTTATTGGAAGCTGTTTCGCACTATGGGCATTCACACAAAAAAATCAGAAACAGAAGTGTATGAGCATCTACTTAATTAACCTCTTAACGGCAGATTTTTTGTTGACTTTGGCGTTGCCAGTAAAGATTATTGTTGACTTAGGAGTTGCATCCTGGAAACTGAGAATATTCCACTGTCAAGTTACAGCCTGCTTCATCTACCTGAACATGTATTTATCCATTATATTTCTGGGATTTGTAAGCATGGATCGTTGCCTTCAGTTAATGCACAGTTCTAAGACCTACCGCATTCAAGAGCCTGGCTTTGCCAAGATGCTGTCTGCAGTCGTATGGGCAATGGTTCTCCTCATAACGGTGCCCAACATGGCTATTCCAATAAAGACCACTGATGAAAGACCTGGTGCGGGATGCATCGATTTCAAAACAAAATTTGGAAGAGACTGGCATGTGTTTACGAATTTCATATGCACAGCAATATTCCTGAATTTTTCAGCCGTGATACTTATTTCCAATTTCCTTGTTGTCAGACAACTCTACCGAAACAAATACAGCGAGAGTTACACCAATGTGAAGAAAGCCCTCATCAACATCCTGCTCGTAACTGCGGGCTACCTGCTGTGCTTTGTCCCGTACCACATTGTCCGTATCCCCTACACCCTGAGCCAGAGCGACACCATAACCAGCTGCTCCCTGAAACAAGCTCTCTTCAAAGCTAAAGAATCCACCTTGCTCTTTGCAGTATCAAACCTCTGCTTCGACCCTATTCTGTATTACCATCTGTCCAAATCATTCAGACTGAAATTTAGCGAGACTTTTGCAGCACCCAAAGAGGCAAAGGTTTTCACCGAGGAAGAGGAACAACACAGAAGCGAAGAGCAGATGCAAAAGTGCTGATTCTGAAATACATCAGGAGAGCGCAGGCCCACGCGACAACCAGCAACTGCGAGCACGGCTTCAGTGGCCAACAACACTCCTGCTGAGCCGTAAGCCCAAGCCGGAGGAAAAAGCTCGAGCAGTACCCATGGCTTTGCTACACGTTCACAGAGTGGGTCGGAACGAGCAGAAGGCTTTTTCAGAAACAGCTCAGTGTACCAGGGATGACCCACCAGGGACTGGCAACGCTTCGGAACGCAACGTGCTCAGACTCAACCATACCTTGTACTTATTTATGGTAAAAACACCTGAACTCACCTTTTCTAAGTTAAAGTTACTATATTAAATGACTTGGTGCAATCAAGAGAAGAGATTATTTAATAGCGGTTCTTCAGCTGCAAAGTTTTCATATATACAATTAACCCAAAAGATTTTAGAGGGCATTATTTACTCCAGAAAGTGACTTTAAGCTGCACTGATTAAAAATTATTGTATCTGCTTACATCACACCTGCAGTTTTTATAAATAAATTTCTTGTTCTTGACAAGTTCCATTGCCTCTCCTTGCTGCTGCTTCAATGAATATGAAAAAAGCTAACATCTTATTACCCAGAAAATTCAAGGAAATTTTAAAATTAAGATAAAGAGTAAGTATAAATATCCACTGTGTTCTCTTTGTGTTTTTATAAAAAATTATCAAAACAGCAACTAACCTTGTTAATATTCTAATTTACAATTCTTTCCAAAAAATAATGCGTATGTAGAATAATCAGTAATCAACATTCAAAAATCAATTTGCACAGGCAAAATCCAGATACCTGGATTAGCTCCATCTGTAAATCAAAAACATTTCAGAAACAAAACCGAATCAAGTTCTCTTTTTTCTGATCCTCAAAATGAGCAAAGTATGAGACAAACTTTAAGCAAGCATTCTAACCTGTCCTGAACAGAAATAGCTCATTCAGTATTCTCATATCAATTCACCTGCAATAGGTCAGAACCCAAACTTTGTGGAGTAAGAAATTTAAAGCAAAGAAAACCCGGGTTATCACATCAGACTCTCACATGACACTTCCTGTGTTGACAGGATTTAGTATTGTTAAAAAGTTATCATTGCTGTTTAAAAAAAAAAAATTCTCAAGTAGATACATTCCAGTTCGAGGTTTGCTCAGTACTTAGGCCCTTTTTCCAGCACAGCAGAAAGCATGAGTCATCATCTGAATGAGGGTTTGGGGTCTGGAATGTTCTTCGTGGGGCTTTCTTCAGTTCTCATGAGCCCACAGACACACACAGCAGCACCAGCCGCCAAAAATCTATGCTAGAAAGAGCGAGGTGTGGGTGGGAGGAAACAACACCATTCTGTCCCCTACACATCTCAGAACTATTTCTTTCAGATATTTTGTTATTTATCCGTCTGCCCCACTACGGTATCAAATTTGCTATTTAGCAAACTCTTAAGAGACCCTGGAACGTGGTGGCTTTACTGCGGTGCCTGCCTCCCTAGCCCGAGCCGGTCAGCCCCCGCTATGACACCCCCACGCGTTCTCCCAGCCAACCCCCCTCCACCAGAGCAGAGCTGCCGGCGTGCTGGCAGCCACGGCGCCAGGCGATGCAGGCAGCAGCCCTCGGGCAGTGCTCACACAGCCCAGCGAACTTCAGACAGCCAACTCCTGCTGCTTTCACCGCCCTGCTGCCCCAGCAGGCAGTACGGTCACACACGCCAGCGCGGAGGCCACTCACCAGAGGTATGGGGAAATGTGTTGCGTACTGCAAATGGCGAAGGAGGTCGTAATTGGATGGAAAAATCAGTTCTCTCAGTCTTTCTCTCTTGACTGACTTCTCGCTGGTAACTGAAATTCTTCTGTCTAAAGAAGAGTTCACATTCTCACACGACTCCCCAGGCATCGGAGAAAAAATCTAAGTCATGTAAAACAAACGTTTAAGGTAAGTGTAACCTCTAGCTTTCGAAATTCAGCAACTGCATTCAGAGATTCTGTTCTTGCTTACAGTTACTTTTTAGACATCTGAGGGTTCTCAAAGATAGACAGAGCAAGGGCAGTTGTAATCAAGCCTGAAACTTAAGATACATGTACACATCAGATCTCTATGCAAACCTCCACTGTTATTAGGCAAGTTTTAAATTAGCAGTATTCAGTCAGGAAGAAAGTCATTACAAATTCAATCTCCACACTTCTTATGCTGCTGTGACACACAAACCACGATGAGGTGTTCCAGTGATTGAGGGAAAATAATGAAAAGAGTGAAGCGGGAGGTGACAAGACACTGCGGGCAGACATGGACATGCTTGAAATCACCAACGTGCCAGATGTCAGACAGAAACAGGGGTGCCAATATCCTGCGAGAGGGTCTGCACCGACAGGCCTGGGCAGAGGAGTCCATGCAGATGTAGGACGAGGCCCAGTCCACAGGAAGATACCAGGAGATTCAAGACTAAGGCAGAATCAGGCTAACAGCAAGGAAAAAGAGAGGGGTAAACAGATATGGAAGACAGAGCCGAAACACAGAGCAGTCACTGGAAAAGTAACTGGTATTGGGGGGGTTCCTCAACATCAAAGAAGCGGGTAGCTCTGCGTATTTATTCATGCCTAACTGTAATACACAGCACTCGGAAGATGCCGGGGCAAGGGGTGGAAGGGAAGGAGGCAGAGGAGCGTGCGAGCGAACAGGCGGAGAAGCAGGGGACACAGGGAGGAGCAGCGAGCTGTCACACGGCAGGGATGCAGAGAACGGAGGCCATGTGCTGCCACAGGAGATGGCAGGGACTGGACACCGAAGGACATCGGCTGGGGGGGGAAGCAGCAAGGTGGTGCCAAGGGCACGGAGAGACACTCCGTGGGAAGCGCAGGCAGCAGGCATGGGCATCAAAGGCATGCAGAAAATTGAAAGTTAAACCTACTGGAAATTCCGAACCAAAATCTGCCTTAAAGTCACTCTTGTCTACATCATCAAAAATACCAGCAGTTCCCGAGTCAATGCCCATGTGTTCCATAATACTATGATCCTAATAATTGCCAGAGAGAAAAGCAAATATCAGTCACATTTTATTGAAGACACATTTCACTGCTCACAGGTAAACCCAAACACTCCACCTATTTAAGAGTTAAGAAAAAAGTATTAATGGTAAGTTTTCAGATCTCAACTTTTAAATCTTTAGGATAAGCATTAATTCACCGAAGTATTTCTCAAGCTTAAATCCCCAAAAGCACAGAAAAGGGCAGGAGCCAAAGGGGGAAACAAAACTTTACAGCATACTCCCGTGAGCAATTCTGCTCCAGGGACACCTACAGAAGAGGAAGCCTACTCTTGTACTTTCCCATGATTTATTTCTTACTTTGTTGTACCACAAAAGGTAACTTGTAGAAACCCCCTATATTTCAGGGCAAATTTGGCCATGAGACCAAGGTAAGAGATATACAAAAGAAACTACAAAGACATGTAAGAGGATGATGCTTCAGCTGCCCACAGGCTTCACGTGGACCGTGCAGCAGAACAACAGGCTACACCTCATCACACGAATACACACGTGGTCCGCAGTCTTGAGGTCAGAGCAGCCTTCCTCCTGCACTAGTTTCAGAAAAGGTTACGAACTGCTCATCTGTGGAAGCCTGGGGACTGCCCCTGGACGGTGCAGGTACGAGCCGTGGGGTTTGGCCCCGCAGCCCGCGAGCTCCCCACCGCCCAGCAGCAGAGGAGAGGGCTGCACAGCGCTCGGCCTGCGCCGGGCCAGCAAGCCCCACGCTACGCAGAGCATGAGGGGCTTACTCCAGGCTCCCCGCGGACTCCTCCTGCTTACAGCTCTCCCTTCCCTCAGCTGAAGCACCTCTGCAAATAAGTTTTTCCACTGGTACATTCAGAAGTCTACACTGTGCCTTTCTGTTTGTCCCAAGTTATTCAGATCACCAGATAACTGTCAGGTCAGTGTATCTGCACCAAACCAGCAATATTTACAGCCGTATACATGAATGAAGCCCATGGATCACTTTCAGTCTTCTCAAAGAGAGAAAGGCAAGGAGACACAGATTAAAAAACTTAGTATCTCGCATCTGAAATACTAATGCTTCGGTGAAAATCTATGTTTAACAAAACAGAGTAGCAAACGCGGGAGAAACAGCATGAAGGGTTACCTCCAGTTTCACATCATGATCCTTAGAATAGTGTTCATCCACAGTTTCCCCATTAGGTGAACGTGGTCTAGCAGCTGCAGTGATTGACAAGTCTCCGCGTGATATTAAAGTGCACATGTATGCATCATGGGAGAAAACATCGTGCCGAGTGAATTCAGAAAAAAGCAGCACCAAATTCACAAACTCTGTCTTCTCATGGTCACTATTTGGGTCAGCTACCCAAAAAAAAAAAAAAAGTTAGACTGTAGTTTCAACTTAGAAATATTTGGGTTTCAACTACCCAAATTGCAAACCTCAGAAAATTAAGTTTAAAGGCCTACTAGAAACGTCTCAGGCACCCTACAGAGGTTTCTCTTTGTCTCCAAAGAACATCCCATTTCCCATCTAATCAGCATGTTTTCACTTTGCTGTCAGCTCCAGACACAAGACAGACTTCAGAGAGCAGGGGATTGCAGAGCATCCTACCCCATCCTCACCTGCCCCAGCTGCGGGTGTCAGCAGTTAAGCACAATGTTCATGTACTTCTAAAAATTGAAGAGGGGGGAAGAGGGCGAGGACATTCCTTGTGTGAAGAAAAATTAAAGCTGAAAGTCATCCTTTCCTCCCAAATTACGTTACTAGAGTAAATGTCAGTCTTATCTACAGTACTTTTGTATTTATAACAGAAAACCCCTTAAAATATTTTCAAAGAGCTCAAGATCTCTGCATGCCAGGCCTCCAAGATGTAAAAGCAGTATTTTATTAAATCTTGACAGTGTATTTTATCTATTAAATGTGCTCATGCACATCAGCAAAAAGTTTATTAAAATAAATGCATGTTATTTTGCCAGTGCCAAAGCACTAAGAAATACAACATATAAAATTTTGTTATTAAGTTTTCGTTCCCCAGCTGCTCTCCCTACCCTGCCTCGCAGAGCTACCCGGGTGCAGAAGGTCGACACCGCATTTGAAACAAGCATGTCAGAAACACAAGTCTAAATAACACAAATAGTTTGGATGGCTTATTAAAACCAGGGTCACCACTGGCATGAAAACAGGGCACTGCCAATACCTCAGAGTCTGTAACAAATTTTTAAGAAGTTTCTCCTTTTTCGGATGTTGAGATTTTTCAGTATCATGTTTCGAACCACTTAAAATCCCCTTTACTTTAAGGGCACTAGAAAAAAAAAATGCTCTAACTAGCAGTGCTTAAGATACCATAAACAGAAGCTACAGTATCAGGCAGTTTTATTAGAGCAAGACATTTCATAGAGCAATCTACAGTGAACAAAGATCCTTTTTTCAATCCACCTGTTTGTCAGCTAACAGCTTTTGATTTTATCACTTGCGTGTAATTTCCAAGTCAGCCACTTCGAATGTGGATGTGTCAAAAAGAGGCAAGTGTTAAATATGCACAGAGTGCAAGGAATTTCCTCCAAATCTCTTACAGCTTAAACAGAAATAAACATAGGTTCTGCCAATTTTCCTTTTGTGAAAAGAAAGACATAAAAATCACAGAAAGATCCTGTAACGAGGCAGGAGATCGGAAAAAAAAAAGTGTGTATGAAAATAGAGCAGGTTATCACAGAAACTGTGAACCACGCTCGACAGCAACAGTAACTTCAGCAGCCAGACAGCAGACCAGTTGCTTCTGACCTACTTTGGAATATAAATTAGTTAATACTCACATAATGAGGGAGCTTGTGTATCTAAAAACCTTAGCAGGACATTCTGAAAAACAGGAAGACTGGAACCTGTCAAGGAGGCTGAAGACAGAGACTCCTTTTCATCTAGGACTTCAGATTCACCACATCTCTGCACAGTCAGATAAAAAGTAAAAAGCATGTATCTACACACAAATGCATCTAATATTCCACAATTTGCATCTGAGGCAACCATACGTGTGATTGTTTCCTACCTCTTCATAAAATCCAGACTTGCTCTAGAACGACAGGTTTTTCCCATTACCTAGTTTGGTTATTTCTAAGGTGGTTTATTTAATCACTTTGGATTACTTATTGAAAAGGAATGTCTGAGACATGTACCATCATCTGCAACGACACGGTTTCATATAAAAGCAAAAATTGAAGATACAGAACTTCCAGGACCAATGTGAATACAAAAGGTACCTCCTCCCGTTTGTGCACGTTACCCTACAGACAGTAATAACCAGGGAGTTACTGAGGGGATTTCGGTGGGAGCGAGGCAGCAGCAGCACAGTGAGCTCCCTTCCCCTCATCGATGGTTTGTGGCGCCGAAGCAGAGCGGCTCTGGGCAGGGAGTGTCTTCCTGCACCTCTGTGCACTGTCTGCACGTCTGTCTGCAGAGCCCCTCAGAGCGTGCTCTCACCTGTCTGTGCCTGCAGCCAGGCCGGAGGGACACCCCGTGTCACCCTCCTGGGGGCAAAACCCGAGGCCAGGAGAACCCCCACGCTGTGCGGATGTGGGGAGGCCGAGGCAGGGCACGTTTCATTTGCCCTGAAAACAAAGGAGTTCTACAGAATGCCACATTTAAAGTGACACTCAAATTTTGCCTCAAAACAGATCTTAGTTTTGGAACGCCCCACTGGCCAGACCCACAGCCCCCTTCTTTAGGCACTCCACGGAGTCAAACCCTTCAGACAGACAGACATAAATCAGCTAACACAAACCATTCTGAGTCAGGTTGCAACGTCTTCTTTTAAATAGAAGGCTTTTTCATTTTAAATTTATCTAGAATTTAAAAACTGTAGATGGATGACAAAAGTCCCCGGTGCTCCAAATGCCATCAAACCTGCTTGTTTTGTAATGAGTAGAGATTAAGGTGATGTTTCCTTAGAAATATCTTACTTTTTAAGCGTACTGTTCGCACTATTCTGGAAATAGAAATAACTTACTTCTGCTTCAATTTCCGCTTGTCTCTTCTCCAGGAGCTTGGCTACGGCCATGGCCCTGTGCTTACCGGACCTTTTACAGCTCACAGCCCACTCACAAAGCAGCGTTACCACAGCCTCGTCGTTTGGGGCTACCTGTTCAGTGAAGAACAAAGACAGAAACGCATTTCACCCATTGCCAGCGGGCTTAGTTCTGAGCAAACAGCAGCAGCCAGAGTTCTGGGGGATGAAGACAAAAGCCGCTTTTTATTCTTTCGTACAGACAGATGCACACGTTTGCTTTATTCACAGTATTTTCAAATGAAATATAATCTGGAAGCCAGAAAGGGCAATCTCAGTTTTCACACTGCTGATACTCAAATCAAAATTTTCCTTTATCGTAATGTTGCTTCATAAAACCAGGAAATGGTGATCTGCTTTATGAGAGAGAAACAGGAAAAGCACACCACACAGCCTCTCGAGCCAATCAACCACACAGAATTTACACTTTCCTTACGTTAATTCTTCCAAACCTCCTTCATCTCTTTCCAGACCATTACTTGCACCCCACTGATGCATTAAAAAAACAAAACACCCCTAACCTCTAAAGGTGTATCAGAACACTAAGGCCAAAAAACTCCCTGAAAACTCAATTTATTTCCGACCTAACACAGACATTTTTAAGAAGCGGCATGTCTTTAGAAAATCTAGATATAATCCAGAAAAATGGGATATAGTACACTTGTACCTATTGAGTGTTCAGCCAATCTCCGTTTCCACTAACACCCGCATTTTGGAAGTATTTTTTTCTGGTGTGCTACTGAAGTGGATCTGCTGAACAACTTCATTCCTGCCCAAGCTGGCTGCCATCTCTGAACACTTAAACATAAGACTGACCTGCACATTAAGCAGATGTGGTTTTTCCTCTTTCCCCCAGATTAGTGGAAACTACACTTTGAAGTAAACATCAGAAGGGCTAGAGTCAAGCACAGCCCCCTCAGAAAGCAAATACTTTTTTCCTGAGTGATTGGGCATTACAGACCCACAAGCATGAAAGTTACTGCTTCAAAGCTACCCCAGTCATCCTCCTCAAAAAGTACAAAACAACGGTATGCTAAACAAGGCTGGTGTGTACCTGCACACACACCACCCAGAGAAGTTTCCTGTAAGTACGCTTCAACGGGTGAGTGAGCAGGAGGTACTACACGACTAGAGGTGGGGGAGTGAAGAGGGGAAAATGCTTTTCCCTTACCCAGCTGAGGTGATGTGGTAACGTGCGGTCAGCTACAACAGAAGCACAGATACATTTTTGAAGGCAACGCAGAGCACCTGAAAGAGTCTGACCTTCACACTGACTTCCTTCCCTTTCTGCTGACAACAAAACCCCCAAGTGCTGCTCTATCTCAGGCAGGAGTCAGGACCTCAGAGCTGAGGCAAAGCACGTCAGGTCCCCCATTTCCTGAAGCTGCGCCCATGCCACATCCCGCAGCGTCCCAGGGGCAGCGACGCTGGACCACTGTCCCTCGGCCTCTTCTTACAGCGAACCGCAGCTCATCTCACGCAAGGAGCCAGCGAGGCCCCTACCCCTGAATCCCTTCAGAGAAGTAAAGGAGGGAAGCCTTGAGGAGGTGGGGCAATGGGGCACTAACGCCAAAGGTCAGAGCTCACTGTGCTGGGGCAAACACGGAGAGGGAAATCCTGGCAAGAGACATTTAAAGAAGACTTACACAGGGTACTTCTGAAGGAAAAAACGGTTATGGAAGTGTTCCTACATGCTTCTGTTCTGGCCTAAAAAAAACGGGCTTAGGTTTTTTTAGGAAATGTCAAATTGTAGAAGAAGAAAGCCGATTTTTGGCTTTCAATTATATTCCACTTGAGAGAAATGAGGGTGCTTTTCCCCTAAGGAATACAGACACTGTTCAGACATTGCCAGCAGGCAGACAGACTCTGAGGAACACACAAGCATGTGCACACGTACAAGCATTTCCTTCAGATGCTGCCAGAGATACTAATCCCCGGAATAGCAGCCTGTTACTCGACTGCCCTCAGAGCTACGCTCAGCTGCACTTAGCACAGCAAAGCAAAACCACCGAAGCCTGCCACTGGTGAGCTGACCGCTTCCACTGCCGCTGCTCCGCTGCCCGAGGGAGCAGATGTTCAAGCCTTACGACAAACAGCCCCAAGTGCAACTCTGGTCACCGCACACGAACACAATTCAAAGCAAATCTCACGCGCCCCTGTTTTTGGAGCCCTCGTGAGTACTCCTCGCAGCCCCGTGCCTGTGCCGCTTTCCTCGGAGGGCTGTGAACAGAGGCGGCGGCAGGGCTGGGCCTGTCCCCACCAGCGAGCCCACCCGTCCCCGCCGCCCGTCCCCGCCGCCATCACTCCACGTAGCGAAACCCGAGCGCGGCGCCGCAGCCAGCCCACGGCACAGCACGTTGGGGAGGGGGTCACGGGAGACCCACCCACCGCAGGGGGGGCTCCCACGGCCGCCAGAGCCCCTGCACCCCCAGGACACAAAGCCAGAGCCAGGAGCACAGGCTGACTGCACTGACAGGTCACAATTAACAGGACACCTCGTTGGCATCGCACACCCAACCGCCTGCGCTCAAGGGCTAAGGCTCAGTTACCCCAGCAGGTTCCTCTCATGATGGGTTGTTGGGTTACAATCTTTCTCATTGACAATGAAAGCAGCAGAAACTAAATAACATTGTGATCAACAGCAAATTGCACTTTTAGACTTTTAGGTATGAAGCCAGCAACAGTCACTGTCTTTTTTTTTTTTAAACTAAAGATTGCATAAATGACTTATCTGATAGCCTAAAAGAAAAGAGAAAAAACAGGGCAATCTGACCTTTTTCTGTTAAAGCTGGATGTTATTTCAAGAAATGCTGTGAATTCTTATTGAACAGCACTTCCATGCTTAGCTCTACCCACACACCACAGCACTGACAACAGCTCCAACACACCTTCCCATTGGAGTACAACTTGCGTATTTGCTTCAAATTATGAGACCGTGTTCAACAAAATACTAACCACTGCTTTGAAGTTGTCTAATGTAAAAAGAAGAAACAAGTTTTGTGTTCTTTTAAAGAACTCCATCAGTCATTTAAGTCACAAAATAAATTTTCCCGTTCCAGAGAGATTTTGTACTTCAGCTCCCTTAGACACCAAGGCGAGCAGGTGTCTGATGTTGGAGTTACTGAAAGAATAAAGGGTGAAAATACCCACACAAACAAGCTTGAGATAAGTAAGCAATTCAAGCAACTGAACTAATGCTAACCACATTATTAAAAATGTTACAAGAACGCTCAGAACATGCTCCACCTTCTTAGTGCTTGTGGAAACAGACTCCAATTCTGCAGATATTTTAATCCATTTTATTTTGCTCCTCTTGTCTCTCTCACCCATCATGCATCCCAACATGCTCAGATTCGGGGCCCTTATGTACTAACAAACTGTTTAAATTGCAGCTTACTAACCCAAAAGGCATGGTTAGGCCTCCTTTCCCACAGACACAGCAGGGTTGGGTTTTTTTTTTTTGTTTGTTTGTTTCATTTCCAGCAAAGTGATCTCAGAAAGACAAATATTAACTCTCTGAATTTGTAATAAGCCCTATTCGTGAGAACCAAGTTCAAAACAGGACTTTTTCACTCTAAAATGAAAACCATCTCTTGGCATCGTAAGGATTCAGTTGCACTTCAAAGACAACGTGAGAAGCAAGACTGAAATACAAGTTCAGAGACCTGAACCTTAAAAGCAATCAGAGTGCACAAATACCCATGAAGTTTCAGGATTCTATATAGTGATTTCAAGAAATTCAGTATTAGTCCTTAAAAATCAAGCTCTCTTTCCTTTCACCCATTTACTGCTGCATACTAGCTAGAAAATACTGGTATGAAGTTTCATTTACCAGGTCTCTCTCCCACTGCTTAGGGGTGTTTCAAGCTGTACTTAACCAAATGTATTTTTCTACACAGAAGACTGACAAGTTTAAAAGTCTCACGAACCATTCTAAAACCAAACAAATTAAGGGGGGGGGAATCCTTTCTCAGTTCCCTGCTTTAGTATATCTCTGACAGGCTACAACAGATAAAATACAGGTAGACCAAAAGTCAGGTGAGAGTTGGGTGGGTTTAAGCCCCAGGAAGGTGACCTCAGAGAGGAGTTTTCAGAGACATTATGAAAAAGTCCCTGTTGCATTCGCTGGCTCCCTCTTCTGAGGACTCTACTTGTGCACAAATTAACTCAAGCCTTCAGATCTCTGAAAGGGGGTGGAGAGGAATCGAAGGTGTTCCAAATCTGGGTGAGTGCAACACGGTTTTACTCTCATTTCAAACTGTGTGGTAGCAATACAAACCATTTACTAGATTTATTTATGTAGCAATGCCTCCCCAGTGACCACCGCAGGGGTAATCGTTCTGGAGCTGTGCACAGAGACGTTGTGAGTCAAGGAAGTGTCAGATGGAAAATACCTGTGGCTAGCAAACAAGGCCAGTAGTTTTCTCTGCAACACCATCTCAAATGAAAGTGAATTTACTGCTTTACGCCACGTCATAGATTTCAAGTCCTCCTCCTCAGCCAAATCTACTCAGAAACTCTTCAAGTCAGTGAAGCAGAACTAGAAATGAAACATGCTTTGTATTACTCACTGTGCACACGGTCACACTCACGAGGTCACATTGTTCTTACTGTATTAACTGTGATATTACATTTCTGTCGGCTGTCAGACTTTCACACCACAAAAATTCAACAACTGTTACTATCATTTAGAACTTTCTGGATAAAAAGCTGAGCATCTGGCAGATGTAGTTAGTGCTGCTTTCTGGGTTACTCACAGAGCCTGACAGGGGCCAAGTGCCAGCAAGGAACCTCCCCCACAAGCACCCAGCCTGTGAGCCATGACCGAGGCTCAGGCCTCGTGGCCGCTCCTACGGGATTACACAGGGACAGTCGGTCAGAAGCTGCAACACAATTCTTATCTCCTATTTAAAGTCTGCTTAATAATGCAGCATTTAATAATGCTCCTCCATGCTAAGGCATCTCCAAGTCACTGGAGAAGCGTCGGCTTCTCCTCCCACCTCCATGGCCTCTCAAGTCAAGGCTGGAGGGTTTGGTCAAAATGTGGATTTAACATCCCATTTTCTCACAGAGCTTCAGTGTGACACCTCTGCCCCATGCAACACGCTGCTCAAAACCTGTGCTTGGTTCAACGCCTGCCATCCATCTGCCCCATCTGTCCTGCTCCAACTCAGCATACCCCCCGCTCTGCATTTTCCTCCATTTTGCTCTCTCATGTTGTGTCACCGATGTCACCGGACCCCAGCCTTCAGCACCACTCCTCTGCAGCTCCCCGGGGGGTGAAAAGCAACCCTTCCCCCTGCAGGGCCCTTCTGCTCTGACACTTGGAATCATGAGTTATATATTAAAACAACTCTGAAGAAATCAATAGTGTGTATGAAAGCAGCATCCTGGGCGCGTTTGTGTGGTTTCAGTCTCTCTCAGAACCTCAGCTTTCAGCAGGAGCCACCTCCCTCCCATTCCAGCACGTGCCCAGCGCTCTGCAGTGCCGCTCTCATATGTACCTGCTCTGCCTGCGTCTGCAGCCTTCATGACAATGTTTTGCAATCCAACAGGAAAAACGGACAGGAAATAGGTTCCAACCGTGTCTGTCAGGCTCACAACAAAACAGGGGCAGATAGCTGTCCTTCAAAGTGCATTTTGCTTTAAATAACTACGTCAGTAGGCAGACATCCTAGTGATGGGCATCTTATTTACTAAATAAAAGTCCTTACAGGCTCACGTGAGTTGCCAGCTGGAAACAGAGTACACACGACCTCGTAACTTCCGGCCTTTTCTGCCAAGAAAAACCAGCCAGTTTATTCAGGGGGAAGGAGACAGAGACAAGAAGAGACAAACGGCGTCGCATGTGGCAATGTCCCTGCGTGCTCAACCTCGCAGCGCCGCAGCGGGGGCGCAGTGAGTGTGGGGAGGCACCGACACCCCGCGGCCGTCCAGCAGCTCCGCAGCTCTCGGCCGGGGCGCGGGGTCAGGCTTCGCCCCCCACCAGCCCACCCGGGAGGTCACCAGCTCAACGCTCTGCCAGTAACTCGGGTGTAACTTTGGCACTGCAAATGTCAAAAGTACCGTCCATCGGGCATTCAGCATCCCGAGGCAACCTCCTGTCTAGCTGCCACGAGCTAAGCTTGAGCCAAGCGACAACTAACAGCCTTGAAAACTCCAGAGGAGGTTAAGAACCTGCAGATAATTTAAAAGTTTAATTTCCTATCAGCTCCAGATCCAGTCAGGCAAGACTGAAACTTTCAAAGCTCAGTTTCTTTCTCTCAGAAGTAGTCAGCATCTTCTTTGCTTCTGCTCTGCCTGCAGCCTCCTGTGACCACTGTGCAAGCACAGGCATGTGTCACTCACATATGGCAACGCTTTACCCCTACTCAGCATTCTTCACCTCGGAGTAAAATGTCATGCCACTAGGAGACAGGTAGCCCTGAAAATTAACTAGGCAGGCCTTCATAAAAATGTTTGGTACCCAGAACTGAGGAGCACATGTCTGAGAACTGTTTACAAGCAGCTCAACCTCAAGTCATAAAGTACTATAACACAAAGGCAATAACAGCAGACAACTTAACAGCAGACCAGATTACCTTACATTCAGAAGTCTCCCTACCACCACTGCCTTTTGAAATACAGTTTGTTAGTACAATTGTAGCTGGAACTCAGAAAAACTTTTTGAAATACAGACAGGAAGAAGGAAAAAAAGATACAAATAGAACTGTAGAAGGGCAATAGCAAAGAACCACACCACCTGCCCCCAAAAGCAGAGAAAACCAAAAGGCTAGCATGGAAATGATAAAGCATATCACACCGTCCCCACTTTAGAAATACAAAAGAACTTCTGTGTTGAACTTCTTATTCCATCCAAGCATCAAGGTTAAGAACATTCAACAACTTCACCTGCCTGGACAGCTCTCCTTCCTCCGGTGCTCTCTCACAGCCCTAATGGTGTATCTGAAACACAAGGACAACTCTGGCAAGAGTTCCTCCTGCCTCCCAGTTCTGAGCTTCACAGACAGGGTTTGTGGGCAGGTGTATCTCTGGAAATACTGCCAGAGACATTCCCCCCTGACACTACATTCTGCTTGTTCATTGCAAAGTCATTAAAACACTGATTGACAGTTATTATGCAGTATTTCTGCGCAACAGAGGGTCTTGAATTGTGACCATCAATCACTGAGAACACAGTCATGAACAAAAAACAGGTGCATTCAAAAACCAAGCCATTTTGCATAAAAGTTTTTTTAACATTAACATGAGCAGCTATGACATATTCACTAATACTTTCCACTTTAAAATTTTACTTCAACAGTATGTTATTAAAACTGGCTATTTCTTTTTTCCCCAAACATTTTCCAAGGAAACTCAAAAGTTTGACATTATACATAGGCCGAGTGACATTATCATCTGCACTGCACAAAGTGAAATGTTAAAGATTTCGGACAAAGTTTCTCATGATCTCTGAAAATGGTTCTAGGAGCACAGGTAAAAATATCAAAACACATAAGAGTATGCAGTTTTAGAATATTTTACTATACTTAATAACCTATTAATTTACTAGTTTCTACAATAGACTTAAGTGCTGTTATCAAATAATAATCCAGTATTTTACTAGGCAGCACCCAAAAAACAAACCACATAAATCATTTCTCCCAAATGAGGTTTACAGTACGCAGCACTGAAGAATTCAGTTACAACAGCAAAGAACTGTTTTCTCCTAACAAACCAAACATCAAATAGTCAAGAAAAAATAACACCAAGAAAACACAAAGCTTTTGTATCAAATACACACACACACAATTCTCATAAGTAAAAATAAAATCCATTGTCTACAGATTATGAAATGAGAGTGTAGCCATTACCTCTTGGTTGTCTTTATTCTGATTTGCCCAGAAAATCTTATGATAAAGTGTCTCCATGGAATTGCTGGAATCTGATCTGTCAAAACAGTGCCGATCCAACACTTCCAAGGTGTGCAAAACTCGGCTGATGGTGACCCCTAGAGATGGGAGTTAGAGAGGACACCAAAAAAAAAATTTTCAGGCCGACATTGCATTATATTCATCTGTCAAATCTATTACTAGAATTAATCATGGTACAACAGGATTATACTCGGAGAAGAACAGATGCAAACCCCAAAGCTCCCGCTGTTGGTTTCACTGTGAGCTGTCTTACCAGCAGTTGATTCTTGGCACTTGTCGAAAGACCACCGCACCTCCACAGCACGACCTCTTTGTTTTATCTGCTGTTCTACTTCATAAATCTTTGCCCGAACCTGTAAAAAAGACAGTTGCTAATTAGCTAGTGGTGGGAAGTCTCGATTTTCACCTCCAGTTTATGACAGCTTTCTCAGCAGGAGCAAGGTACCCTATGGTGTGCCGCAACACTCCCTACATTTGGGAACAACAAACTGAAGTACGTTCTGTTCAAATGCTTTTGTCTGTTACAAATCCTCTTGTACACTAAAACATCTTTTCCTTGTATTCCATCCAACAAAAGTTAACTTTCAGCATGCCTGAAAAGTTTCATCTTGATACAGTACGCCAAGCTTCCTCTTATTTGCCATGTTACATCTTAAAGTAATTGCAGTTTAATAACAGAAAACATCTGAAAGTAAATAAAATTCCTGGTATTTTCACAAAATCAGTACCTGAATGAAGTACAAAGTAAGGTCATCACAAACTAGCACAACACTAACTCTTGAAACTAGACCTACAGAAATACCTAAACTTGGCGGTAAATCCTAATGATCCCAAATCATTATTTGGGATATAAAACAGATCTTACTACTGTGACAATGAAAAGAGCTTACCTGCTGATTAAATGCTGAATTTCCACCTGGCATAGGTAAACTAGATGGAGCAACTTGAAGTAAATCCAGAGGTGAGCCTGGATTAACGTTCTTATTTTCATTTGTGGAATAATTCCACACCAAGGCACTTGGGCAACAAAGAGTTACAGTCTGCAAGCAATAGTACAAAACAGAAGTAATTTATTTTTCTAAACACATGTGATAGACAATACTGACAGTAAGAGCCCATGAGACTAGAATCACTTTTGTTTTAACTACTGCAGTGAAAGAAACAAAAAGACAGGCCTATGCACAATTACTTTAAAATATCCATTTGAGGAAATTCAACTACTGTATTATTTTCTTTCTTCATTATTAAAAAAAAATTAAATATATAGGTGTCCAATTCTCGTTTGTATTGCTTTCAAAGAACATCACCAAAGGTCAATTTCAGTCAGATCCTTCCTGTGAAATGTGAATGGGCTTTAGAAAAAAGAAGCCGTTTTGGTGTTCAGCTTACAGAAAGAAGCTACGTGTGAAAAATTAAAATTTAAGAAATCAGTTGAAATCAACTCTCTGTCAAGATTTTAAAGCACCAAAGGGTCACTGAAGCACACCACGAACTTAAGATTTACTTCAAAAGAAGATCTCACATTGACAGGATTCAAAACATTTTACAAGGGCTTGTCAGCAGGTACCCATCGCCCTGTGGCACTGGGTACCGCACGGAGCGGCACCAGAAGGCCTTGGTGTTCTGGGGTCAGACCTTAAACATCACTGAAAATGATGGAAGTTGATTCATCTTATAGATTTTTGAGGCTGCCGGATTACTTCTTGGGAAGCTCCCCCAGTCCAGATCTGGATTACAAGGCAGCACCTTGGCAAAAACATTGCCTGGAGAAAGGCTCCTCCAAAAAGGCAGAGAGCTTGTCTGAAGCCAGGCCGTCCTCTGGACCCGCTCGGTAGCACAAGAAAAAGGGGTAGAGAAGAGAGCCGAGCAAACACACACAGACAGACCCAAACAGGGCAGGAAGCAGAAAGATTACCAGTGCTGCTAGTAGGGAGAAGCTGTAAAGCTGCCGGAGTGCACAAGCACCCAGCAGCCCGGGAGGGAGACAAACGCTGAGGCTCCCAGGACAGATCCGTGTTCAAGAGGAGAGCAGTCACAGGATGCTGAGCGCCAGACAGGATGGATCCCCCCGAGGCAGGCACCCTCAGCGGAGGGGGATGCAGACACTCCTCAGAGAGCACCCAGTGAGCCTTCCCTGCGCCAGGCCTGGCGCTCCCTGCACCACGATGGCTGGGGGAGAGCAGCAGCCCCCGGCGAGGGAGCTGTGAGCCACAGAGCACTCGCTGGGTCGCTGTGGGGATGGTCTGGCACCAAACAGGCTGCCCAGAGAGGTCGGGTGTTAGAAACCCAGCGGGACACAGCCCGGGGAAACAGCTCTCGCTGAGCCATCCTGAGCGGGGGTGACATCACCTGAGGAGGTCCCTGCCAACCTCAGCTGTTCTGCGGCTGTGTGATCCCGCAGGCACCAGCACATGCCTGGTACCTCCCCCAGGCCATCTCCACACAACCCCCAGAGACAAACAATGGCACAGACAAGGGCAGGAGGGTTTGAGGAAGTCTCACCAGGTCAGCACTCAGGAAGGCAAACAACCACAGCTCATCATACAAGTCCTTTTTTAGAAAATAATTACTCTCTTGACAATTCTGCTATTGCCGAGCAACAAGCGCAAGTGAACAGTCTCTTCTCTTCCATGGTGTTAAAACCTCTGGAAGTTGATGTGGCCATATAAAATTCTGACAAAACCAAACCGAAGCATCCTGCAGTGGCACCGTGCATCAGTGACAAGCTGGAGGAAGCAAGGCAGCTCCCCGAGGTCAGAGCCTGCGGCAGTCGGCGCGGTGCCGCCCTGCCAGCCGCGCTCGGCGACAGACGGGGCTCACCGGCGACGAGAGCGTGACGTGACACAGAGAGCTACCGCCACCAGAAACGCTCCAACACAGGGGAAGGGCTGGGCCATCCCCGGCACCGGAGCTGCTCCCTCCCGCAGCAGAGGTACAGACAGACACATGGACAGCACACGCTTCCCTGGGTGTGGAGAACCCACCCTCCCGCTCCCCTGACCCCCTCGGTCCTCGCCCTTTAACCGGTGCATTTCTAACCACAACCAGTGCACCTCATCCCACCAAAACACTCTGTTTGCCAATAACTGGGCTGGTTCTGGCCTTGGAAATGACGAGAACAGAGCATTGGCCTACCTGCAGCATGCAACTAAGTCCATAGACCAGTGGACGGTGCTGAGGGCAGGAGAGGAAATCTGAGCAGGCCAGCTGTACTGGGCTCACCACGGGGCCGGCGGCCGGCGGACTGGGGGCTGCCAGAGGAGGGTTACTGGCTCCGATAATCATGTGAGGAGAGTGTGCAGCTACAAGGTTAGGACCATCGCTTAGCAATAAAGATAGGCGTCTGGCACAAAAATAAGCAAGGCGACGGGATAGGTAAGCTGACTGAACAAACTCTTCCGAATACTGAAATTAAAAAAATGCATTGTTTACTACACAGTCTACTCCATGTGTTCGCTTTCTGTAACAATCTAACATTGAACATGCATAAACTAGAAGGGATGACCTCCAATATTTAAGAGTCCAGATGTTAAAAAACAAAAGAGCAGCTCAAATGCAAATCCATACTTCCATCTCTTAAAAATTTCGTCTGCCCTCCAGGACCAGTTACAGTAACAGAATCCTCCCACCAATTCAAGTTAAGGATTATAAAGCATGAACATTTTTAAGGTGTTTATAAATTCCAAACATGCACCATGCAATATATTTCCCTAAATGTCCTAAGTTAAAATGTTTATACAGATTTTACCACCACAAATAATAAAATCATTTAACATGTATGAATTACACTTATACTGATTTTGGCTTTAAAACACGCACGTACCTGCAACATTAGCGGCAACAACAGCTTAAGCAGATCATCATCAGTGGGTCTGATTTTTTCCAAAACGTCCAGTATCCACGTCAAATACTCGTGTCTCTCGAGCATTCCTTCCTTAAAGGATTTAAAATAGCACATCACATATTAAGCGGGAGCGCTGAACAAGCAGTGTGCAATGACAGGCTTTATTTCGTTTCTGGTTTAGCTCTCGCTCCCCACGCCAGCGCAGAGCCCTCAGGGCACACGGGAACCAGCCACCGCCACGGCAGCCCCGACAGGGCAGCGACTGCCAGCAGCACCCTGCCTGACCCACCGCTGGCGGGCAGCTCCCTCCCAGCAACCCTTCTGCTCTTTCTGTCCTTGGGTAGAAACAACAAGAGTTTGTTTCTTAGAACCACGTGGAAACCAACAGCCAGGCCACCACTCCAACAGCCAAGGCTTCGCATGCCATGGGGGCCTCAGCCTGATCCACAACCATTCAAAACACCCTTAAAAGACGGGATAAGACAGAAGAGAGAATAATTGAGCACATGGCTGCAATTGCAATCAAGCACACTAAGCAAATCAAAGCTTTTTTAGCGAGCAAAGCTTTAAAATTAATTAGCATTTATAATTTATGCAAGCCTTATGACAAAAGCTACCACTAAGTTCTAAAATTGAACTTTCCAAGAATGGTAACCTCAAAAGAAAAAAAAATATCCATGCACTTCTTAAAATATTACCTGAAACATATAAAATGACAATTTTTCATTATATTCCCACTGCTTCAGGGCTTGTTCCATCTCTTGAGGCATCACTATGGAGCTGTTGCCCTGGCTGGAAGCCACATGATAAAACTCAGCAACCTTTGCCAGCTGCTCTCGAAGGTATTTGGTTATAATTTGAGTCCATTCTGCAAAAGAAGTTTACAATCAGAACACTTCAGGTGGTGAAAGACGAGAATTGCACTCACAGTGAGAACTGAAACAAACTGACACCACCTTTGTCATCAGACACCCTCCCCCAGAGCACTGCACACAGGCGCCCGAGGCGGCCGCGCTGCGGGGAAGGGGCTGCCCGGGCGCGGGTCCCGCCAGCCCAGCACCCCCGGCCTCGGGGAGGCTGAGGCCCCTCGCTCCCATCAGACTGCAGCGTGTGGCCTCAAAACAGCCTTGAAAGGGAGAAATACACTTCATTACTCCCTTCCATCCAGACCTTTTCTCCCCTTTTCCTTCCCCCTCCAAATACAGCAGGCATAAAACTCCATGGGACTTTGCAGAGCAATGGGATATAAAACTGTTCTTTCTATAACCACTCAAACATCTCCAGATTTTTACTGACGAGAATGCAAAAGCTGAAGAGCACCTTCTTAGGTCACAGTGACCCGCACAGTGCAGAGCTCTGCCAGTACAACTGATTATCTTTCCTTTGTCCTAGATAAGTCAGTAGGTGCTCTTCAGCAAATACACAAACCTATTAAAAATGATCAGCTTCCCTCTCTGCTCAGCAGTGATTCTGGATTTTAGTATCACTTGGATAAATTAGTGAAAAAAGTAAACCTGCTTGGTCATATACCTAAAGCTTTGGGAAAGAGGAATTGCAAGGAGCACATTCTCTTAACAGTAACTGCAACAACCAAGGGTATTTGTTAATGTCTCAGAGACAAACATCTGACAGAGCTGTGTTTAATCAGCAGGCAGCGTATTTTAGAAGAGCGCACTCTTTTATGAATACATAATGCAGTTGCTTTGACAACCTAAGCCTGTTTACTGTCAGAGTTGCAGGAACTACCACTCAAACACAACTATTTTTGCTGTTTACTACCCACCTCAGACTTCAGCTAACGCATTCACTCTTTTTTTCCCTTTGCAGTTCTGTCAACATACACAGACTATATGTTAAATGTTTTTCTATCCAAATCCACTGAAATTCCTGTATTAAGCTAGCGGGTTTTAGCGTTTTCACAGAGCAGTTTAACTACATTTACCTCAAACATTTGCTCACTTTTGGAAAAACAATTCCAAATCCACTACTTCAAACTGATTTCATGTGACAGTATGAAAGAATAGTTTTCCCAAAGCAATTACCTATATCTCAGTGCCACTGAGTTAGAAACAATGCAACCGCGTTTCTGCTACCTGAGGCACAGATATAAAACATTTGGGAACTGTCAAAGGCTGCTCAATAACACGCAGCAAACTACTTCCCAAAAAGCTCTCAGCAACCTTTGCAGAACAGGGAATCTGGACAGCGGACGTAATCTTCAGTAACCTACCTCAAAACACTGGCTGATAAGAGTCAGGAGCACCTCAGCCCGCAGACCTTTACTGCTCCCGTTCATGCTCACTGTGAAGTGGGTGCAGCCACGGTGCCAGCCTGGAGCAGACCCAGAGCAGGGGTCCCTGCCGGCCCCCCAACGCACACCCCCCCACCTTCCCAGTAAGCATAAACTCCTTTTACTTTAAAGAGTTACTACTCCCAGCCAGAGCAAACCAGGTCTAGATCAATTTATCATAACAGAGGGGAGAACCTTAGCTTTCCTCACCTCCTCCTTACTCCCCTTCCTCCCCCACTCCCAGACAAGCAGGAAAGAGGGTGTTTAACTACACCCGAACGAGTCCATGTGCCAGGCAAAGGATCAGCCCCGGTCCTGGCGCACATCATCACCACTGCAGCCCCTCGGGAGAGCCGCAGATGCTCCCCCAACCAGCAGTGCTACTCGTGATGGATTAGGAAAGCAGTCAGCCTGCTCTCGCTGCCTGCTCCGAGCTCCCTGCTTGGGTCTACCCCCAGAAGTGCTTATGTCCTTCAAGAGAAGAGGGACGACCACGGGAGAGGCTGGAGAGAGGGGCTGTTTCAGCAGCCCTCGGTGCAAAGGATGGGAGGGGAATTTGAAGAAGGAAAGAGCAAGTCGCCCAGCCCCGCTCGGTAACACCGAAGCAGCTCGAGGGAGCCTGAACGCATGGCAGGAGGAGTGGGGAACTGTGCTAATCCTCCACCGAAGCAGCCCTGCCCTCAGCACGGCAGCGCCAAGCCCAGCCCCGCAGCCTCCCAGAGCTCACGCCCCAGCAGAGGCACCGACCTGACCAAACAGATGGGCAGCTGTCTCCTTCCCTTCTTGCCAGCCACACGTGTTGCCTCCCCCTTGCTCTCTGTCTCTAGAAATCAGACTGGTTTGTAAAAATATTTTTAAAACTATCACCAAAAAACAAACATAGGATGTTTGCTAGAACATAGAAAATAAACTTTTGGGCCTGTAACTAGGAACTCAGAGTGAAAATGGGTGTTACAGGTCTACAAATAAAAAAAAAACACAAAGCAAAGTTTGAAAGAAACAACAGATTGAGTTGGCAGGAAGAAGTAGACATTTCTCACAGCAATCCAGAGATACTGCTAATCAGCAGTGAAATTATCTGCTCTGAGCACAATTATCTCAAGGACAAAAGTAAAGCATTCATTCCAGACAGTAGCAAAACTGTAGGTAGTGTATGTAAATTGTGAGAGTAAAACTACAACTTTGATAATAGCTAAAGTACTTTTGAGCAGCTTAAAGGTGTTCACTGCTTGGCCCACTGGCTCAGTGCCAGACAGCGTCATTTAAGGTTAAAATAAATTCATTGCCACCTGTGTTCTAATAAGCAAGCTCTGAAATTCACATTTCATTCCAGACTTTCTAAATCAGTTGTGTTCACTCCCTGGTAACACTGACCTTAGCCCAGCCTTTGCCACCCTGCCCACCCCACAGAGAGCGGTGCCCGTGGTGAAGAGGCAGCACAGTCCCCCCTCGAACGCTGCGCCTGGGGATTCAGGGAGGAATCAGCTGGGAGGAGCAGCAGCCAACAGGGCAGTATTTATGCTGCACGGCACCTGGTACTCTGACACACATTTCTAAGTGAAACTGATTCAAAAGAATTTTTATTCCCCTTCCCACTACAAAGATTCCTCTCTGGAAGCCTGGTAACACCAACGCCATGAACAAGAGGAGCCAGAGGAGCAGGCCCCTTCAGCTATTGTTATGCATTTAGACATTAGAGATGTCTGTTTACCAATATTTGGGTCAGTGGCCTGGCGTTTCTTGATTTTAGCTTCAGAAATAGCAGCGTAGTAGGCACATGTCATTTTGATCAGCCATGCCGCTCGCAGCAGTGGCACGGAATATTTTGCTAAGTAAGCAAAAACATCTTCTTTTTTACTGAGAATAGGAACCTGAAACAAAAGAGGAAGAAGTTAGAGCACACAGTGCAGAGAGCAGCCGGCCCTCCCAGGTTAGCCCAGGCCTCCTCTGCTCGGCCCCACAGCGCCTGGGGAGTGGCAGACGCCCTTGCCAGCCCGGGAACCCACTGCACAAGCACCACCTCTGTCTGGACACACGGAAACAGCGACCTGACAAAAAAGAGACACTGCCCCACACTTGCCCCAGCTTTCACAGAGAGCACCTTCCCCCCCTCAGAGACACCCGAGGGCCACTAGAAACCTCGACACGGCCAAAGGACTCCAAAGTGCAGAGAGAGTCCTGCAAGTTAATCCTCAGGACCTCTGCAAAAGGCCACTATACTGAGGGTTTGGGAAAGGGCTCAGTTACACAAACACCACCAGTTTCCCAGTGCCCTGGTTCAGAGGAGCCCACAATAACCAGAGCGTGCCAGGGAACAGCCTGGCCAGCTAACGCTGCCTGCACTGGCCACGCATGCAATGGGGCTGGCCCTGTGAGACTCCCAGGTAAAGAGTCACCCTATTCACTCACAGCAAGCCTTACAGATTTCTGCCTGAAGGTAGAATCACTTTAAAATGCATTTTTAAAGCATCATATATGAGAATAAGACATTTTGCAGCCAGTGGAGGCACAAATGCCTTAACATCCTTAGGTACTGTCATCAGTGGGTTTATAAATCTGGTTATTTAGAAGAAAATTTATGAAAGAAGTCTCTCTAGCACTTCTAGTCACAAAGTTAACCTCTCAGAAAGTTCAGGTGAAACTTAGGGCGTTAAGCTCTTGTTTTTCTGGTGGCTCTACTGGTCCTCACCAACTGCACAGCAACAGACCAAAACAGGTGGAACTTGCACCTTCTGTTATTTTGATCCATTTATGTTCAATAGTCTTGTAATAAGAACTCCCTATTTCAGTCTGATTTATACTTCTGAGTATCTCCCAGATACCGTAAGATTAGCTGCTTGTGCACAGAGCTTCAGGAAAGAAAGGCGTGAATAACAGCACCTTTGTTACTGACTTCTAGACGCCACCTTGGATGAATTTTAATGACCTCTTCAAATTTATCTGGTACTGCTGTTCTTAACAGCATGCAGTATACAAAAAGATAGCTCAGAATTGCCTTCTCCAGTTATACAGAGACTGCTACAAAGCAGCAAGAACTCTTCTCCTTAATGGAAACTTCAACAAGAATGCAACTAATAAGACAGTTTAACAAAGATTGTTAATACAAATACAAATTTAAATGTGAAGAGCATGCAAAGGGGTTGGAGGTAGCAGGCAGGTTCTTCTACGAATGCATTGGCTTCCTAGCCGATTGTCTCCTTGCCAGACACGAGAATTTCTGGAAACTGTTCCTTCACCTGAGAAAGAGACCCTTGAAGTAAAGTGTAGAGGCAAAGAATCTGGCTGTCCGTAAGATGAACACGCCTGAGCTGAAATACAGTCACTCAAAAGAACTTTTAACCAGCTAGATGGGACGTTCCCCTTTGCCCAGGCACCCTCCCTCCAGAGAGGGGACACGCTGCACAGCAGCAGCTGCCTCCAGCACCGCCCCTCATCCAGCACCATCAGCCATACCACCCTACTCTTACAGCCCAAGCCAGTACAATCCAATATCCAAGAAAGAGAGGAAGGAGTATTTTGATACCTTTTTTGCTAAAAGAGTCAGTGGTTTACTTCCTGCTAAATCTGTGAACCAGTTGTGAATTGCACTCTGAGACCGAGCAGTAACCAGCCAGTAGTTGTCTTTGGCATTTACTTGTGGTTTCTTCTTTCCCGTGTCCTGGAAAGTGTTAAGTTTTAGCTTTTCTGCTAGTATGCTGCTAAAGTAAGCGCCAATCTGGTGGGAGAAAAAAAAGGCAAACATGTACGACAACCCAGTAAGTAGGAATCTATCATACATTAACACACAAAGGGTTTCCACTTGAACAGATGCAGCCACCGCTCCAGTCCGGGCTCTCAACCCGACAGGACCACGCAGCCATTCCCTGCAGCTAGGGGATGGATACACGATTAAGCACCCATGCAACACTTCTGCATTGTCACTGTAGAAGCTGCAGGTCAGCAAAACCAAGCCAGAGGCGAGCAGGCTGCTGAGACACCAGAGGTGCAGCTGCCACTTAGGCCGGGTCCCCGCACGCCCAGAGCCACAGCCCTCCAGCAGACGGGCGCCTCAGATGTAGGCCCCCACTCGGTGTACCCCGAGAGTGTCCCCAACACTCCCCTCCTACACTCTACCCTGGCATAGTGTGTAAATACATGCTTTTTGCTTCTATTTGGAACAAACTACACTGTCACAGGAACCCCATCTATCGTCTTGCCGTCATTGGTTAGAGCAGGCAAAACTCCAGAGACTGGGGTAAGCTAGGAAGAGTTCTGGCTTCTGTTCAGAACACCTCCACTACCACACAATACCTCCAGAATGGAAAGCTTTGCAAGATTTGCCTCCCCAGTACTTCCAATTCCAAAACAGCAGGAAAAAAAACAATAGGGAATTTAGTTCTGATGTAAGCTTATTTACTTTTCAAAATTACTGTAATAGAAATTAATTTTTAGGCCTGTCAGTAAGAGCAAAATGTTTGATTTTCTAGTAAATACATTCATAGCTGGGCAATTTTAAAATATATGAAAAGCTTTTAGGAGATACTGAACTTATTTTGGTGATTCTATGCTTAAATCTTCCAAATAACTATAAGCCCTTCCTTGTGAATTTCTGGTTTAGTTTTCAAACCATTATGTTCAATACCCAAAACACAAATAATTAAAATATAAGACAGAAAGTGCCTGCAGGTAACAATTCTAGAAGACAAGATCAGAAGAATGTAACAGGAAAACCTTTAACATTTCAACAATAGCAACCCTGTCATTTCCTTGTATCTCTTCTGCCGCTAAAATAAAAGAGCATCACTGTATAAGTAAATTCACATTTTCCAATAAGCTGTAAAAAGTTATATATTTTAAAATTCAAACAGCAGAAAATTATTTTGTTTGAAAACAAAACAAAAAAAAACCACCACGAATCTGGACAGATTCCTCAAAGAAATACAGGATTATTTTTTTTTCTAAACAGCTCTTATTTTCAATTTGGAGGATAGTAACTAGTGATTTTTATTGCTCTTCTGTATCTCACACTTCTTTGACTCTCAAAAAAAATAAAAATAAAAATAAAAACACCACACCCCAAACCACAGGAGAGCTAAGCTAAATTTCACTAAACAATCCAAGAATATATTTCCAAGCAACCTGGACCTCAGCGACCAGTTTCTCCTGGCAGAAAACAGCCCAATAAAAAAAGATGCAAGACCAAAGCAAGCTAAAGATGTGTAAATACCAGGGGCTTCCAGGGGAGGAGGCACTACTGCCTTTGTGAGTGAAGCAAATAAAGAACAGGAGCACAAATAAACGTCTCCTACAATGACGTGTGCTAGTTCTGTTTTGTTCTTGGCATCCATGTTTTCCTCTGAAGACTGGTGACAGCAGGTAGCTCAGCGTTCTTATATTAGTTCTGTAATTAACTTTAACACGAAGGCTTGTGACTAGAAAGCACAGCAGTCAAGGACCAAGTACAACCCCTGGCAGCTCGGTTCCAATCTCGGTGAATATACTCAGATGGAAAAGCCCAATCTTACCTTTGAGGCATTAATGACGATGTTTCTAGCAGACCCATGCTCATCTCCAGAGAAGGCAGGTTGGTTACTGAAGCCTTGCTTCACGTTCACTGCAGTAAGTTCATCCTGCAAAGAGTGTTTTAAGGGCAAAAAATGAAATGGCAATGTAAGAAGTCACATCACAGAGAGGAAGCATGTTTTTAGAAAGGAAAATAATGTATTTGTTAGTACGTCACGCTCTGTATTCCCCTGAACCTTCAAAGCCCTTTGCACATTCATGGGATTTCAGCGGAGGAGAACACAACGCCGCTCCTACCCTCCAGTTCCTGTTATGTGTCCACCTCACCACAGGCTCCAAGGCCATAACTTGATAAGGATGCCACTTGTCTGGCTGAAAGAGGGTTGCTGGCCCTGCGAAGGACAGCGGGAGACAAGGCCCTGGCAGCCTTCACAAAACCTGGAGTGCTCCCCAGAACCGCCACAAATCCTCCTCCTGGAGCTGGTGCCAGTCACCAGACATTCTGACCAGCACCCTTCCCCCTGAGATACACTGGGCTCACTGGAACCATCCTTCCCCCAGCACGCAAATGTTTTTGCACAGTTGTTTTGTTGATGTTTAAAACCTCACTCTCTCTGTTTGCAGCCCCACAACCACCATCTGAGAATATCTACTGAAATAGGAAACAGACCACCTCTAGCAGAAACAATTTCAAGTGAACAACTGTCCCTGCTGCAGCTAAACTCACTTCTCCTGGAGTTACTTTTGCAGTGGAAGTACTACTGGTCTCCTGCTATACTATCAACACACCTTCTTCATTTTGCTGTGTATCAGTATTTAAGCAGGCTTAGCTGGACCCTGTTCACAGCCAGAACAGAACAGACAGAAGTGGGGTCAGCAGCATTAGGCACAAACACACACCCCAACCTTCACAAACGCAGACTGGCACTTCTCTTGGCCAGCGTTAATACTCTTCCGTGGCGGCTGCGCAGTTCATTCACTCATCCAGGATCACACACCTGCCAGACTGAGGTTTACCTGCACCACAGGAACAGGAACTCGGCTTGTTCGCCTTAATCCCGCTCTGAGGAGGCGGCACAGATCTCCCCAGTGAGCCAGTCCCTTGCCACCACAGGCACTCGACCTGAGCTCAAGCAGTAGCAGGTGAGACACTGGAGCAACCCCCGAGATGACTGTGAAATAACCTGTGACAACAAAGAGCAACTGCCGTGCCACCAAGCAAACCAAAGAGGAGAAAATAAAGTTAAGAATGTCATGATTTTACTAGAAGATTTTATTACCAGCTCGGGGCAACATGTCTCCCCCAAACCAGACCCAGGAGCTTCCATTCAGTTTATTCTCTTACGGTTTGCAGTGCATTCTGCTTTTCAGTATTTTTGCGGAGTTTGGGAGTAACGCAGAAGACAGCAATGTATCGAGAACAACTCCAAACTCTCTAGGGTTTATGAAGTTAGCAAGCCTCATCTGAATTTTAAATTAAATCAACAAGAAGTGCTGGAATGCTCCTCCACCCACACCATCCCCAAGACAGCCTTGAAAACACAAATAAAGGCAGGGATGAAAGTGATCAAAGAGATTATAAGCAAATAAATAAAAGGTAAATGGCAAACAGATGGAGATACATGTTACTATTAGTGCCATTTCCACAGATGACCCCAGGTCTGTTATCTTTAAACTTCTCCTCCTTTGAAAAAAGCTGTCTAGATATCATTATGCTGAAAATAACCAAGAACCGTATGTTGTACTGCTATATCTACCACTACTGTAGGAACAAGCTGCGGATGGACTGACAACACAAACACATCAGTGTTTTGGTTTTGTCTGGCTCAGATTATTAGCTCGGATTTCTCCCTGCCTTCAGCAGTAGTTCAAAAATTTTAAACACAGAACATAGCACGGTTGCATAACCAAACACCAGCTAGAAATGAAAAGGCATGTCATCTGTGAAGACAACGCACAGAGATACCTTTACAAACAAATTAACAATAAAATGGATGTTCACAGGAGCTCCCGTTACATCTCGCTTGCACCAGCTCCATTAGGAGCTCCGGGCCCTGTTCCCCGAGCAGAGCTGGCCGCTAGCAGAGGGGAAGGTTTCCTGGACAGACAGGCCGGACGCCAGCACAGCCAAACTGTACACACGGAAGGTGCCAGGGCCGAGCCCGCTCTGGACCCCAGCCCCGGGAGCACGGCACGCTGCTGTCGCTGCCGGACGCGCCCCTGCCACAGCAGGCTGGCCTCGGGGCTCCTGCGGGGTGCCAAGCTTCCTTTCAAAACGTCAAGCAGAGCCCCGAGCGAGCCCGATCAAGGCTTAAAAACATTTTGCGGTTTTAAACAGCCAAACGAACATTCAGGCCCAAACTGCATTTGTTTGTTTCAGAGCTGTAGTTGTTCCGTGCGGGACAGCCCAGGCCCGCGGCTGTGCACGCTGCGCTCCGGGCACGCAGCGCGTACCCGCGCAGAAAGCGATCCCGGGCGCTCAGGCCGTGTCCGCCGGCGCCGAGCAGCTCCGCGGGAAGCCGGAGCCCACGCTGAGCCTGCGCCCGGGACTTCGGGCCAGGCAGCTGCGAGTCCAGCAAAGCCCGTCCAGAGGCCACCTGTAGCACTGGCCCCGCCAGGGCGCTCAAACAGACCGAGAAAAACCCACCGCTGTCAGGGCCGTTGAGCTGTTACTGTTGCGTGCTCTGGACTGTATAATTCCATATTAATTTGCTTTTAATTAACAGGAATGAGCTCTTTCAACTTAAGCATTCTCCTGCTTATTGCTGCAGTAACACTTGCTCACTGCAGCACCAAGCCAGCAAGAGAAAAGCAGAGAGCTAATGATGTATGAAGGTCTTGAAACACAAGGAACTGGCCAGTTTATTCTGACATCTGAGCTGAGCAAACACACAACGTACAGAGCTATACTGGCACAGTCAAAACCAAGGAATTTTTGAAAGGCATTCTTTTTCTCCCTGACCTCAAAAATTTCCTGCAGACGAGAATTTTAAGATAAGTCCACATTAAACTCACAAAAGCAACAAAACGGATCTTTTTAACCAGATTAGTTTTAGATCCCCTCACCTGCTCCACCTTTTCTCCGTTTCTTTTCATTACACCAGGGCACCCACCTTCCGCAGCTCGGAGCGACCCCAGCATCAGCCTGGAGACACAGACCCTCCTCGGGAAGGCCCAGGAGCTCACCTGCGGGGTAGCTGCTGGACCACAAACCTTCTACTCACGCTCAGCTCACGCTGTCGGATGTTGGGCTTGGTTTGAACAACAAGATCAAAAAATAACTCCCTAAGAGGCGGTGTAAAATACAGTGCCAGTTACAAATTACTAAACAAGCTCTATTTCACGAAGAGGAAAGGAATAACCACACTTAGAGGAGCATTATCCACTCCGAATCAACGGCCAGAAGTCACGAGCAAGGATTAGCCATACCCGACAGCCAGCCACGGGCAGAAGCAAGAAAGGAAAAGCAAGGAAGATGACATACTGTTATAAACAGATACCAGGAGAGCCCAGAGAGACTCTGAGCTGGCATAAGGGGGACCATGCTGGAGAGGCCTGACAGAAATTTCACAGAATCAAGGAAAAGCCCTTGAAGCTCCTCCAGTCCAACCATGAATCTCACACTGACTGTTCCCAACTCCCTCAGATCCCTCAGCGCTGGGTCACCCCGACTCTTCCACCCCTCCAGGGACGGGGACTGCTTTACTTTTTTTTTCCAACTGCTTTACCTACCCCACCAGTGAGAAGGTGGTCTGGGCTACCGGTGGTTGTAAACATCAGAGAACTGAGCCCTGGAGGGGTCAAATCCTTTGCGGTATGTGCAGAGAAGGTGATGAAATTTCTTCTGTCTGAAGGCTATTTCTCAGCATAAAATGATGTTGATTGCGCTTTTTTGTGCTTTGAAATTAATTCAACTGAAATTAAAAGCATTACTCACAAGTAAAACCAGCAGGATCTGGCCCTGATGATATGGTACATTCAGTGGTTACATCTTTGTCTTGTAATAAACACGATTTGCATTATATTTTATCCATCACAGGGAGACGGTAACAATTCAGAGCACAGGAAGTGTTAGAAAAAAAGTGTATTCTAACACTTGCCTTCAGCTGCTCCTGCCAGGGCGTGATTTCCAGCGCTACCTCTTGCTCCATAACCAGCAGCAGGGATTGCTGATTACACAGAGAAGCAATGTGCAAAGCACTGTCCAAGGTTCAAAGAAAACACATTACAGAAAGACAAGGAGAGCTAATTCCTCCTCATCCTTCTCTTTTAGAGCAGTATCAGGTGTTAAAGGCAGCCCCAGCAGGTAAGGGCATTCAAGCAGAAGCTATGTGCTGTGCAACTGAAGCCTTCCCTTCTGCCACCCCTTCCCTCTGCAGAGGGCACACACCAACGCTCCGGGGCAAAGCCTCACCCCAAGTTTTTCAGGAGGGAACCCTGCAGAGGTGAACAGGCACTGGGGCAGGGGAGCCCAGGGGCCCTGGAGGTGCCAGCTCCTGGCAGAGAGGGAGCTGAGAGAGGCACAGGGCGACACCAGCAACACCAACACCACCACAGCCCATCCCCACCTCTACCAGGACCTGTAACTCCACATCTGTCTCCTTTTGCAGTGACAGACTTCACCAGCCCAAAGGCTGGGACGGCACAGGACCGTGTCTGGAAACGCCCTGTGCAACACAAACATGTACACACGTGGAAGGAACTTTCCCCAAGCCACATTTCAATCAATTACATTATGGCAAATAACAACAAGCCTGTTGCAGTTATTTTCTACTTCCTAATGCACCCATGGAAATGTATTTTAAATATTAACCATCTGGGCACTTGCCACTTCCATTCTTATTGCTGCATATTTATAAATGTGTCTGCAAGAATCAATCCACCACCTGACTAAAAATATTCAACAGTCCAGAGCTAAAAATTCATCTCCATACATTGTCATAGCTGAGTTCAGATGCAGTTCTGCCAGCCTGGTCACGATCACACATAGAAAATACACATTAGGGAAATATTTCTAGCTACCGTAATCGTCAAGTTTGTAAGTAGGATGAGTAGTGGCATAAGGGTGAAAAGGCAGAGATATGCTGGGGTCAGAAAACAGAGGTACGTCTCAAAGGATTAGTAATGGACTTGAATAGGTATCTTTTATCACGTGTTGTCAAAGCCACAACACCGATCAACACAATCAGACTGTTCAACCAGCACTGACCAATAGTCACTCTCCGATGAGCGCTCTCCAGCCTATGCCAACCAGATAATGCTCATAAATGACTAACAAATTGCCCTTAATTAGCGTCCTTTCTGGAAGCCTCAACAAGAGGACAACAGACCAGGAAGAGAGCAAAGCACGCAGAGCGTTGCATGGCTGCCCTGCTGTACTTGCTCTGTTTAACTGAAGCTCATCCTCATCCCAGTGACTTCTCTGAGCCTAAATTCATCGGGACAGAAGACGTTTGGGAACACCAGAAGAACACCAGGACTCCGCAGATCAGTGACACAAGAAGCAGGTGTACCCCCACGCATCTTTGTCCACGAGTCACAGCCCAGCACACAAGGCGAATCTCAAGAGAGACCCGTTGGCTTTTCGGGGAGACACCCCAGTCACAAAACCCAACCAGAGGCTGCTTCCACGCACCTCTGGGAGGCCAGCAGTGAGGGATCGAGACCACGGAGTGGGGCCAGGGTGAGCCAACAACTGACCCCACGGCTTGGCCAGACGCATCAGCCATGTCGTGGCGCCCGCCCCCAGCACTGACCCACAGCGGCTCTCCATGGGTTTGGCTGTGGAACCCGGAGCAGACACAGCCTGACACCGGAGTTGAACCCATCACCTCCACCCTGTGGTTTTTGGGTACATCTCCTGAATTCCAAACACCCTCCCACAGCCCTTTCGTGCCTCCAACCATGGGTCACTGCCGTCAGGTCAGAAACAGGCCTGGGCTCCTCAGCCGGCCCACGCGGCACCTCTCACCTGCGGGCAGCCCCTGTCCTCATGGGCCGCGGGTGCCTCTGGCGTGCTGGGGGTGCCCCCCACGGGCTGGGGGTGCCCCTCATGGCGGGCAGCTGTGTCCCTCACAGGCTGGGGGTGCCCCTCATGGTGGGCAGCTGCGTCCCTCACGGGCTGGGGGTCCCCTCACAGGCCACTCACGGGCTGGGGGTGCCCCTCATGGCGGGCAGCGGTGTCCCTCACGGGCCCCTGGTGTCCC
>ML997588.1:5487672-5522516 GCA_010365825.1 Otus sunia
TTCAAATTTAGTATGGACAAGAGCAGGAAATACAGGCAAACCACATTTCTTCTGTCTCTAAGCAATTCTCTAATCAAACCACAGATGACCTGAAAACTGAGGCTGAACTAGGCAATAGCAATAAAGTAGGATAGTAATGCCCTACACTGTTTCATATTTATTAATACATCTTCTATTTAAATCTTTGCCACTTTTGGTTACTGAATTACTTTTCATGCACCCGGCTGTGTTGTTCACCAAAGGCAAGGCTGAGATCTTAAAACTTCAAAATCTAGCTCCAAGACACCTTCCTTGACAAGTTTAGCAGACTCCATATGTGATCCAAGGGCACACCCCAAAGACCAGCAGCATTTGCCAGCTCTTCACCAGTGGGTAAAAATGCTTCCGAGCTTTTCATGAGTTACACTGGCCCACTAGATCAGTGTTGTGGTCCCTGGCTTTGGGATGATTAACATCATGCATATTTTAAGGCAGTATCTTATCTTACCAGCATCTTATTCCTAGGACTTTGTCAAGCACATCTTGATGTATTTAAACACACAGATTCCAGTCTTTTGGTGTTTTTCGTCGTGCAGAAAGGCCTGACCATCTCCTAAAGGCACTCACTGTTCTGCGTTGATGTGCCTACATTTTGTAGTGCAAGTGGCCCCCCAGAGACTGGCCCCACGGAGTCCACAGATCAGGGTTAGATCCGGCTCTGGGTCACTGCTACAGTCTGCCCTTCAGTCCCTGACAGTGGGGAACTCTGGGTTCAAGTACAGGGTTTTTTAAACCGTCAAGTCTGCAGATTTAGTTTTCCTCCAGAAACACTGCCAGGGGAGCCAGGTTTGGTTGAGCTGTCTCTGTTCAGAGGGTAACAAATATTTCATATCACATTTAGCCAAGTGAGTAGCACCTTAGGCCACCACTTTAGTACAGGAATTTGAGTAATAAGCTCTGAATAAGGAAGAACAGCAAGTACCAGTTCATAGTATTTTTTTTTTACCATGACTAAATTCTTGTCATTTGCTGTGGCTTTGCTGATGCTAGTTAAAAATAGAGGGTAGCTTCTGAAAATACTGCATTAATTATTGGTTATATGCTTTCTTCAAGGACATCTCTCATGTTTAACATTTGCAGGTCTGTTCAGTTCTCATGGTAGTGAGGGACAAATAGCACCACTTGTCTAGACTGTGGCTGACGCCAGCCAACATGCAAACTTCCCACAGGCATTTCTTCTCATAAAATATAAAGATATAAATATTTTTCCATTTCTATATTTATATTTCTATATATAACTAAATATAAATATTATAAAATAGCATGTCACTATTGGTCCTCAACACCCCTGATGTTTTTATCCTGAACATCTCCACAGCCAAGGATGGCCTTTCCGGTAAATTGATATAATTTCTACAGCAGTTGTGACAGTACAAAAGAGCAGAATGTAATCAGCATCAGTTCTACAAGTATCATGAGTCATTGCATGACTGTGAATATACAGAAGTTTTTGTCCATAAGAATTACAAAATCCAAATCTCTTACAAAAGTTTTGGAGGTCCTAAAATCTTTTTCTATTCTGTCCTTGCCATAAGATAAATTTAATTGATAGAATTAAAAGTAAAGCGTGCATTTGACTGCAATGGTTGCCAAAGATCAAGTTAGCACAGGACACTTCAGTCTCTGTAAGAAGTGGCACGCTGCTCTGCTTTCCAGGTCCGTGTATACAAGCCACTGTCCATCTGTCTGTACCTCCCACCGTGTATTTACCCTTAAGTGTCATAAACTGGGGTTCAGGCATCTGTGGGAGAAATAAGGGAGGTGGTTCTTTTCCACTCCTCACTTAACAGGCATTTGCTCTCAAAGCCATCTAGCTGAGTGGTTTTTCAGGGTGGTTGTTTGCATGCACCCGTTGCTCCATGCCAGGTGGGTGACCCGGAGCAGTGCATAGTGCTGCTCTCTCTGGGGACTGGCCCCCACGTCCTGTGCGTGGCAGCAGTTTATACATCACTAGTACTCACACAGCTTCGTGTTACACTTACATGTGCACAATTAATTAGTTATTTACAAGTGAAATTAATCATCATACAACACTCCAGTGACTTGAGAAGTATTATTGTCTATTTCTTTAAATTTAGGGGCAGGGTTAAAAAGCTTGGTGGTTGAGAGAAAATTCTGAGAGAAAGTGCATCAATGTCAATTTAAAATCAGCCCTGTTGAGCAGGAGCTACACAGGAGCAGATAACACCATGTTAAACAAGGAGGAAGAGTACCAAGCCCTTTACCAGGTGATGGCAGGGGTGGAAAAGCCTCCCAAGACTGTCAGAAATGGGACTCCTGCGTAGCTCAGTATCCAAACAGTCAAGATTGTGTGATAATATAGCACCGCCCTGATTTTTTTTTTATAAGATAAACAACAACAATCTTTCCTTTATCTTTTTCATTGCATGCAGGCCTGAAGGGAGTAACAGGTACTTAGGGGGACAGGAGGGATACATCCCCTCAGCAATCCGCTTGCAAAACAGCTGGGAGCAAGGAGCAGGACAAAGAGAGATCAGCCCCGGCCAGGATTCAGGGAGAGGTCCCAGGTGCAGCGTTGCTCTGCAGGGCCGAGGGAGCTGGAACACGGCAGAGGCCCAGGAGGAACAGCGTGCCAGGGCATGGCCCCAGCAGCTGGCATGGAGAGGGGCTGCGGCAGCGATGCCCAGAGCCTCCAGAGCCCACCTGAGCCAGCAGGAGAAGGGCAGTCATTGCCAACAGCGCCGGGAAGAACAGCAACAGGTTTGGCAACATCTGGGGCAGGAGAAAGGACCTGGGCAAGAAGAGTGAGCTGAGGAGGAAGGCTCATCTGCAGTGGACAGGATGGGACCATCAAGCAAAGCCTGAGGCTGCGACAGACTGAAATGGCTGAGGCGGCTGCGTGCTGCACTGCTCACAAGAGGAGCCTCCCAACACACAGGAGTCACCAGCCCAGTCAGAGCAGCGATTTTACAACAGGCCTTGGCTACTTCTGTTTGGTTTTCAAGCCTGTCCTCAGACAGTGACTCACCTAAGTCTTGCTTCTAGTGTGGTATTATCAGAAAGTGGGGAATCTAATGCTTCTGAGGGAAGAAAGAAATGTTTCTGTTCCCCCTTTTGTGATTTGGTGCATCTTCTTTGCTCATGTCATACATTCAAAGCAGTATTTGTGGTGGAGCACATGGCATTTGCAATAAAATATTTTCTGTGATCATCAGATACCTCAGCTTTACTTTTTCAGCTAATTATCCATTAGTAAATAACCCAATATTTGCTTCACATGCTTTTAGAAGAGGAAAGGGGTCACAAAAACCTGTCAAAAGTTCACTGAAGGACACATTCTTTTCTAAAACTGCCAGTCTTTAACATCAGAGAGCATGAGTAGTTAGTTTGTTTTTTTTTTCCTCCCTGTACTTGTTCAATAAACACAGTACCCCAGACACCAGGAAATAATATTTTAACTGCCCAGAAAGCAACACTGTGCTACCGTGCAAATGCAGAGACCCCGTCAGATGCCTCCTTGGCAGAATTCACCCCTGGAGTTTGAAAGGGACTCACACTGTCTGCCAAGACACATATTAACAGAACTGTTTTCAAACAAACGCAGCCAGGATCTGTTGCTGATAATGAGTGTTCCAGGAAAAAGTTACTCCAGGACAACTCTTCACTCCAGCTTCCAGCTTGTCTATGTTGTTCACAACACTATGTGTTCTCTCCAGCCTGATCTCATCTCTGCTCCCTTCACGCCACCAGCCTCTGCCCACCCTACTGCAACCCAGGCAGAGCCCCCCCGTGCTGGCTGCTCCCACAGCTCCGCCTCTGCTTTCCCCAGGGATTCTGAAAAATCTTGGCTCATTCAGAAAACTACGTCATTCTCCATGGCATAAACTATTGCTCCACATGAAAAGACTGTCAGAAAGCTGACTCTTGAAAAAAGCAGTCACCAAGACAGGTAAATGCAATTAAATTGTTTTTTTCCCCCATCAAATTCCTCCTAGAACATGGTCACTTTCATATGCATATGCTTACATCTGTTCCGTTCACTGCTATTATGCTGATAATCACACTGAAATATTACAGTCCCTCTTCAGGGAACGATAAATGCATTCTGCTCAAGTATTCCAAACCACCTTTAAAAATAAGCATTTTCTCAAACCTGTATGTATGCAGCACTGCAGGCAGTGCAAGCTGGGTGGTGATGGACCCCGGAGATATAGCAGTGTGCCATCTTTTGGTTACAAATGATGATCACAGCACGAACCGCAGCTTTATTCAAGCATTAGCTTAAAATCATTTGTCTGTACACAGCCTTGATTTATTTTAATTCTAAGGTTGTCTAAGGTTGTCTAAAACCTATGGTTTAACTAAACCAGACTCAGTGTTTAAGCCTGATGCAATACTCTTAAACCACCTGAAGAGTATTCCTGCAATGGATACACATCCAGTCCACAAACCACTAAGCTGATCTGGTGAGGAAAAACCCCAGCCCCTGTGTTTGCCAAAATCACTGGCAGCCAGTAGACCGATGCAGCTGGCCGTGCTGCTGGTCCTAGCCAAGCCCCGCTCCAGGGGATGGGCTGCTTTGTGCCAGTCGCTTTGGCTCGCCTGAAGAGCAAGGCAGGTCCCCAGCGGCAGCAGGAGAGGCACCGCCGGGCTCCACACGAACCACAGGGAGCCAGGGGGCCACCGAGCCTTGGGTAGGCTGGGTCTTCTGTGAAGAAGGGAAAATGTCTTTGAAACCTGAACTGGAATGTTTGAGCATCCTACACGCTGCAGCCAAACCGATATATAACACACACACGGCCCTTGCCAGGGAAAAACAAGTGCCCAGATGCAACTAAATACTGCAGAGGGGCCTCCTGGCTTAGCAGGGATGGTGGTGTTACCTGTGTCGCTGCATCAGGAGCAACAGAAAAAACACCCCAAAAAACCCAAACCACAGAGCAGCTCCACACTGCTAGTTTTAGAGGAAAACCTGGAAAAATAAAACCCTCTGAAAACTTCCTTTCTGGAGAGCAGATGATCAGATGCAGCAGCCGAGCCCGTCTCTGAAATCCCCCGCTCGCCCAATCAGACAGGGCTGGGAAGAGCAGAGCACTCATCAAATTACAGAGAGACTCCTTCCGTCACCTTAAACCCTCGTTATCGAGTGACAGAGGATGCGCTGAAACACCCCACAAAAGGCTCTATTTTCCAGCTTATTTAAGCGCATTAGTGCAGAAGCTGGAGCCACACAGAAGGGACAGGGAAGAAAAACCTTTAGAGCATCCTTGGGGAAGCGCGTGCCTCGCGGGGGCCGGCTGCGGGGAGAGGGCTCCGGCCGGGCGCCCCGGGAGCTCGGCCGCCTGCCGAGCTGATGAAGACCTTGTCTCTGCCTCGCTGAAAGCCTCGGGGGACTTCGCACGCCACCATGCCAACCCAGCAGAAGAAAATTATCTTTTGCATAGCCGGGGTGCTGAGCTTCGCTTGCGCGCTGGGGACGGCGGCAGCCATCGGCACGCAGCTGTGGGTGAAGGGGACGATCCTCTGCAAGACAGGAGCCCTGCTCGTCAACGCCACCGGCCACGAGCTGGAGAAGTTTATTGGCGAAATCCAGTACGGGCTTTTCCACGGCGAGCGCGTGCGACAGTGCGGGCTCGGGGGGAGACCTTTCCAGTTTTCGTGTGAGTAACAATGGCATCTGAATTATTTAACACGGCACTGCCGAGGGCCCGGGGAGCTGGGAGAGCGCTGCCCCGGTGTCCCCTTGCTCATCCTGGGAGCCTAACAGGCATGAAATATTCTAAAGCAAACGCTGCCGTCACGGTGTTCTGATCCTCAGGTTCAAGTAACTTATTCTCTGATACTAGTAAAGCCACACTAACATTTTCAACAATCTATTTCAGTTACAGATATCTACATTTCAAAAGATTTATACTACTACTTTAAGAAAATTACATTTTTGTTTTTCAATTAATCTGTCATCTCCCTCTGTGCATGTGTGTCATATTACATCCTCTGTGCTGTCATGAAAGTGAACCAGACTAGCAGAAATCTGATGAAAGAGCTGGGGCATAGATACCTTTGGCTGCTGTTGAGAAACAAAGCACCCAAAAAGTTATCAGTCTGCTGCAGCAGTTGGAAGAACAGCTGGCTGATGGTAGCTGGTGTTCTGTCAGTTGATCCGCATGTCGGACTTGGTATCTGACATACAGAATTTTATCAAAGACTCTTAGGAATGGTTTTGCTTTACATGTAATATTCATAACCTATTTATCTTCAAGGATAAGAAGATCAATAAAACGATCAAGTGAACACACAGTTTGTATACAGCAGCACATTAACAGATAATAACAAAGAGCCATTTGTTATATGTACAATATGCTGCCTGAAGTTATTACAAAACACAGTTCAGAAGCCTTCTGCTAACACAGTGCTGGTAAATTGCTTATGTGAGTCGTTTAAGGCAAGGTAAGGTTACCAGATTAGGTACCAGAAATTGTTTACTATATCATGTTTTTCCAAAGTAGTAGACCAAATTAATATAACATTAAGATTTGGCATCTCTAATTAAATTCCATCACTAGTCTATTTCTACAGCCGAAGTTCCTCCTGATTGCTTGCTTTGTCATCACAGCCTGCAGATATTTCACCCTGCTGGTTATAGCCTGGGGTAAATTTTCAGAGGGGTCTACTAAATCCTGGGGAATGAGTTTTCTCATGAGCAGGTGACATTGTTCAGAACCCCGGCTAGCAAAGCCATGGGCCCCCAGCAGCTCCGTGACGGCCGTTCGCCGGGTTCCTTCCAGCGACAGAGCAGTGAGGCTTGGGGCGTGGGGCAGGACTAGAGCCCCCCGACAGACAGCCCTCATGCCAGAGAAACCAGTCAAGAGCCTGCTGCCTTCTCTTTCTCATCATTCTCTTTCCATATACTTGTTATTTAGATACTTTTAAACCATTTTATTGATGTACCTTGCATTCAGGCTCCCATCTTCTCATTATGGCTGAAATATCTTAATATTCTGCTACTGTGATTGTAGCAATAGATTCAAAATAATTTTATGGGCAGTGTGAATTCATATTACAGGCACAAGAGAGAATACAAATGCACAGCTTGTTTGTGATGATTTAATAATATCAATCATCACATTTTTAACTATCTCACAGCACTACACACGGGTTAGCTCTGGATCTGTCCAAGTACTGCAGAGCGTTTTCAACCAGAAGTACTCTGGGATTACCAAGTCTGCTCTCACTATGGCCATACACTTTAATTCCACATACACTTTAATTCCACACTCAGGAATCTCATAACACCAAGCTTTCCTATCCAAATGTTTACCAAACTTGCATTCATAAGTGTTATGTCAACAAAGTACACAAACATAACCAAAGAACAGAAATATAATGTGAAGTTCTTAGTTACAGCTAAGCAACCCACTTTTGGAATGGTAAAAAAAAAATCCCACAAAACCTGAGTGTTCATAAGAGCTGCAGAATCCTACTGCACAGGACAATATTAAAAATTAATTTCTTTAATATGAGTGCCTAATGCACATATTGAAAGAACTCAAAAGCTTTCAGGAATTGTATAAAGAAGAAAACATTGAACACGTAATTCACTCAAACATCAGTAAATATCACTGTTCTCATTTTCAGACAGAGAAAATGAGGTTTGAAGCGTGTGCTTCGATGCCTGCTCCCCGGATCTGAAATCAAGGCTGGGTTTAACCTTATGCCTGAGACTCCGAGCACGAGGCGAAGCTGCTGACAGGCCCGTGCTGGAGCTGCATCCTTCCCCGGAGGCAGCAGCCCCGCTCCCGGCGTCCCCACACCCGTCCCAGCACATCACCGCCTGCAGCGGCAGAGCTGGCGGGGCTGAAGCACTGGGGTCAGAAATGCAGCCCAAGAGCCTTGAGCACCTAAAACTGAACCCAAGCCTGCTTATCAGAGCATCCTTTTAGCTTTTGTTCTCCTTCCACACAAGCCAAGCATTAACAGTGAAATATTTTGACATTACAAGCCCATCCTGTCAGTCTTAGCTGCCTGCACTGGCATCCTCTACACAGCACTCTGGAAGGGTGATGCTACGAGGTGACCTTTGGCACCGTGTACATCCGAAACGCAGCCCAGCTACAGCCTAAATCATTCCACAAGCCTGGTTGTACCGATCATGGCACTCCGCAGGGCTTCGCCTCTGTGAGCTTTCCCTGACAGCAGAGGGTGGAAGCATTGCTGTCCTCCTCACAGATTGTTTTCAGATCATCTTTTAGATTAAAAGCAAACACGTTTACTTTAATAGGATTTGTGTTTAGAAACAACGATTGGGTGGCTTAGCAAAATATGCCTCTACCAGCAGCGTTCACTTCAGAGACCGCTTGCTGAAGGAGGCGGGTTCACCTCCTCTGGGGCAGCAGCAGACCCGTCCCAGTCAGTGCTCTCCGGAGCTCACTGGGAGCATCCTGGAGAGCAGGATAACCACATACACATCCATAGTTTAATGCACTGAAGTGCACTTTAGCATGCCTGAGAAAAGGCATGGAAAATAGGCTGAATGATTTAGTTCTATGTTTGTTCCCATTAAACGCTCCCCTCTGACCACTATAGCTCTTTTAATTGTGAAACGAATTTGCTCTGCCAGCAATCCCAGTGCGGCTGGGGAAAGCCTTCTGCTTCATTTGCTCTTGCTGATTCTCATCAGCTTTTGGGTCAGCAGTTCATTTTCTAAAGGTCACTGGCATGGATGCCTAACACACTATTTCATTCATTACAATGAAGGAATGTTTTTCTTTCAAGACAACATAGCTGCTGGAATTAATTTTTCCTGATATGTCACATATAAAATTTTAATGACATAAACAACTATAAATGCAGGTGCCAAGGGAAAGATTCAATACAACGCAGTAGTAGGTTTTCTTAAAACAAACAATACAAGATTCTGTCATAAATACAGTTTCACACATCCTCCCAAAACATCAGGTAGCATTGCAAAAACTAATGCTATTCCTTGTAGAAATTCTGCACAGGTTGGGGCTCTTCAGCCTTTTCATTGGATAGCCTGAATGGTACAACAATAAAATTGTACCTTACGCCACACTAACAGTACAACTGCTTCTTATGGTTGTAAATGTATGAAATAAGTAATATAAAGTCCATAAACACAAGGTCTAGTTTCTAAAACATGCTTTGTCTTTACTAGGGTGGTATAAGGAATTTAAGCACCAGTGACCAAACCGAACAATAAGTAGCCATCAGCAGACATAACCTTTTACACAGGCAAATTCTTCCTTTTTAGGTAAATAGGTAAGTTTAGCAAACAGGCAGCCGTGCAGCATGTGGCACTTGCATGAGCAGGACAGGGAGCAGCAGCACGGCTGGCCCGGGCCCAGCGGCCACCAGCTCCCGTTGCTCTGGAGCCAGGCTGGCGGGGATGCCCCTGGAGCTGGGGATGCCCCCGGGATGGGGGGTCTGTCAGGGACGGCCCCGGCTCCTCCGTTACCGAGGAAGGTTCGAGCGCCTGCACAGCACCACTTCAGTGGGCGCAGGGTGAGGGTCCCCAGGCCATGGCCCCCTGGGGCACTGCCAGCCAGCCACCACACAAAAAGTGATATTTATTTAACACAGCTTCAAGAATAGTTTGCAAACATTCGCTTTGTTAATTCCCCTTTCATTTAGTCGGGGAGATAAATTGACATGACACCACAGTACCTGTATTTCTGCGCTCACTGTGTGGCCAGGCTGTGGAACTGTTTGCTGGTAAACATTTTACAAGGTGGAGTAATTTATGTGAGGCTTTTTTACTCTCTGCACGTTACAGCTGCAGCAAGGCAGCACCGAGATGTTATTACCCCCACTTTAATCATGCCCTGCAGATCAGGAGCAGTTAAGTGTGTTTGATGATTCCTTCTAAACTACCTGTTGTTGCCAAACAAACATGAATGATTAAAAATTATTCTCTCATACTGAGTCTGATTGACTATCCCCTTGTGCCCTAGCTAAGCAGGGCCACAGTTTGAAATAGTAGCTGAAAAGCTGCATAAAAATATTTAAAGTTTTTGAATTTTATCTTTTTTAATATGTAAAAGGCACCAGCCTTCATAGCAGCATGCACATTTTATTTGTGCTGCCTTATTTTAGCTTGGTACCCACTTTTTTTGTAAGATTTCTCCATTTCCTCTCACTGATTTATCATCTTGCCTTTTTGGCTTTGTGCTTCCAGATACAAAACATTCCACAAGGGTTTTACTTGGGGAAATACAGGGGAGAAAATTTTGATCATATAAAATTTGCTTATTCTTTCACAATACTAGCCAGAGTTTGTTGCAAACTCTTTGATGCAACTTTTATTAATTTCTTCCTCTTTAGTATCATATTCCTTCTTAAAAATAATTTAAGAGATTAATCTAGCTACAGAAATATATCCCTTTCCTATTTTTAAGGATTTCTCAAAATACCAATTTTTTCTATTTTCTAAAAATAGAAAAGTGCTAAACAATAAGAGGCAAGAACCCTCCAATCCTTCTAGGTGTCTACACATCTCTTTGGCAATAACTGTTGGCAGATTTTCACAGGGACTCCCCACACCACAAACAACTCCACACGGCATCTTCCCCAGGTATCACCCGTTCCTGGAGCCTTGCGTGTCTCCCAGCAACACGCAGAGCACAACACATTGAACCTGCCAGCAAGTCAGCCCCTCAGCTTCGCTGAGGGTTCCCTGCTTCTTCGTAATAAAACATGGACCTTTTAACTTGCACAGTTATTGCTTAAGGTTTTCAGAAGAAAACTACATTTTTGGCCAAAATTCTTCAGGTATAAACTTGACAAAGCAGCACTGTACAATTTGTACAAATCAAAGCGGTGGAATCGCTGCTCTGGAACAGAACAGTGATCAGCATCCCGGGCAGGGGCAGCTTTGCTGGGCAGGTGGAATGGCCAGACCCAAATGTTTGTGCACTTGGGACACATCAGACCCAAATAAACCACGGGTGCTGCTGCAAAATAATCCAGCACACAGGGGAGGCTGGGCAAGCCCCTGCCACACTCCCGGCCACCTCCCTGCTCATCCATACAGCCAGGGCTTCAATATTCCCAAGGACTTTGCCCAAGATGTGGTCACAAGGGGAGGGACCCCCGCAGAGGGCTGCCCAGCCTCCTCCCTGCCCACACTCTCCCCAGGCCAGGGAGCCAGCAGGAGCATCCCTTGGGAAGGGGAGGAGAGGCTTTCCCTGGGGCTGGTCCTTCTCTCTTGGCCAGTCTACACTTCTGAGCATCACAAAACGCTTCTGCTTCCAAGCACCTATGAAAACCTGTTTCTAGTTAATAACTTCATTTTCACCTTTGGCTGCATTTGGAAGAGCATGATTTAGAACACTTATCACAAACCAGCAAGAAGTCGCTGACCTGATTTCTGAGACAGCTTTGCCTAATGTGTATAATAATGTTTTGTTCATTTGTTTTTAGTTTTTCCAGATTTGCTCAAAATTATCCCTGCAAGTATCCATGTTAGTGTCATTCTCTTCTGTACAGTACTGATCATCTTTGCTCTGGTGGGAGCAGGTTTCTTCATGTTCAATGCTTTTGGCAGCCCTTACGAAACTCTACACGGCCCCATCGGGTTGTACCTCTGGAGCTTCATCGCGTGTAAGTACCACCCTGCCCAACGCCCGGCCACGTCCGCTACTCGCGACGACCGATTTATTGGCATAGGAGAATATTGAGCACTGTGTCTGCACTGACTCTAAACTGGCAAAATAAAGCTAGGCAGAAAGGCGATGACTTCATTTCAAAACGTGTTTTTTCCAGATTGGTGTTAAGAAGTAAAAGCTGAACTCCTCCGTGCAGGCAGGTGGTGGGATGGGTGAAGGCGTGGGGGGCTGCCCCAGCACCTCCAGCCCCTCTGCACAACCTGCAGAGAAAGGGGATGGTGCCCACAAGCCCCAGGCACCCAGAGCTGGATGCACAGCACGTAGTCAGAGCCAGAGTGGGGAAAAAACACAACCAAAAAAAGTCAGTGATGCAACCGCTCACATTCAGCATGATGGGAGCTGTTCTCAAGGAGCAGAGGGGAGAGACTGACAGCGACTCGCTGTAAAACCAGTCTGAAAAAATACACCCGAGAGGGATAACGGATCATCCCTGCACCTCTGCCACTCCAAGAGGGTAAAGCCCATTCTCTGTGGTGCTGGCTTGGCTGACAAGGAGATTTACCATTGCTTTACGAGGTATTATGTATTGCAGTCATAATTTAATAAAGGACCTAAGTACATATTTATCTTTAAACACGCAGACAGTTCAGTTACATTCAGTGGGACAATGAGCAGCTTTAGGCTAAAAAAGAGCACAGATCCTTTGCTGGATCAGGGCACTAAAGCAGTCATGCTAAATATTACTGGTCCTAAGCCAAATTCAATTAGAAAAAGCTGACTAATCTCGATTGCCATTGGCTTAGGTTCTAGAAATATTCCCTGTTAAAGCTAAGTTACAGTGGCCACAATAACACCATCAACATGGCATTTGGCTGTGGCCTCGCTGATGAGCATCTCCCCCTCCGTTTCAGGTTCCTGTGGTTGCCTCATCATGATTCTCTTCTCTTCAGAGGTGAAAATCCACCACCTTTCAGAGAAAATTGCTAATTTCAAAGAGGGAAGTTTTACATTCAAGACTCACAGTGAACAGTTTGCAAATTCATTCTGGATCATCCTGGTCTGCTCCCTGGTGCACTTCCTGAATGCCTTGCTAATACGATTTGCTGGATTTGAATTTCCCTTTTCAAAATCAAAAGATTCAGGGACAATCACTGGAGCAGTTGACCTGATGTATTAGAATTACATAATTTAAGAACATTTCAAGCAAAGAGGTTCATCACTACTACATTCAACAACCACCAGGTGTACTAACTTGTAAATGATTAGCTCTAAGGACATTAGAGAAAGTGAAGGCTTCAAATAAACACCAATATGGCATATGTGGTAAACAAAAGAAGACATGCTATTTGGTACTGTCTAGATCAAAATACCCTCTCTTTCTTGGGGTAAGACTTTCTGAAAGCATTTGTCTTTTTTCCCAGTAAGTCATTTCAAAAATAGCTGGTATGAAGAAAACTAGGAATATCAATAGTATTGAACTGGATCTGGAAAGCAAAGTAAGTGGGTTGCAACAGAGGCACACGCTATCACCAGCAGCAGCTTTGCCCTTTAGCCCTCAGGAAGGCAGGGATGAAGTTGTCCTAAAGCTCTTTTTTGGGTTTTTTACTTTTAACAAACCAAACTGTAATTCTTTGACCCTGAAGTCTCCCAAGTCCTCATTTCCCCATGCAGTCACCGTAGATGGAGCCTTCACAACCCTGGTTTAACACTTCACACGGCAAAGCGGGGTGCAGAGGAGATGCAACACGTTCCCTCCTGCCTGCCCGAGGGCAGAGCCTGGCTTGGTGCTGCTGAGCCCCCCCACGACACCCCGGGGCGAGGGGCACTTCCCAGGGCAAAGCCACGGGAACGACACCAGGCACGTGGCACCGCAGCCTCCCAAAGCCTCGCAGTCAGAAGCACAAAGAGCCCTGCAAACTCTCTCTCATCAAACAACAAATAAACAAAGCGAAAACCCTTGGAAAAGGGCAGCAATGGAATAAAACAAGAGACAGGCTACAGCACAGCAGAGACCCGTGGGGAAATACGTGAGGCTCTCTACCTCAAGGTGTGCAGGAAGGCAGAACAAACACATCAGCCCTTGCACCCTTAAACGTCCGCAAAATGGTTAAAGCAACCGGAGCGCTCACCCCAGCCCAGCTCAGCCAGCTCGCTCACCCTCAGGCAGATCAGGAGAGTGTCACAGCACCCAGCGCTGCCTCCGGGGGAGTACGGGGGTGCCTTGGCACTGCGGGGCTCCTGCAGGACGTGGACACAGCGCCGGAGCAGACCCAAGAGGAGACACAAAGGGAGCGACTCCTGCCCCAGCCACCCTTTTATCTGCCTGCCCACACCCAGCCACAGGTGAGGGTGATCTCACCCTGAACCCACCCAGTCACGTGTGGGGAAAATCAGCCCCGGTACCGGTCAGGACTCACCTCTGAGCACTGCATGCTTCAAGCTCTAGTGACTTGCTAGATGACCTCACTGACTTTTATGCCATTTTTTAATATTTTTACTATGAATGGCAAAACATGGGGGGGGGGATGTTTGTAAAAGGTTTGTCAACTATACCCCTACTCCACGAACCCTTTCACAAAGCAGCTCAGCCTCCCCATGCTGTATCCTCTCCCTAGATTTTAACAATGTGTAAGGGCTACTGCGAGTAGCTACACCCAACTTTTTTTCATCATTTTCTTCTTAATTAATATGCATTCTTCTTAATGTTAATGTACCTTCTTAACACAGAATTTGTATTACATCTCATGGTATTGTTTACATCAAATGATGAGGAGCACTGTTTCATCCTTCTTGTTGCTGGTGTTTCATGAAGCTGCTCAGCTCTGCAGCAGCTTTGGCAATCGGCAGCATATAGGGTGGGCGGTACAGGGTCAGCTGTACAGGATCAGACATACAGGGTGGGCTGTACAGGGTGGGCTGTACAGGGTCAGACATACAGGGTGGGCTGTACAGGATCAGACATACAGGGTGGGCTGTACAGGGTCAGCTGTACAGGATCAGACATACAGGGTGGGCTGTACAGGATCAGACATACAGGGTGGGCTGTACAGGGTCACACACAGAGGGCTAGATGTGCAGATCAGACACAGGGTTGGCTGTACAGATCGGCTGTACAGGGTTGGACGTACACACTATCACACGCGTGTTTCTCTCTGGGTGTCCCTCGCCAGTCCTGAAGAAGGACCTGGCCCATGTCTGTAAGATACAGGCTTGCCCAGACCTGGCCCAGCACGGAAGATAAACCCGGTCCCGTCCCTTTGCTGTGCAGGGGGGAGCAGCCCCTGGCACGGGGCCCGGGGATCACGGGGCATCGCCTCGCAAAGAGCCCGGCTCCCCCGCTCCCATCGACTGCAGCAGGAATCTCCGGCTCATCTCCCCGGTGAAATTACTCGACTTTACGGACATCTGATAAGTCTGTATTTTTTTTTCCCTTGAGCTAGACGCTTCCCACTCAGCCCGGGCAGCCCAGACTCGGTCCCGCCTGTTGTCAGCCGGCGCTGGCAAATCCCCCCGCTCCTGCCCCGAGCCCCGCCAGCCCTGACACCACCGAGCTGCGTCGCTCCGGGCTGGCATTAAACATTCACGCTCCTCACACAGCCAGCAGAAAACCAGACTGGGACCAGCTCTAATGAAAGTTTAATGCCGGTGGGACGGCGGGAGCTGAGCGCGAGCCCTGGGGGTGCCAGCGGAGGGGTGCGGGTGCCTGGCAGAGAGAGGGGCTCCCCGAGCAGCCCCGGAGCGGGCGGCTGGAGATGGGTGACCGGGAGGCCGAGCTGGAGGAGATCACCCGCAAAATCTCAGATCTAAACAAATGGAGAGAAATTTTTAGTTTCCACAGGTAAGACTTTTGTTCTGCTTCATTATCACGTTTTTAATTCCAGGTGGTTTTTAATATCATTTTATAAGTTCTGTTTTATCACAATACTTATGTGACCATGCAAAAGGTCTTCATGTACTCAGTAATGCAAGTACTACAGCTTTTACTCTCCCTTTCTTTTGGGGTTGTTTTCTGGCTGGGCTCCTGTTTCTTCATATGTTAGCAAAGCCTCTGCTGGTTGTTTTTTTTATAATTGGTGTTTTATTTTCCCTTTTCAGTTTGGAATTCAGTAATACAACTCATCAGGTAACTGTTTCTCTAACAGGTAACATTTTGTGTTTGTCTAGTGGTTTTTGTGGCTGTCCCGCCAGCTTAGTGTGTGGAGGAAATCACACATTTGTATATACAGCACAGCAGGCAGTTTTATGTAGATATATCTCTTATGCTCCTCCTTTAAGAAACATGCATTTTCTTCAGATATTTTAAAGGAATGTCTTCCTGATCTAAATCAAAGTGGCAGAGTAGTCCATAAATTAACCTTTCTGTCTAAAAGTAACAGTTTTCATGGTCAATTTTAGAACACAGGAAAAAAAGCATAACAAATTAAGATCTCTTAAATACAAGTATTTGGAAAACCTGCTGTGTCCTTTGGTTGGAAGGCACTGAAGCTTATTCCCTATAGTTCTAACACAACATTATTTTATACGCCAATCACTGGCTTGTAGGGACGTATTCGTAAGGACTGAAAAAAGCTCAAACCCCGCGATGCTCCCTGGCAGCGGTGTCCTGCCTCCGCCCATCGCAGGTCGCTGTGCCCATCCCAACGGCAACACTGGGGACGGGGGTAGCTTTGGGTGCAGGCAAGGCAGCAGCTGGGGATGATGTCCCAAGTTCTCCTCTCTCCATGCAGCGCGACCAGGGACCACCCGGAGCTGGAGAGCCCGTGGGGCTGCAGCCACCTCTGCCCCCCTCTGCTGTCCCCAGGCCCCTCCTGGTCCCTCCAGCCGCGGACGGGCAGCCCATCTCCTTGGAAATGGCAATGGTGAGCAGGCTGCTGAATTAAGCATGAGCTGTAATTTAATCTCGTTAAAAGAAAGAGACTGGGGAACCTTACCTGGCACTGTGGGAGGCTCAGCATATTGCTGGGCTGAAGGCTGCAGCCTGCTGTTATCTGTAGCAGAAGCGTATAATCGTAATGATTTATTTATGAGACTTTTGAAGAACACGGTTGCAACACAGCCTTAAAACTGATACACTATAATCTTCATTAGATAATAGGTCAAATGACAAAGCGTAACGTTTCCCTGCTGTCCGGTGCTTTGCTAGCGAACAGCCTCAGAACAGGAGGTAGAAGTTCAGGAGATCAGTAAGATATTTCTACTCTCACCCAAAATCCTGGTTTGGAGCGCAGTAGCAGACAGCAGGCACCTTGCTCGGGTCTTCCCCCAAAAGGTGCAGCCTATCCAAATGCAAAAATTATTTACACACTGCAACTGTACTTCACAGGAGTGGCTGAGTGCTAAGTGAAGTCACTGAATTAACCAAAAACATCATCTTTGCTTTGCAATTACGGGGCCCGATCCTCAGTAGGCGATTTTACACTGCTCTGGCTGGGAGCTCACTCGCTGAACCCGTATCCCGAGGCCCCTCTGACATGAAAGATCCTCCACGACACTGGGATGCGAAGGGAGCTGAACCCAGCCCCTCTTTCTCCTCCCCAGGGGCTGCGAAAGCTGCTGTTTGGAGACGTGTCCCTCCGCTTCAGCTGCGAATGGGCAAACGCACACTTCAGGTTTCGCCAGCCGTGCTCTGACCTGGCCTATGCTTTGGAGGCAGAAAAGGTAAATGTTACGGCGCAGCGACGGGCACCGTCTCCTCAGGGTCTCAGCCGCTCGCGGGAGCTGGCAGCCAGTGCTGGGGTCAACCCTGGTGCGAGCTGGCCCGGGCAGGACGCAGGAACAACCACAAAGCCACGGATGAAATGCAAAGAGTAAATTTATTCTCACTACCTCGTGACCCCGGGGGTCCCCAAAGCAGCGCCTGGGCAGAGGCGTGCAAGCACGGACACTGGCACTGCGGAGCCCGGTCTGTGCTACAGAGAGATCCCAAACCCGCTGCTTTCCCCTCTCCACCAGGGATTTCCGTGGGTGTAGTTTTCCACGGCGCTTTGATCTTTCCCCCAGCAGGGCAGGAATCTCAAGGATGTTCCATCAGGTGCCCCCGAGTCTCTCACAGGCCGGTGTTACCTAAACGCAGAGCGTCTGCTTGTCGAGCACACAAGGCCAAACAACAATTAGTGTGAGATACGTGTTTTTCGACACCCCAGCTGCAAGTTCACTCGAGCGTGTTTACAGTCCTCCTCGCCAATCTTCCGATATTTTCCCCCATTCCACCCCCTCGCTCAAGGGCTCGCTTCTGCTGGGCTGGCAAAGCTGGAGGTATCTGTTTGGGCTGGCAGGGTGTAGGGCAGGGTAACTTACAGAGGCACTTAATAAACACATATAGAAAAAGGAACAAACGTATCCCTACAATAACGCTGTGAATCAGATGTCCCACCCACCCCATCAGGGAGTTAAACCCCTCAGCCAGGCAGGCACCACCAGCAGATTGTTTCATCTGATGCATTCAGTCCTGGGGATGTCGAATCTCATCTTCTGCGCTGGCAGCTGTGCTGAAGCAACACACACCTTCAGAGTCAGAGCAGCGTTTATGGTGTCAAAGAAGCAGGCAGTCCCTCCCCAATCAATTTTGTAATGTTCCTTGATGTACAGCCGTTACCTACTCAGAAAAAATAACAGTGAGGAACATTAGTATCACAAGCACTCAGCATAGTGTAATCCTGTAGTACAGCTACTGGGGTTGGCACGCCGGTGAAACACGTTGTCAGAAGATCTGCAGCTGTTAATCCTCCCTCAGTACAAAAGGCAGATGAGTTAGCTACAGGAGAGGCCAACCAGGTCCAAAAATTTACACGCTGATCTCAGAGAAACGTAACCAGGGCACGTAATGTAGTACAAGTGTACAAAGTACGACGAGCCAACCCGCGATAAGGGGAAAGCAGGAGCACTGTCCCCATCCAGCAGCACAGATGCCGTTGCTCCAGCTCCTGCAGCTCCTACCACCCCGGGTTTGAGAAGCCGCTGCGGGGTGATTGCCTACACGCACTGGAGAGCTATGGCTTGTGATTTTTCAGGTTGAACTTCGATTCAATCTTGAGGTCGTGACAACAATAACACCATTCCAATGTGCCTCCTCTAGATAAGGCACAGGTATTCATCAAAGATGCCTGAAATACAAGAACTTGAGCATCTGATATCAACAGAGGGTGTAAAATCAAAGTATTTGGGGTTCAGAGCCATACGGCATTCTCAGGGCTTATTGTATGAACCTTCACCTCTAGAGTAAGTGTGTGATCCCACCACGCAACCCATCAGGGTGAACAATTCCATTTCCCCCGTAGTTAATATTTTGGGGGAGATACCACCTGGAAGAATCTCAATCCTCACCATGTTTTGTACCACAGGTGTTGTGATACGAACACAGGGTGTTTGATTATGAATATTGCAGCTGTTTAACAAAAAACCTGCTTTAGTAAGATGTGAACTCCAATGTTGTAAAGTTTTAGTACTGGTTAGCTTTTTTAATTGCTCCTTCAACACCCCATCCATCCTTTCAATCAAGCCATTAGCCTGGGGATGGGAGGCAACGTGGAATATCCAATCTAGCCCTAGACTTTGAGCCCAATCTTGGACATTATGTCCCGTGAAGTGTGTTCCTTTGTCCCTTTGTATGTGGTGAGGAGGTCTCTATCGATGATGAATTGTTTAATGCTTCAATTGTGCTATGTTGATTTGCATATTTGGTGGGTTTAGCAAAAAGCAATCCTGACCCTGCATCCACAGCAGGGAACACGTATGGCCACCCCCTCGACAGGAGCAGGGAGCCCACAGAACTGACCTGCCAGGCATTCCAGGCCCACTGACCGTGTTTTATCTTTCCCCATGGCCTCTATAGTGCCCTTAAATGTAGCTGTGTACAAGTAGTATAATTACATGCTTTATAAATACGTAATGGCAAAGGGGTGTGATAGTGAGCAATGTCCCATGTGTGCGTGGTGTGAGCTGGTCGATGCCCACAAGCCCCATGTGTGTTTATAGCTTCAGCATGCACTTCGGTGGAGGTCTTATCGACTTCCCTATTATTTTGTGACTCAAGTGAATCACCTTTTAGATGAGCTGAGACATGCCTTACTTTTGAAGGGCACCTCTGCACATATTGCCAGATGTTGCCATGTAACAACCCCCCATACGGGGCATTTCTGTACACGCCAACCCTCTTGGGAGGCCTTTGTGCACCACCCAAGTGTCAGTGTGTCTGTGCCCTCCCTTCCAGGAGGGCAGGACACGCTGCAACCAGCTCAGCCCCCTGACTGGCTGCCTGCAGACCTGTTTGCCACAGCATCATTCCTGGAAGTGGAGCGTACACAACGCCTCTCTGTTGTCTCCGGCAGCTCCGTCGGCAAACCAGGCACCTTCCTCTGCTCTTCTGGCAGCTCGTCATAAGGGGGAGCCTCCTCCCCAGGAGATGTAGGGAGATCTCCAGGGGAAGGCTCCCCTAGGGTGGGCATACGATTAAATGACACATTTCCTAGAAGAGCGGCCAGTGGAGCGGTTACAGGTGGTTTTCCTGGTAGAAATCATCGCTGTCAATAATGTTTCCATTTCCAATGTGTGGCTGCCTGAGCTGCCCCTGCACAGGCCGTCACAGAATCGTCACTAACCCTCCAGGAACAGGTATGGGGGTGTGTACAGTCACGCTCTCCTGGCCTGTGATTCTTTCAGTTTCTCGTAGTGCCCAAACTATGGCTAAAATTTGGTTTTCCATTGGGGTGTAATGTATGGCCGAGCCTTGTAATGCCTTGGACCAAAATCCTGCAGGTTCGTTCTTATTGTTTGGCCCAGTCACCTGGCAGGGTCCCCACAAGACTGTATCATCTAGAATTGTTGCTTCTAATTCGAAAGGATGTCCTCGCCTCGGAGTGTACGAGGCACATGCCCAACCAGAGCACTCTGCAGGCATCAGAGGCTTCCTGCTGCGGCTTGGTCCGCTGCCAAACAACCTTCTTCGTTTCTGCAGAGGGCACATTAATACTGCCAGATGGGGGTGAAAGTTCTCCAGTACCCTAAGAGTCCCCAAAAGGTCTGTAACTGTTTCACTGTGACTGGCAGAGGAAATTGCTGGACTGTTTGCTGGCCCTTAGCTGGTATTTCCCTAATCCAGCCATGCCAAACTATTTCCAAAAATTCTATAGTAGTACTAAGGCCCTGTATTTTCTTTGGATTAATTGCTCAGCCACAGCCCTGCAAATGCTCTTTCAGCAATTCGGCAGCTGCTTCAATTTCTTGCTGTGCCTCTGCTGTCACCAACAGATCATCAGTCTAAGGGCAGACAGCCGCAGTACAGCCACGGTGCCACCCAGCTGCCATGGCCCGGCCGTCCGGATCCCCAAGGCAATGCTGGGACAGTATATTGCTTTTGCTGCCAGGTAAAGGCAAACTGGTTCTGGCTTTCTGAAGCAATGGCTATCGAAAAGAAAGCATTAGCAAGATCTATCACTGCCTTCCAGGGCTGTAAATTTTTGCTAATTTTTTCTGTAAGAGTAATGATGTCTGGTACCATAACTGCAAGTGTCGGGGGGGTGATTTGTTCAGCCCTCTCTAATCTGCAGTAACTCTCCAGGCGCTGTCTGGTGTTTGAACAGGCCAAACAGGATCATTAAAAGCAGTCACAGTTTCCTTAACAATTCCCACTTGCTGAAGTGCCTGCATGGTTTGAGTAATCTCGTCCCCCCCCAGAATCTGATCCCGTTTTACAGTTACCACCTTGGCAGGCACGGGCAGCACAACGGGCTCCCCCTCCGGGAATCCAGCAAGAGGGTTACAGACCGAGCAGTGAATCCCGCTGGTGAAGTCCCGAAGCAGAAGCAACCATTTAAAGTTTCAGCTGTTCATCCTGCCAACACATCAATACCCAGAATATATTCTTTAATTGTGTCAATTAACACCGTTGTGGTAAATGGAGTGGCATCTCCTACTGTTAAGGTAACCTTAGCTCAGAGGGCAGGGGTTGGATTTCCCCCTAATCCACAGACCAGTGATGTGGCTTCTTCATTATGAGTATCACGCTGTGATACAGTAATTTCAGTATCCACCCAAACTAACACGTGTAAACCCCCCCACCAGCACTCTAGAGTTAAGGGAACAGTGGGGCATCAGTCCCCCTCACGGTAAGAGGCTGCAGTGGCAGCAATTTTGGGGGACCTCCCAAACCTTCATTTCTGCTGTTTTGGCATTTTCCAGGCAGTGCCTGGCCCTGAGGCCGCAGACAGGGTGGAGGGTGGGTGCGGAGCGGGCGGTGGGGCCAGGACCAATCGAGGTTTTTGTGTAGGTGCTAACGTTTGCCATCAGTGAAACATTTCTGATGTTGTGATCCCATTTATTTCTGACCATGGGACACCAGCTTGTACAAGATCACTCCCCATTCGTTTCCTCATCACCTGTGCTGTAGCTCCTTTCTGTTTTGCCAGCTTCCCTTTATGCACCCCCTGAACAGAGAGCCCCAGAATTACAGCCCCAATTTCCCTCAAGGTATCTGCTAGGGCGCCTACATGACCTGTAGCATTTGTCACTGCTGGTATGACCAAGGGTATTAGTGAGGCGGGTGCTCCTCTCAAAATCTGCATTTCGATAGTTCTCATTACTGCCGCCCTGTCCGGGTTGGATCCCGAAACCAGCGCATGAGCCATCCCCATCTGCCGCACCAGGTTAATGCCCTCCTCCATCGTGCACCAGTTCCCGAGGTACAACACCAATTCCACAGGTTCCACACATGCTGTTAAAACTGCTGCACACAACCACTGGTAGAGCGTTGGGGCAGTAACATCTTGCCCATCAGGACCTCTGATATTTTGCAGCTGAGCATATGCTCGTTGTACCTGATTATCTCTGGCTATAGGGCTTAATAAAGCTTTTCCACTCATTAATAAACAGATGGATGCAGCTCCACTACCCCAAGCTCGCAAAATCCATGCCAGTATGCCTTCCCCACTCTTTTGTTGACAGATCTCTGAAAATTCCCTTAACTTTTTCAGTGTAAGTTCGTCTGACCTGCACTCCCCCATCTGCTTGTTCCTTCATTTGTACGGGGGGTCGAGCTCCCACCCCCTCCCTACCTCCTAAATCCAATTTAGACTCAATCTCAGAGTCTGAGGATTCGCTCCAGATATTTCCATCCCATTTCTCAGGATCCCAGGAAGGTTTTGTAATGAGAGCACAAACTTGGGAAATCGAAGCCTTACTTTTCCCATGCCTGACCCTTCGTCTATTAGCAATACGTGCTACCAGCCGCTCTGTGGTACCCTGCAGCTCAGAGCACCACTCCGCTTGAGTAGTAATCACTTCTTGTGCAATCACCTTTGCATCTTGTAGAGTCCCGACTTCCTTTTCCACTTCTCTCATTTTACCCCATAATGCAACAACTTCACAGTGAAGAGCTCTAAGGCTGGTAACTAACAACCATCCCAATCTCCCCCTAATTTGTGAGAAGAATCTGATCCCGCTCGCCACGGCAACCCACTCACAGCCCTTTCAATTGCCTGGGGGTAACCACCCCCCCCTTCTCTAGTTCAGGCCAGGCTTCTGGCGGAGCCAGCGGAGGCAGGAAAGCAGCCACGGGGGTCCGGTCCTCAGCACCAGACCACCCCGGGACAAGGGGAGTCGCCATCAAGTCCTCCCCAGTGCCCCACATCTTTTTCAGCCCTGACATGGCTGTTCCTGTATCCTGCTGACTACTGCAAACGTGTGAGCCGGCCCAGGCAGGACACAGGAACAACCGCAAAGCCACTGATGAAACACAAACAGTAAATTTATTCTCGTTACCTTGTGCCCCGGGGATCTCTGCAGCAGCACCCGGGCAGAGTGTGCAGGTGGGGAGGCGGCTCTGCAGAGCTTGGTCCTTGCTGGCCAGAAAGGGGAGAGAAAAGGATCCCAAACCCGCTGCTTTCCCCTCTCCACCAGGGATTTTCGTGGGCGTAGTTTTCCACAGCACTTTGATCTTTCCCCCAGCAGGGCAGGAATCTCAAGGATGTTCCATCAGGTGCCCCCGAGTCTCTCACAGGCCGGTGTTATCTAAACGCAGAGCGTCTGCTTGTCGAGCACACAAGGCCAAACAACAATTAGTGTGAGATACGTGGTTTTCGACACCCCAGCTGCAAGTTCACTCGAGCGTGTTTACAGTCCTCCTTGCCCATCTTCTGTTATTATCCCACATCTCTGGGCTCTGCACACCTGCACCCCAGGCCTGCCCCCCACGCCTGCCCCCCACACTTGCCCCCCACACTCCACAGCCCTGCCCCGCTGGGTTTTCTCTGGGGGGCAGGTTGTGGGGCCTCCCTGCCGCAGCCTCGCTCCACCACGGCCCTGAGCCCTTGCAGCGGAGACGCTGGGACGTGTCTGCAGTGGGATGAGCTGTCCTGATCCAGCAGCACGCTGCAGGCACACGCGTTAAACTCTGCGGCAGTAAATGCCTCCAAGGTGAAGGCTCCAGAGAAAAGCAGCAGGTGGCTGTAGGTGGGCACAAATAACTGGTATTTGCTGGGTTTTTTGGGGAATTAGTTACCTACTTCTTACTGCCCACCTGGAAGTCAAATAGATCAATTTACCTACATTCTCATTTACTGAATGAGGGAGTTCTTCTTCTTCCTTATTTACCATCACAATACTGCCCCCTAAAAAAGCAGAAGACCAAGATACACACTTAAAATCACAAACAGCCGTAACCCACGTTACCCACCCTCAGGCACGGCCCCATGTCAGCCCCACGCTGCCTTGAGACCCCAGTCCCTTTGCTGTGAGGCTGGAGGAGAGGAAAAATAAGCTGTGGTGCTTCAGGCGCACACAGTACTGGGAGGTTGGAGCCCTTCCCTGTGGCTGCAGCACTCACAACCTCCCCTCCCCACAAGCATGCAGCCAGGGCCACCTGGAGTCTTCTCTTGTGTAAAGGCTTCTTGGTTTTAGGCACATAAGATCTTTTCCAATTTCCCATTTATCTCAGGAGTTGTCAGCAGCGCCTCTGAATTCCCATGGAGAAATGCACGATGACCTGCTGACCCTGCCAGCAGGACGGCTCATGCTGGCTGGGGATTGCTGTGAGTTCCAGGAGGTCGACACGCACGTGCTAGCTCAGGCTCCTCAGCACTGGGGGCATTGTCTTTCTGCTTCTAGGGGGGAACAAGAGCCATTCTGATGGCAGTACAGGCGCACATCATCACGTACCTGCTCTTCATGAGAAACACCAGACACACTCACCTGGAAAGGTAAGAGGCTGAGCCTTCCTATGGGATGCAGGGAAACTGTTCCCTTGCATTATCTGGGTAAGACAAACGCCTGCCTCTAGGCTTAACCAAACTAGACCTGAGTTCAGGTTTGCAGCTACATGCGGGGATTTGCACCCAGGGAAAAGCCCTGTCTGACTCCCAGGCGAGGCTCTTCCCCACCTAAACTGTTTTCGCTCCCTCATCCTGTTCCCTGGTGCTGTGGTCACGGCCCGTGGGCAGCACTGGTGCTGCACGGCGGCTCACCAGCCGGGGAGGGGGAAGGCAAAACTCGGCCCCCGGTGCTGGGGCCCCCCCACGGCAGCCCTGGCCAGAGCAAAAGCCCCCACAGCACCCACATCACTCCCAGTGCGCGGGAAGCTCGTCTGTGCTGGCAGCAGCGGCGGCACCAAGAGAAAAGTCGGAATCTCAAGGACAATGGGCACAGCTCGACGTGCAGCTGCCTGCTCCACAGATCCCCTCGGGTCTTCGTGTTCCCACTCGTTGTGGCTGCAACCGATAACCGGGGAGGGTCAGGACCTCAGGGTCCCATCCAGCCCCCGCGGGGAAGGGCCCCGCTCATGCTCCGGGTCAGCCTCAGGGCGGGGGGCTCTCAGCATCCCCAGGCCGGACCCCAACGCAGCCCCGGCATCCCCAGGCTGCACAGGGTGAGTGGGCAGGAGCAAAGCGAGGCACTGGCAGCCGCCCTGGCAGACACCCTGTGGGCAGCAGCTGCAGGAGAAGGAGGAGGAGGAGGAAGAGGAAGGAGAGCAGTGGTCTGCCTCCTCGCCGCAGCCACCCACGTCGTGCCCCGTGGAGACTACGAAGCTGACAGCTTCACAGAAAGAGTGAGTATGAGTACGCCTGCTGCGAACAGGATTTTCTTTAAAGACACATTTGGCCTGAAATTTTTAAAGACAAGACATATAAAATCTCGTAAACCTGTTCCCTAACTTAACGGTGCACCACAAATTGGGAGCACGTTAGACCCACGTCCCTGTAAGATGCTCCCACCTCCTCGTAGAGGCTTTAGGTGAGTCCAGAGGCTGCTGTTCCCTTTCACTGAAGGCTGATCTTGCTTCTCCTGCAAAAAGAATTAACCAGTTAATGTAAAGCTGTGCCTCTATCTCTTTGTATAGAGCTCAATTCCTCGGTTTAGGAAGGGGCATATAGACTCTTGCATTATTCTTTCATTTGTCTAAGGGAAACACTGGATTAAAAAGCTCAGCTTTTTGATACAGTTATCGCCTCCTTTACATCATCCTCCCCTACACTTGTGACTGACAGATCCAGCTGTTTGAGTTCTCTGAGAAAAGAGCAGCACAGGAGTTCATCTTTGACCATATAAACTGTGTAAGTACAGGATATTTGCTTTACTCCAAGTTATTTTGTTGCTTGCTGATATCTATCTCCCTTTCAAAAGCGGCCCCTATGGAGACGGCTAGCGTCGCCTTCAGCAGGACGCCCAGAGCCTTAACGTACAGTCAGCTCACGGGGCTTTTCTAGCCTTTCCCACAGGAACGACCCTGCTCCCACTAAAATCCCTGGGACTTCACCCCCCGACGTCAGCACTCTCAGTCCACAAAGGCCGGGTAAACAGGGGCAGCATTTTGTGCATTACTCAAACACAAAATACGGTTCCCTGCAACTTTAGCAAAAATCTGGGGAAAAAAACAGTTTAGCCAATATCCGGACATTTCTTCTTTCTTTTTTTTACCTGATCCTATTCAGCAAGATTAGTTGCAAAATCTTCCTGGAATAACAACTTACTCATTTGGCTCAACACACTCACCTAAGGTTGTAATTAAAGCAGAGGAATTGTTTTAATCAAACATCATATACCTGCCATAATTCCTCCCCTGTGATTACCAATTTCTTTTTCCAGTTCAGAGGTGAAGGAAGTCATGGAGTGATCCTGTTTTTATACAGTTTACTTTTCTCTAGGACACTTGAAAGGTATATTTCATTTTTTAAACGCTTTCCTCTGGCTTAGTTATATCTGAAATGGTCTTTTCTTTGTTCTACTTAAATGTCCATTCTTAGTCACTGTGGGAGAGGCAACTGTCCAAGAGGCAGAGGCAGACCCAGGGGCTGTGTGTTAGGGGTCCTGCACATCCAGGAGCGGGCTGAGGGGCTGCACAGTGGAGGGAAACCCTTTGCATACACAGGAGGGTGTAAAACCAGGAGTTACCCCACTGACAGCAACATTCCCTGTCACAGTCAATTAAACTTAAGCAGGAAAATCACAAGAAGTTTATTTAAACACAGAATTCTGCCAGAGTGACTATGCTGGCAGAGGTGACTGATCCGGCCTTTCTAAACCTGATGTAATTAGATTTGGGGAAAGATGCTTTCGAAAGGTCCAGAGGCATATTATACCAATATAAAACATGATTCATACTAACATGACGCTGCGATAGCTATTTAGCAAAAAATTGCACCACTGCTTCAAATAGTCGTGTTCAGGCTGCGCCGGGGAGTCACTGAGGCCTTTCAGGGAAACCCCGGCTCCATCCGCAGGGGGTTTGAATCCGACCCTAAGTATGAATTTTAATAGGAACAGATCTGAAGTGCAAGAGCTCCAGCCGAGCATCAAACTGCTGTGTCAGGAGAGCACTGCTGTGCCAACAGCACAGACAAATCAGCGACTCTGGGATTTCCTCCCGTTCCCGGGCACCCAGGCAGGGACGGACAGCGGCCCCCTGGGCACCGCTCCCCTAACACTGTGCTTGCTCGGGCAGGGCCCAAGAAGATTTAGACTGCACAGCAACCCCTCTGCTAGAATTCAGTTTTGGAAACATCACCTGTACACAGGTAAGATTAGCCTCATTTCTCAAGTTTCATTTTTTTATCGCTCCCACATTTGATTTAGGAAAAAATTCTCACTTGTTAATCCAATGAAAAAAGCAGCGTAAGGCCACAGAAAAATATTTTGTAAATTTGAATCACGGCTGTCTATTTTAAAAATGGATTATAATGATAATGATGGTGACGATGATGGTAATAGTAATAGTAGTAATAACAATAGTAAAGCAGCCACATGGCATTCCTCCACTCGTGACTGGCCCGACCGAGCTGGGAGCAGGCCCCCGGCCGCCGTCTCGCCAGGGGCTTTGCTGGTGCCCGTGGCGTGACCGTGGGCCGTCCCCGCAGGCCGTGCTCAGCCTCCTCCTCACGGGCCGAGCGGCCCCACGCGATCCCGAGGGCAGCCGGGAGCCGGGTTCCAGCAGCGGGGCCGGCGATGCCTGGAGGCGGCGGGGCCCGGTGGGCTACCTGTGCTGCGGCGGGGGGCCGGTGGGCTGCCAGGTGAGCTGTCCCCGCGCCGGCTGTCCCCGCGCCCGGCAGCGAGGCGCCAGGGCACAGCCGCCGTCACCGCGAGGCTTCACCCCTCTCCCCAGGCGAGCCCCGGGCTGAGGACGCCCCGGCTGCCCGTCTGGCTGTGCGGCCTCGCCGGGAGGCACGGCGTCCTCTTCGGCACCGACCGCCAGCTCCTCTCCGACTGGAAAAGGGAGCGAGTCTTCCACCTGCACTTCTACAACGGGCAGGCAAGAGCAGCCCACCTAACGATAGGTACGCACCCGAGCTCGGTGGGGACGAGAGGAGGGATGGATGTCCCCCACGGGCCTCAGGTGACCTGTGCCTGCGTACAGCCCGGTGGCTCTGCTGAGCTGGATCATTCGATGCTCTGGATTTAATACACACACACACACAGGCTGTTCATGAGACCAACCTTTCACAGAATGTGAGGAGCCTACTCCAAACAACAGCGTAAAACAACACGAATATCAACCTGGCTTTAAAAGGACCGTGACTGTGATGAGCCCTGTCATTTCCTCCCTCTCCTTTCTTTGTGGTGTTTAAAGTAAGAAACTTGCAAACACCACACTAAAGGGTAAATCTGCAGGAAAGGAGGTGAATCGAGACTCAGGGTGACGACAGGCAGCGTGGCCACAGACAAGGATGTGCGCATCTGTTCAGAAAAACAATATGCAAACGTGCCCTGCAGGATGTCGAGATCTATAGTGCCCAAATTTCCCAGGGGGGGCCCGCACGGCGTGGGGGGCAGCCCCCCCCCTCCCGGGGAGGCCGAGTCAGGGCTGCCTCAAGCTCCCTCCTGGGGCACAGCAGGCAGCACACCTGCAGCAACCAGCCGGTTCTGCTTTTACCCTTTTCTAAAATTTTTTTGCGGGAGGGTTGGGTCTTTTCAGAGGGTTTTTTTTTTTAACTGCGTTTCATTTTCAGATACTCACTCGCATCCCTGGGAAGAGGACCCTGCCGAGGGCCTGAGCAGCCCTGGGAAGAGGCGCCCGCCCGTGGAGATGGCCATCAGGAGCAAGTGGGCAGGTGCGAGCGTCAGCTGGAACGGGACAGAGCCCTTCTTCTGAAACGGGGCCTCCCACTCACTGCTGAGTCTACCAAACCGCCGTCTGCAGGAGAAAAAACACTTTCACCAATAAAACAGCCCCAGGGCCTCGAGCAGATGCTGTTCGGGGAGGTGTCACCCTCACTGGGGAAGCCCGTGCCGGTGGGGAGCGGGCAGTCATGACGCTGCCTGAGCGTGCAGATCCCAGGTGGTGGGATGCAGGTTCCTTCCCTTCCTGGCACAAAAAGGAAAGAGGCGGCAGTTTGCTTCCCTCCCACGCCAGGCAGAGATTAAGAAACCAAGGTGTCTCTTCAGAGTGCAGTGGAAGTGAAATCAATACTGAGCGTTGACAATACTGTGTGCATCCAACTTATTTAATCAGCGTGTGCCACTAATTTAGCTGTTTGCAGTAAGGTTTCCTCCCAGCTCTCTGCCGCTGGGACTCCTGCAGCCGGGTGTCCCTCCCCTCAGCCACACCTCGAGCGTGACCCCGGCCACGCTGCCTCATGGAGGGACCCGCGTCCCGCACACCCGCGGGGAAGCACAGCTTGCACACGGGGACTGGGGCAAAAGGAGCTCTCACAGGGTGCTCCCTGCTGTGAATTCAGCGATTTCACTGACTCGGAGCACAGCTCAGTGCACACAGGCAGGGCACATGGCTCCTTGCTCACATTAACCACTTCCCACTTCCTTTTTTATAGACAACACCCAAAAAAGACCTGTTAGTCATACCAAAATGGGTGTTGCTAATGACAACTATACTGAGAACAATAAACCTTTCTGCAAGTGATCCAGAACTTTGGTTTAAATGATTTGAATTTAAAGAAGGAAAAAAAAGAAGCGGTCACAACCAGCCTGAGATTCACATAATCATAAAATCACCTTGGTTGGAAAAGACCTTGAAGATCATCTAGTCCAACCATTAACCTCACACTGACCATTCTCAAAAATTCTCAAAGACAGCCCAGTGTGGTGAGGAGCCTGGTGGGTAAGGAGCTAACACGGGCTCTGCACTTGTCATCGCCCTCCTCTTTCCATTTCTGCTCAGTTCAGAGCTCCCCGAGCGCGTGGCAGCCCCACGGCAGGGCTGCAGGTCAGCCCAAGCGCTGCCGTCCCCGGGCACCTGCAGCCCCAGTGACACCGTGACAGGGGAGCCCCCGCACAGAAGGGCCTGGGGCAGGGCTGGGAGCCCCCAAAACCGGGGGGGCACGGGCGAGACGGCAGCCCCCAGTGCCAGCCACGGAGCTGCCAGCTCAAGCCAGAGACCGAGGGTTCAACAGGGAACAAGAGGGTGGAGAGGAGCCCACGCAAAGGCCATGAGGTGCTGCGAGACAGTGGTTATTTTAACTGGGGAACGCCAGCGTGTGCACTTATGCAAATAATGAACTAATAATGAAGGAGCGAAGCTGCGTGGCAGACGCTAACGGAGCTTGGTCACCCAGCACGGCACGGTATCATGCAAGGCTACGTGTGCCATGTAACTGCTACACGGGTTACTACGGCGGTACAAGGGGGCAAGGCTCGGCCTCCCCGAGCTGTTCGGCCCTTCCTCCTGCTCCCCACAGGCCGTGGCCACGTTCGGCGCCGCAGAGAGGGGCCCCGGGCTGCGGGGCCTGTGCTGGCCGTCACCCGGCCGGAGCGCACCGGCGACCCCGGCCATGGGCGCGGTGTCGGGAGCAGGGTCCCCCATCCCTTCGGCCATGGAATCATCCCCAGGCCCCCCATCTGCCACCCCAGCCCCTGCTGACCCACACCCCACAGCTCCTCATCCCGCACACAGAACGGGGTGAGCAACACCCCGATTGCTAAGGACAGGAGGAGGGAGAAGCCAGGGCTGCAGGAACACGCGCCCTCGGGCTTTCATCCTCCTGCCCCCACATCTTCGTGTCTTTTTATAACCTCCTCACAGTGCAGGGCTAAATTTAAGCTGCTGATTTCCTTCAATGAGAACTAAGCCCTTGCTCATTTCTGCGAGGTAACATCACAGTTATGGGTGCTTTAAAAATAAAAAGCATTAACGACACAATCTGGCTCAAACTTGTCTGAAAAACCCTCACAGCCCCAGCACCTCAGAAAGCTCTGTCCTCACGACAGGGACAAGAGCTACAGATTTTCACTTCTAGTCTGGAAACACCTTTGTAGAAGATAAATAAACCTTGCAACCCCCACCCCACCCCACGACATCCCACAGATACTCAGGGGTGCTGTCATGCCCTGAAACAGAGGAATATTTACAGGGATCAGGGGCTACCCAGCAAGGAACACGAGCAACAAATCCCGATACGCACCAGTCAAACTCCTGCCACGTTTTGGCACCTTGCAAGAGGAGATCTGAGGGAGGAAACAAGTGTTATTGAGGCCTCTGGCAGCTCACAGATGAGCTGCAGGTTTTTACCAAGAAGGAAGAAAATGGGATCAGCTGCGTGAAAAGGCTTTTGAGGCCACATGTGGTCGCCGACGGGCGATGGGCTCTGCAGCTGCAGAGGAGACAAGCAGAGCTCATTTCTCTGTTGAGCACCGGTTTCCAAATCATCTCTTCACTGCACACAATCATTGCCACGGCGCAGGGACAGTGACCCGCGGCGTGGCAGGCAGCCAGGCTACGGCTGTCTCAGAGCTGTGCCTCTGCCAGCGGAGGGCCGACAGCTGGGGGAGGCAGCGGCAGCCTCACCCCTTCCTGGCACTCCCTCGACCCGCTCACACCCTGACTCGTGCTTTCCCATTCATCCCAAGCAAAAGAAATGGACTCTGCTCGGACTATCTTTAAACCACACACCAACCTTCTAAATACTATTTTGTCCATTATTTATTTAAAAGAACGCTTTGGGGGTACTAAAAAAAAAAGTGGGATAGCCACATTCTGACATTTAGAAAAAAAAATATGTATATATATAGCTTAAATAACGTATTTTTAAATTACCCTGTATTATTGAAAGCACAGAAAAAACACATTTTATTTGTATAAACATCCACACCATTCCAGTCTATTTGTGAAAAGGCTCTTATTTTTCCTCTTCCCTATACCACAGAATATCTAATAAACCACAAACCAAGAGGTCTTCTCCAAGACCGCAGCACTATTCTGGCCTTGTTTTCACACCAGGCCCTGGGATCAGGGGAGAAACGGACTCAGCACTCCAAGATGGAGACTAGAACCTCGGAGACTATTAACTCTGATTCTCCAGTCTCAAAAGACACACTCACACGCCTATCGCAAAGTTTCTCAGCAGCTTTTACAACCCAGGTTCTCTGTTTAGCTCTGATATAACCTATAGATAAAAAAGATAGAGGGAAATTTCTCAAAATCTTAATAACTCAGTAGCCTTTTTTAGTCTCTATATTGTACGGCCATATAATTTCTAGAGAAAATGGTACAAACATCTCAATTATACCATTTCTGAATCTATTAAAGATTTTTTTTCCCTGCGGTTAGTTATCAAGAGTTTGGCTTTCTGTTGTGAATTCAGTTTTAACTGGAACCAGTTTGGTAAGCCATTGGTGAAGATTTTAAGCATAATTTTATTTCAAGATGCCAAAATACTGTCATCCTTTGAGACTGATTTTTTTTTTTTCTTTAAACTGCTCAGTGCAACTCGCAGATCTCTCCTTAGTGCCCTCTAACTTCCAGGGCTCGTGGAGAGATGGCTGCCATAGGCTTCATTCAGCACCACCCCTGGTTCCTATAAAAATTCAGCAAGAATTCAGGTGCTCGCTCCCATCTGTGCTTTCCTGGCGAGCTCCACCCTGGGATCAGGTTAATTTGTACCTCATAAAGCGCAAGGCCTTTCCGTTACACCCAACTGCACAGGGCATTATTGGGTGATTTCTTAAAATAGTGAAGAAAACAACATGCAAACCCTCTGTCAGGAGAACAGCACACAAAAGGATTTTTTCTCATTTCCTGGCCGGCGCCATCTTGAGCGGTTTAATGGAACTTTACGAATATGAGAAAAAAATCAGACTTCAGCTAATAAGGCACCTTAATTTAATGGAAGTTGAGTACAGATAGTGCCTTAACTGAGAAGTTTCCAAGGCCTGGAGTCAAGAATGAGTCACACAGCTGAGCATCCTAATGGATCTCTGATAATAACACCACTTTAGTGAAGTATTAAAAATGCTCAACGTGGGTATCTCGGAAGAAAGTACTGCTCGTTTAAGGACAAGAAGCCTCGGAGACAAATTGCAAGGAGAACTGTCCTGGTTTCGGCTAGGATAGAGCTAATTTCATTTTTTTTTTCCTTCCTTCTTAGTAGCTAGAATAGTGCCGTGTTTTGGATTCAGAATGGGATTTGGTATGAGAAGAATGTTGATAATGCACTGATGTTTTCAGTTGTTGCTAAGAAATCAAGGACTTTTCAACTTCTCGTGTCCTGCTAGTACACAGGTAAACAAGAAGCTGGGGGGGAGAATAGCCAAAACAACGGACCCGAAGTGGCCAATGGAATATTCCGTGCCATCTCACGTCACGCTCGGTATATAGATGCGGGTTGGTCGGGAAGCTCTCTCTGCCTCCCAGGACTGGGGGTTCAGGATTCTCTCTGCTCTGGGATCACTAGCTGGCAGCGGGCTGGGCATCAGTCAGCGGGTGGTGAGCAATCCCTTCATGCGTTACTCGTTTGTATTTTCTATTATTGCTATTATCATTATTATTTTAATTCTATTTTATTTCAGCTATTAAATTGTTTTTATCTCAACCTACGGCTCTCCTGACCCCTCCAGGTCTCTCCCCCGTTCCCCGGGAGCAGGGTGAGCGGGTGGCTGCGTGGGGCTGGGCTGTGGCCAGGGTTACACCACGACCAGAACAATGAGCCCATACGCCAACACGCCTCTTTACCGATGACACCACCACCTACGAGCAAACACGCTTCTTTATTCCTCAATCCCTCCATAACAGGAAAGGGATTTGGGGAGATTTCTGTCCTGAGCCTTCAGTGTCTTCACTTCTCCAGTGTTACTGGAGCAGAAGATGCTTAAAGTATCACATTTTTTCCCAAAACTTCTTTTATCTGGAGAATGAAACTAGCCCAACACATTTCCTTGTCTGGTCCTCACATGTGAAATCGAAACTAAGAAAACATCTCATTTTAAATAATATCTTAAACCAGCCCGAAACATCTTTTATTGTTCTTTTTCACATTTTCACCACTACAGCCCCCCGTGAGCACCGCGTCGGCCTGCGCCCAGCTCTCCTAACACTCACGTGCCTTTGCAGGAGTCACCTCGTTACCCCGTCCGGTCCCAGCGGTGGTTCCGTGCTCAGGATGGCGGGTGACAGCCCCCGCGGCAGCGACCCACGTGTGAAGAAGTCAAGTGCAGCCCACAAGGGGAGACGCTCCTCACACCTTCCCCACCGCTCTCGCAGGGCGCGGACTGGTCACCACCACCAGCATCTTCCTTTTGCTAAAAGGGTTTGGGTATGGAACGATACGTGTTTAATTATTGCTGACAATGATACGTGCTTAATTACTGCCAACCACAATCACAGAATCATGGAATGGTTTGGGTGGGAAGAGACCTCAAAGCCCATCCAGTCCCACCCCCCCACCATGAGTAGGGCCACCTTCCACTAGCCCAGGTTGCCCAAAGCCCCGTCCAACCTGGCCTTGAACCCTTCCAGGGAGGGGGCAGCCACAGCTTCTCTGGGCAACCTGTGCCAGGGCCTCACCCCCC
>ML997588.1:5523313-5535697 GCA_010365825.1 Otus sunia
CCCCCCCCCCTTCCTCCTCCTCCTCCTCCTCTTCCCCGTCCCTCCGGCGGCCCGATGGTGGCGGCGGCGCGGCGCGATGAGCCGCCCGTCCTCCGCCGGCCCCGGCGCTAACAAGCCCTGCGGCAAACAGCCGCACGCCCCGACCCCCGCCGTGCCCGCCGCCGTCCTCCCGGGGCCCGGCGGGGCGTCTCCGCCGCCTCCCCCCCCTCCTCCTCCTCCACCTCCTCCTCCTCCTCCTCCTCCTCCTCAGCAGCCGCCGCCGCAGCAGCAGCATCACGAACTGACCTCGCTCTTCGAGTGCCCCGTCTGCTTCGACTATGTGCTGCCGCCCATCCTCCAGTGCCAGGCCGGGCACCTGGTCTGCAACCAATGCCGGCAGAAGCTGAGCCTCTGCCCCACGTGTCGGGGCTCCCTCACCCCCAGCATCCGGAATTTGGCCATGGAGAAGGTGGCCTCGGCCGTGCTCTTCCCCTGCAAGGTAAGGGGTTGGCAGGGGGACGGGGATGGCAGGGGGGCCGGGCGGCCCGGAGGGCCGCCCGGCCCCCCCCGCCATCCCCGTCCCCCTGCCCTCCGTCTTCATGCTTTCCCAAAACCCCTCTCTGAGAAAGGCAGGGCAGCTCTCTCAAAAAACAGAGCAAAACTTTCCCTCTCCCTAAAACACTCGGCCTCCTGGGGGACACAGTTGTGTTTGCGTGCCGATGCGGAATTTCCCCGGTGGGTTTATGTCTCGCCTTCGTCGGTGGTTTGCTACGGAAATACTGGCGTTGACGGGAAGGCTTGAAGGAGCTAAGGTTGGTCCAATGTAGAGCAGGTACGCTTGGGAGTTTGCAGAAAGTGGTGATTTCTCGGCATTTGCAGTCGTGCCTGCGCCGAAGATACCCGAGGAGTCCCGTGGGACTCGTTCAGAGCCACTGCAGGCAGCAAAGCTGGAGCTCCGCAGCTTCGTTTCCTGCTGGTACATGTTTTGGTCTTTTGGTCCCTTTACTTCTTCCTCATCACAAGCACAGGAGGCGCTTGCCAGCCCCCAGTAGCCTCTCTCATGGTTCTGCAGGTTTCTAAAGTGAAATAGGGTGACAGGACTAATGATCCTTTCTGATTCACTGAAAATCCCGCTCTAAATTTTGTCCCGGTATTTGGCATAACCACTAGATGCAAAGGCTGGACCTTTTTTTTTTTCCTCCTCCTAGTTATTTTAGCCTGTGCCGATGCTCAGTCTCAAATAGTGTTTTATGGAGGTAACAGAAATTCTGTCCGTGTCTCTCGTCAGTTCTCCGCAGCCCGCCTTCAGAAGGGCAGGGGCTGGTAAGCTGTCAGGTCAGTCGTCGCATCTGAACTATGCTTTTTTCAAGTCTGTTCTGTCTCAGCACTATTTCAGGTATTCAGATTAATCATTTAAGTCTTTTTTCAAGGGAGTTTTCTAACTAAAGGAACTAGGTGAACCACTCCAAAGTGCACATCCTTCCTAACTGACGGTCACCAGGCGGGCAGTTATGTACGTGCAGGGTTCTTTTTACGTCTTCCTGGAGCCCCTGAATGCTTGTACCTTCGTGATATCGAAAGCACTTTAAAACCAGAGGCTGAAGTGGTGGAGGGACAGATACAGGAACTGCTGGAGCTGTCGCTGATGTGAAATACAGGAAGAAAGTTTTAAAATACGGAGCTGTCCGTGCAAGGGGCAGAGCCATGGTCAGGCCGGTGGTGGGACCGTGGAGCCGGAGCGGGCGCTGCCGGGCTCCAGAGTGGGCACGGTGAGCTTCCCGGGAAGAGCTGTGAGCAGGCGCTCGCCGCCTCTCCTGGAAAAGCCCGTCCTGAGCAGTGGCTTTCCCCGGCCAGCCCGCGGGAGCGTCGCTGGGGACGTGCAGGGAGAAACGGCTCCTCCGGAGCGAGTCCTCCGCGGCGGTTCCCGCAGCACGGCGCGGTCAGTGGCCAGAGCCCCGGGGGCTGCGGGGTGACGGCGTGGGGCGGCTGTCGGTGTCTCATGGAGCTTTTGGTAGCGTGGGGCCGTTTCACTGCTCACCCTCAAATGGGAGTTACCCTTGCGGGGGCAGTAACAGACACGGGTCCTCTCTGGTGAAGGCGGCAGGAAGCCGCCCGCCCAGCCGTGACCCAGCCCGAGCCCCGGGGAGTGCAGCCAGCCAGGGCGTGTTTTTCACTGAAACGCTGGCCTACTTCTCCTTTTCTGAAGTGTCTCAACAGGCTCGTTGTGACAGTTGGCATTCCCTGCTTGTCTGAAACAGAGCATCCAGGCTGGAGCGGCTCCCTGGAGCCCTTCACTGCACCGGGCACAGCTCTGCTCCCCACTGCTCATCCCGACACCTTGCGGGTAAACAAAGCCTGGAGGGAAGGAAAAGCCTACAGACCCTTCCCCATAAAGAGGAGATGGTAAGATGTTCCTAACTTTACAAAGTTAGGAACTTTACAGACAAAGTGTGGGAGAAGGAAGAAAAAGCCTACACGCCCTTTCCTGTAAGGAGGAGAGGACAAGATGTTCCTGACTTTACCTGTCAGTTGTTCCTTTACTCACTTGCTAACAGAAAGGTTTCCTAAGCCCGTAATTGATGGGACTGGCTCCTTCACCCCTTGAGGTTTCCTTTCTCTGTGGGTGGAGGAGTAAACACCAACAAAGAGAAGTATCTCTAAGAACAGCCCCCACCCCGTGCACCCCCAGGAGAACCGAGTAGCAATCCCTGCATCGGTCGGGCCAGTTCTGGTTCAGGTGTAGCAGCTGTAAACGCTTCTCAGTTGGGTGTTCTCTAAATGACACAGCGGCTAGCACATGTCAACCAGTTAAGAAAATGGCATTTCCAAAAATTCCTCCAAGTATCACTCCCATGGTTGACATCATGCTCTCCAAAGCCGTGCCCTGGAGGAGGAGGGATGCTGGTGAGGTTTGCAGTGGCTGAAACAAGCGCTGGGGGTCGGGCAGCTCAACGTCTTGGCTGTGGGTCGGGGAGAGCTTTTCTGTGACCGGCGGCGTTCGGTGCTCTCTGCGGTAACCCACGGTGTGGGGCTGTGCTGTCGCCGTGCCGGAGGCCGTGGGCTGGGCTCCTGCCGCCTCAGGGCTGGGTCTGGTTTCTCGGTACGGTGCCTGCAAGCCAGTTCAGAGCTGGGAGAGCTGGCAGGTGCCTCCGAACCAGCTGCACCTCACAGCTGCTCTGTCCAAAGCCGGCGCCGCCAGGAGCCCAGGGCTGCAGCGCGTGGGGGGGGCAGCCCCTGGCCCCGGCTGCGGGCAGGGAGCCAGGCAGCGCTGCCGGCAGGATGTCAAGTGCCCCCGCGCCGCGCTGCCGCAGTCACACATCCCAAGGACCCGAAAACACGGCGCTCGTGGAGCCCCGTGTCCCAGAGCATGCCACGGTGTGACCCGTGTGTCCTCCCTGCGTCCTCCCTGCGCACCTGCCTCCGCTCGCTGGGCAGCCAGAGGCTCCTCGCCGAGGTCTAAGTCAGTCTCTGTTCCTCTTCCCTCGCGCGCCCTCTCTTTTAAGTGGATTTTTCCTGCCGTGAGCAGTTCCTGCTCTGCTGCTTTCACTGTTCCCAAGAGCTACACAGTGAAATTAGCACCTTAACACTTCCCACTCGTGCTCCTTGGGCCCAGAAACAGCCACAGCCGTCAGGGCTGTAGTTCTCAGCCAGCGTTAGGACAGTCAGTGGCAAGCAGCGGGGAGGTGACCCGCCGTGCCCCTCAGCGTCCCCCGGGTTCTGCGGCCGCTCACCCCGTGCCAGGGCCTGGCCCTGGTCTGACTCACCTGGGGTGTTCACCACGTTAAGGGAACCTGACGTCAGGGGCTGGGGCGGGAGAGAGTCAGAGCTCTAGAAAATGTGAAGGAACAAACGGAGACAGCGGTCTGTGCGGAGAAGGTCCCGCACGTCTAGAGAGAGCGGGGCACGGTACTCGAAATAAATAGGACTGAGACATGAGGGAGCTGACAGAAAATGGATTTGGTGTTGCCCGTGGCTATGGCTGCTTTGAGGGTTGTTCTTCTTAAAATGCTTTAAGAAATACAGTTATTGCATCTCTGTGCTTTATGGGGCTTCTGGAAAAAAATCCATGGGAGGATTTAGATCTTAAAGTTACTGAAAATATAAAATGCCTTTTCGTGCTCTAAGCAATCTGCAGAAGATAAAATGCACGTCATAAACACACTCAAACTCCTAATTAATGAGTGCCAAAAGGAATTAGTTGTTTTCTTTCATCTTTTCAATAAGTGCAAGTGGAAAATAATATAAAGGTGCTCTCTAGTTGTGAAGCTGACTTAATTTGGGTATAAGTTCTTCCGTAACTTTGGGGTTTTGTCCAGTAGTATGAAAGAAAATAAATGTTAGGATTTATTTCCTTTATACAGCCAAAGGCTAGGAAAGAAAATAAATCTTAGGAGCTGGGAGCTTCCCGAACAGACACCAGAATCCATTTTCACAGCAGTTGCATGAGGCAGGCCGTGGCCCTTAGCCGCGGAGCTCGGACCGGTGCCCTGGCTAGCTGAGCAGCGCAGGGTGGGAGGGGCGTTTCTCGATTTACCCCGTTCACCCCAAGTCTACAAGGAGTTGTGAGTGTTCTCTGTTGTCAGCAGCAGAACCGCAGTCCCCGTCGACTCCGAGCGTTAGCGGCGCCCTGTGCCCTGCCGTGCTCCGCTGGCCTTTTGTGGTGGGACTTGACAGAGATGTTTGTGCTTGAGCGATCTTAGCGTGGCCGTGGAAGGGCCGTGGGACCAGCACTCCCCATCTCCCCTCTGTAAAACTCTAGGCAGCTCCTGCTTGCGTTTCAGTTTGTAATGGAATTTACCTCCAACATACACGGGCAAAAACGACCCCAGCACTGAGGGAAGAACATCCAGTAGCAAAGCCAGTGTTTGTGTACACGCTGGGAGCAGCCCGGCTGGGCAGCTCTGGGGAGAGCCTTTAGCAGTGTATGGCAGGGAGAAGAAGGAAAAAACCAAACCCCAAAATAATCCCTCCCCAAAACTCCTTGCATAGGTACACCAGTGAATTAATCACTGCTGTGATTAATTCAACCGAGCAGTAAGTTCTACTTATAATAAAGGAAATTACTTTTCTAGTTATTACAGGCATTAAGAAAATCTAAGTACACAGGCTTGATTTTTCAGGGGATTGAACCCCTTTCTTACCAGCCTTCCTAGGAGTGGTGGTGCTCCGCAGCTGGGAAGTCAGGACAGCCACCTCATGTGACGAGAGTCTCCCAAGATCCTTGAACGCAGCCATCCGTAGCTGGAGATGCTGCCATGTTTCTGAGCCTCCAGATGGTTCCGGTCCTTTTGAAGAAAAGTGAATCCCATAAATTCATTGTAGCGCACTCTTACGCTTTGCTTTGTGGAAAAATTCTTCTGCACCTCACAACTAACACTTTGTATTTTAAAAGTGGAAGGCAGAGTGAGACTGTATACAAACTAAGTCCTAAACAATACCAGACTAGTCACTTTAGGTTTCTTCAGGCGGGTGGTAGGAGGTTGGCAGAACCACTGTGTCCTGAGACCACTGCTGCTCCCCCATCAGCTCAAGGAAAGCCTGGCAGGTTTCCCATGTAAGCAAACAACTTGAAAACAGAAACTGCACATTCATGTTATTATTGTATACAAACTTACTCCTGTATATTGCCCAGTGCTGCCTCTACAGAGCTTTTCTTTAAAAAAAAAAAAAAGTAATTTTAGTGATTTGAAGTAAATATACTAAACCTAAATAAGGTCATACTTGCTATTTGCAAGACACAGTAGACTGTGGGGGTTTCTTCTGATAAGACCGTGGTTTATTTTGTTTTTAACTGAACAGACGTCCCTCGCACACGGGGCTCTGCTTACACCACCCTGCCCGCCCGCGTGCCCAGCGCTCGCGTGCTCCACAGGGGACGCAGCGGCGTCGGCTGCTCCTCGCCCGGTGAGCGGCGGCGGCAGAGGCAGCGCCGCTGGCAGAGCAGGGTCCGTACACACGCCCTGGCTGCTCCCCGCCGCGGGGCTCGGGGAAGCACAGAGGCTCCCCGTTTTCTGGGCAGGACCTCGCTGTGCGTCCCGGGAGAGCTGCCTAGGATCGCTGCTGGACTGGGCTGAAACATTCAGCCAGTGCTTCGGAAGGCTGGGGGGACCTTAAAAGCAGGGACAGACGTTTCAGAAAGCACTGGAGGAGGGAGAAGCACAAGAGGGCCTCAGGTCCCTGAGCACTGCTGACACAGGAGCAGGCAGGCCTCTTCTTCCCAGAAGCATTATTTGTATCTCAAGCTGGAGGGAGAGTCTGCCAGCTAGAGCGGGAGGGACTGGGACCTGGCTGTCTATTCCCAGCTCTGCCACTGATTTCCCATGTGGCTTCAGAGAAGTTACTTTAATGCTGTGTCCCTGCCTGCCTTGGTTTACAGGGTTGGTAATACTGGCCTGTCTCTGCTGAGCACTTTCAAGCTTAACCGACGTTTTCGAACGCTTTAGGACACTCGGAAAGCCTTCCCATCAAAGTGAGGTACAGGGCAGCAGACACAGAGCGACCGACGTGGCAGAAACGTGGTGTGCAAAGTCAGGGGTCTGGGGATGAGCCCCGCGCTGACCGTTTCCTGTTAGGAAGGAGAATACAGCACTAAACAAATGACTGTGAAAACAAGTACACGATACTTTCCAGTGTGGAGTACTAGAAATGGTGGGAAGGGCAATGCAAAAGCAGAAAGCGTGAGGCCAGCCCAGGGTTAGCAGCACACCCGCACTGTTAACGCGTGCGCAGCCCTGGCTGCCCGCCTCGGGGACAAGGGCCACGGGCCGAGCAGCTCAAGGCTGCGCCCCGACTGGCACACAGGGGGAGACGGGGCAGCTCCGAGCAGCTCAAGGCTGCACCCCGACCAGTACACGGGGCAGCTCCGAGGGCCATGATCGATAGAGATCACTGACACCTGTCAAGCAGCACAAGGACAGCAGGTCAGGTTTTGCTGTTGAGCATCTCCCACCGTTGGGAGGGCTCCGCAGCGAGGGGTTCGGGAGCGCACAAACCAGCACTTCTCACAGCGAAGGGCAGAGCCACCACCGTTTGCTCCTCTTGCTTTTACACTCTCACTTCTGTAGCCACCGCTGGTCACCGCCGCGCAGACGGCTGGTTTCGTCCCCTCAGCAGCTTGTGTTATGGTAACTATTTTCGTTAACGAGGGTAGACTGGGAATGGCTCTTCAACACCTTGCATGACTGAACGTGAACGGGGGTAGGGACGTGGGAAACGCCAGCGGGCTGGCAGGGCTGGAAGCCGACACATACCTGGGCCACTGCGCTACGCGGCGGGGCAGCAGGCACGGCACGGCACACGGCGCGTTTGCCACGCTGGGGCTTCAGCCTTTGGCTGGAGGATGCCTCATTCCACTGCAACGCCCCGAGAGAGTAAAGCCCTTAGCAGAGGATTAAGCAGCAGGGGCAGACACATAGGGAAGGCTCACATTAACTCCATATGGCTTATAAAACAAGCTGCTCCAGAAGTGCAAGGTCAAGTTTCTGTGCTAGGGTTCCTCACCTCGTGTTCACAGCATGAGTGATTTTCAGCTCAGAGGGTTAAATGCCCAAGATGCAACTTCTTGCACACATATTAGCCCAGAAATAGTCATTTATACCTCGGTTATATCTGTCCTCAAGGAAGCATCATAGCATCCGTGAGCAGCCACGCACGCACATTGTGACAGCATCAGCAGTCTTGATATGGCTACAGGTACCTACAGACTGGGAGCTGTGCTCTTGGTGGGGACAGGAGGGACTTGTTTTCTCTGCGGGGGTAGTGTGAAAGCAATAACCCGGTCAGTCAGGCAACTGAACTGACTGCAGGAAAAGCATCCCCACTTGTTTGAAGCAAATTAACCTCTGAGTTGCCCAATGACACTAAGAGAAGTTCAGTGGTGCTTATTTGTGTGCTAGCGTTCTGCTCAGTGAAAAACCATCCTCTCTCTTTCCACTTCTCACAACTGCAGTGCTGAAACTTTCCCCAAAAAGCTGGGGGGAGCCTGCCTTTGAATTTAATGGGAGTGCTTTTGCTCTGTGACGGTACTAAGGTACATCTACTAAAACCACTTCACTCTAGTAGCTGTTTGCTGAAACTAGAATCCTTTGTTCTTTTTAAAGAAAAGAAAAATCCAAACCAGGACCACTTCAGCTGATCTGGACCGATCAGATCTAACTACAACAGCAAATCTAACTACAACTCAGCCTTACAACCCATTTTCTCTAAGTGCTTGCGTTAGAAAAAAAAAAAAAACACCACAAAAGACAAGAAGAATCCATTTTTAAGTGGAAACAAACATAAGTAAAGCTCAGCTTTGAATCCAGGGCTGAATAGAAGTATCTAATGTAAAGTTTGCAATGAGAGCAAGAGTTGTGGTTGGTCACCAGTGTTTCCAGTTGACAGGCGGGAGCAGCTAACACTAGTGCCTGGTGCCTTTCCTGACAGCTTGTATTTGGTCTTTTTCCAGTACGCCACAACAGGCTGCTCTCTGACACTCCACCACACAGAAAAGCCAGAGCATGAAGACATCTGCGAGTACCGGCCCTACTCCTGCCCGTGCCCCGGTGCCTCCTGCAAGTGGCAGGGATCCCTGGAGGCCGTGATGTCCCACCTCATGCACGCCCACAAAAGCATCACCACCCTTCAGGGAGAAGACATCGTTTTTCTCGCCACAGACATTAACCTTCCGGGGGCGGTGGACTGGGTGATGATGCAGTCGTGCTTCGGCCACCACTTCATGCTAGTGCTGGAGAAACAAGAGAAGTATGAAGGTCACCAGCAGTTTTTTGCCATCGTGCTGCTCATCGGCACCCGTAAGCAAGCAGAGAACTTTGCGTACAGACTGGAGCTGAACGGCAACCGCCGCCGGCTGACCTGGGAGGCGACGCCCCGCTCCATCCACGACGGGGTGGCCGCGGCCATTCTCAACAGCGACTGCCTCGTTTTTGACACGGCCATAGCACACCTCTTTGCTGACAACGGAAACCTCGGCATTAACGTGACTATTTCTACGTGTTGTCCGTGATGTGTTTGCATAGCTAGCGAAACCTAGGCAGTCTGGACATAGTGCTTTACATCCACCAAGGGTTTTCTTTCTGTTCTGGTTTTTTTAATGATATTCAACTATGTCATCGTGTATGCTAAGGTTCCTAACTAGCCAACATTTTTAACTTTGGAGAGAAGAGGAACAAGAGTGTCCTGTAAGTCATACGAGTGGGAAAAGGTCTTTTTAAATTCTTGGGTGCCTTAGGAAGATTCCCCACACAGAGTCACCTTTTTTAATTTAATTATGTTTTATTTAAAGAGTGCTTCCATTAGACATGTGGCTTAGGAGACCTGAAGGACTGCATTCCTGGTTGGAACACAGCCCTTTCAGCAGGAGCACAGACTGGCTCTCTCACTGGTGAGCTTTAATAATAGTTTTTAATAGGCAGGAAAGAAATCCAAGCAACCTCTCTCAAGAGAAGTTGTGACTCAAAGGGGAACAATAGGTACTTCAGTGCTGATAATCTATTTCCTGCTACCTTGTTAAAAAGGAGTGGGCATTGGATCATTTGCTGTGTTTTTAAAAGAAAACAGGGGAGGAGGGGCTGGGGAAAGGCACGGCAGGTTTCAGGGAGCCCAGCACAGGGCCGGCAGAGGCGGGAGCAGGAGGCACAGCTCTCCCGCATCTCCAACAGCCAGAGCCAGTACTACAGAAACACACTCGAGCTGTCCACACGCAGCTGCCCTTGGAGACATACTTGACTATTGTAAGAGACTAATAATATAGCAAGAGCTTTATGGCCAGTGTTGCGTCATTTGCTATTTAAGTTTTGTTGCCATATTTACTTTTATTTTGTAATAAATATTTTGCAAAAACTACACTGCATAGCCTGCTGTGCTGACGCGCGCGTGCGTGGCACTCGCGGCCGCTTCCCAGTTACTTTTTGCGTGCTGCCTGGCTGGATGTCCTGGGCTTTCCCCCAGCAGGGGCTGGCTGCCCCAAGCGAGGGGCAGGACCTGAGGGGAGCTGCCCCCACCACCACCCAGCCCTGCTGCTGGTGGGCGCTGGGGGTAGGCGCTTCCCAGCACGGGCAGGGGAACCGGGTGGAGATTTGCGTCCCAGGGCCCCCCGTGACAGCCCGACTTGTCTGTCACCGAAGCTGAATCTGCCTGCAGGTCCCCCTCTGTGACCAGAGCCTTCTGCCTGAATCATGCAAGAAAACACCAGCTCACAGATGGCTTTGCTGAATATTAAGCTGTTTGCCTTCTGGAAGAGGCAGTGAGTTGCGAGGTGACAGAATCTGCTGAGTTACTCAGTGGTAGGAAGCCTCACAGTAGTGGAAAACTACATGTAAAGTGACAGGTGAAGCTTGGTGTGAATAAATGTAATACATAGGGAGGAAACCCCATCCTAACTGCACCCCTCCAGGGAAGAGCCCCTTGGAGTTACGCCAGAGTCCTGTGCAAACCTCGCCCCGCGCCTGGTAGCACTCCCCAGAGAAGCACACGAGAACGACAAGGACCGCAGCAGCGAAGGGGAGCTTGTTCCAGCCGTGAGAATTTGGAAGTGGCCACGGAAAAAAACCTCCCGAGGAATTACTCAAGTCTTTTCGTATCCAGTTCCTACGAAGATCCCACATCTGATCTCCGTTCCACCGCGCTGGCAGAACGCCAGTGGCATTAGCCGAGTGAACTAATTTGCTCCTGCTTAAGCAGGATCAAAGTCGAGCTGGGGCTCTGGCAGGCGTTAACACCAGTGCGTTCAGCAGAACTTGTTAAGCAAGAATTCCTAAGGATTTGATTAATTTTCTCATATTTCAGCAACATTAATAACAGAAGATAATTTTTCTTACTGACAGTTGGGGCATAAGAGCTTTTTGTGTAAAGCAAAACTCTGAAGCGTGTCTTTGATTATAGAAGGACTAATGAAATTAATTACTCCAGTGTTGCCTATAACCCACATTAGATAAGTTAACACACATGATTTCATTAGGTCTTTCCACATCATTCAGCTCTGAAGGAATGGCAAACTTTGGCTATATCTCACAGCAAAAAAACCCCAACACCCAGTATTTTTTCTGACTGAAACTGAATTCAGGATAAGGAATACCTCAGCTGGTCCTGCCAAAAAGTGACGCGTTTCCTCTTCAGCTCAGGGAATGAACAGGTCACATTCGTTCCAGCACTCGATCGAAGTGTTTCAGGTTTTCTTCCCTACGCAGCTGGGTCGACTTCCCGAGGGTGATGGCTGAGGGCCAGAGGCAGCAGAGGCTTGCGGGGCACCAGCACCTTGCCAAGGGAAGTAGCAGCACATCAGTAAATACGTGAAAGCTCCCCAAAATATTCATAAAAAAGTTACTGAGGCCAGCCAGGTTTTCTTAACAAAACTCCCGACCACCCACAAAGCAACCTGACTTTGAAATGGAAACACACCCGGACAGAACCCTGCTGAGGAGCCGGCAGCAGCCGGGGAGCCAGAGCAGGCCAGCCTCCCCGCTACAGAGCTCGGCCCCCGGCCCAGCCAGGCTGCGGCAAACAGCGTGCACCCAGCAGCCCTGCTCGGGGGTACTCGGGGGGGTCCCCAGCACCGCTGGGCCGTGAGCAGCACAAGGCCTCATGAGCGACCCGGAGTTGTGCCCGGGAAGCAGTTATCCTGTTGAGTCACTACAGTGTATTGCTGACAGTCCTCCCTAAATACAATTTCCACTTTAAACCCAAAAAAACCCGCAAAAACTCCCAGGGACCAATGAATGTATAAGCCAGAGCTCGGCATAAGGCGAGGGAGGGGTTCCGGGGGGCCATGTGCTGCTGGCGATGTCAGGGTCTGCACCGACCAGCCATGGAAACCATCTCCCAGGCCCCTCGGTGCTGTGGGGAGGCGGCCGGGCGGGGAGGCGGCCGGGCAGCGCGGCCCAGCGCCGCACTAACCCCCTGCCTGCGCCTCAGCATATTCTTTGCATTCTTTAAAATGAGTAGGACTTACTTATTTTGCTGTAGAACTCATGTGCTTGGAAGACAACTGCAAATTCTTATACAGAGTCCGGATAACGTAGCACATAGGCTTTGTCCTAAGGTGATCTAAGGCAGCGCTTGTTTGCACAGGCCGCGCCTGAAGAGAACTCTGTGAGCGCCGGTTCCCGGGGGCCCGGCAGCACCCGGCGCTGCAGCTGGCGGCGGCAGCAGACGTAGAACAAGCGTGTGGCACAAACGTACGGGATCTGTAGGGGCGGGTGCTCCGGGCGCGCCCAGGGGCTCCCGTCCGAGGCACACCGGGCTCTGCAACCGGCATTTCGCCTTCCACCCGCCTCCCGTTACCGCGCAAGAGGCGGCGGCTCGGCTCCGGCGGCTCGCCAGGCCCACAGCTGGCACGCAGCCGCGGCGGCCACACCGGCCCCGCAGCCGCACGGCCCCGCAGCCACACCGGCCCCGCACCCACACCGA
>ML997588.1:5535775-5553188 GCA_010365825.1 Otus sunia
CGGGAGCGGGGCCGGGAGCGGGGCTGGGCGCCCTTCGGCCTCGCAGGGGCGCGGGGCAGGAGGGGCCGGGCTGGGCAGCACAGCATAGTGCGGCTTCTCCCCGCGCATCCCCTCCCGGTGCCGCGGGCGGGCCCCGCCGCCCTCGGCTCTCCGAAGAGAGAGCGGCGGGGTCGGTGGTGCCGGCTGCGGGCAGGCCCGAGGGAGGGGAGGTGCCCCGGCCGGCGGCAGCTGCCTGCGGCGGCTGCCCGAAAGGCGCCTTCAGCCCCCGTTAGGTACCGCCAAACCCCGCCGGCTGCGTCTGCCGGGGTTTTGATTAACCGTGCTCGGAGAAGCCTCCTCCATTAGTAGCACCGTGAGGGGCAGCCGCTTCGGAGTCATCGCGTGTGACTAACCGGTGGGTTTGTGTCTTGAATCAAGGGAGGCAGAAACGTCGGGCAGCATCGAAGCCATCGCGGCGCGGGAGCTGCCGGGGCTCTCGGTGTCGATGCAGACAGGCGCTAGCGGGCTCCACCGACACGCCTACAGAGAGCCAAGTAAGAAACAGCTTTGTTCAAGAGAGATGTTGCTCACTTGTTTTGTCTTTCACTCCCGCTGCCTTCTACCCCAGTGTCTTTCACTGAAGACATGTAACGCTGCCATTTCCCAAAGATCCTCTTGCAAAGCGGGGGCAGACCCGGGGAGCAGCCCCCAGGAATCCCGCTCTGCGGTGCCCTCGTTAACCCCGCTGCGGAGCTGCCTCTAATCGAACCTCTGGCTCCCCGTGAAGCCTGCAGCAATGCCGGCGTGGGCGCGCTCAGCAGCTGGCAGGAACAGCGTATGCAGCCTCTGCAGATCACTGAAAATACCTCAACCTTCATTCTCCTCCTGCTCGGCTGAGTCGTGCCAGCACGTGACCGAGTAACCGGCTCCTTCGCCGAGGCACCGTACCTCCGCACGCGGCCCATCAGCAGCACCCGCTGCCTGATGCCGTCCCTTTCGGGCAGCACATCAAACAGCCTTTGTGCTTCCTTTTCAATGCCAGGCAGCTCTCCTCCATGGGAGAGCGTCTCCCACATCTCACCCGGGAGGAGTGATCTGGGCCACGAGACGCAGCGCGCCAGCGGGACGTACCGGGGAGAGCTGCGTGCAGCTCCGTCCCGACGGAAAGGGGACACACGCAGCCCACGACAGAGGAACATCGACCGCTTCTCGCCACTGCTCACGTGGGGTTTATGATCGGTTACTCTGTGACACAGCCGCGGGCAGAGGGTGGTTACCACCCTGTCTTTGAACTGCGATTTAAAAAAACAAAGTTCAATCACACCAGCAGCCGCATCATTCAGCCTTCTGGAAGTATCAGTGAATCCCGCAGCTCCGCTCTCTGCTTTTCCTCCTGGAGCAGTCGCTTCCAGGCACGTTCCCGAGCTGCAGCTCCCGCTGTGGCCCTGGGAGCTGAGTGCTGACCTGGGGCTGTCATGATTTTGACCCCTTCCTTTTTAAATACACATTCTGATTTTTTCATACTTCCCAAAGAGAAGGACTTAGGAGGGATTTGGTATTTCAGCCTGCCCAGAGTTTCATCTGGTTGAGCATTTTCTGGAAAGCAGGACAATCTTAGAAGGGCAAGACAAATTGTGTGGTGACAAGGGGAACTGAAATGCAAGAGTGAAAGAGCTAGGAATGTGTTTAGTTTGCCCAAAGGGGCGCTACGGCAGCTGGCACTGCTGGCACACTGGGCTGTGATGTCCCCACAGAAGGGATGTACGTGGGACAGCGTGTGGGTGTGCACCTGGGGCACTGCCCACGGGAGGGAACCGGGCACTGCTGATGGTCACAGACACCCGCTCAGCGGAGAGGTTTCCTGTCGCCCAAAGCCAAAAAACCCCTCACTGCGCTCGTGCAGCACAGAGTGCCCTCAGAAATGAGAAAAAACCTCAACTGTCTCTACAGCTCTTTCTTCTTAGGACAAGAGAGGCTGGAAAGGCGTCAGAGGATAATGCAGGATTAGATTAGTGCTCGAGTCGCTGACCCCAAGCACTCAGCCCTCTCCATGCCTTCGGCGGGAGGGTTTTGTACAGCCCGGGTGGGGTGTCAAGGTCCGGGGCACTGATGGGGCTGCTGAGGCAGGGCTGGCGTGCTGAACGAGGAACAGAACAAACGTCTCTAGAAGAGCAGCTTTCCGAGAACACGGCCCTGCTGCTCAGTAATTCTCATTATCACCATTGCAGCCCTGTCGGAAGAGTTCAGCAGCTTAGATGTTCTGTGTGACATGGAGGTAAGGACTCACCCGGGTCGCGTTTATACATTTTATGCTTAATGGTTTTACCCCTGAACAAAGAGATGATGACTCCACATTGCTTTTGGTGTTTTCCACTTTGAGTTTGAAGAAGATTTTGTGAAGCTGTTCAAGAAGTCGCTGTGCACGCTGCCGTCGGTCGGCCTGCCCACCCTCCTGGCCCACAGACCCGAATCCTCTCGAGAAAACCTACAGATTGAGGTGAGCCAGTGGCGGGTGCTCCCTACTCTGTCGCTTTTTCTGTTTATTTTAAATTCCTACGATTCCCATGCAGGAAAAATATAATACCCTTTGCTAAGCCAGCACAGGAGTTCCTTTATGAAGGGGATTTTCTTTTGTGAGGCTGTTGAAACGCTGCTTGTTGCTCATACCTCCACAGCAACAGGCTGCGCAGCTCCTCCCCCACCACCACATCCTGTGTTGAGAATTTCCTAGCAGAAGATTTTGCTCTTTGGCTAAAACAGAGATACAAAATTTATATAAATACTAGGTGTAAGGTCAAAGAATGCATGCAGGGCACAGCCTTCCCCATAACCCTTAGCAGAGTAAAGTCTCCAAAGAGCCTAGGCGTGAGGTGGGGAGCGAGGGAATTTCCAGGAACTCTGAGCACCAGAGAAGCCAGGTATTTCAAACTGGTGCATTCAGAAAAGGATTTGACTGGAAGCGTTGAACAGGTAGTGGAGTAAATGAGGTGCAAGTGCAGCGCAGCAGCCGAGCAGCCCAGAGCAGGTGCCCTTCACCCCCCGCTGCTGAGCCAGCCACTGTCACCCCGAGCGGCGCCACGCTGGGGGCCAGAGGCCTCAGACACGAAGCTCAGCAGCGTGCTCCTGGCAGCTGCACCTTCTATAACTATTTCAAAATGTGTTTTCAAAAAACAGATTATTTCTTTCAGAATATCTAGTACCCATCCTCAGAATGTATCCTGCAGCAGCCCTGATTTGCATCTGGCCAAATATACTCAGTCTTTTGTCAGCAAATCTGCTGGTGGTTCCTTGTGAAATTCCCCACAGATTTTCCTGTGATCCACAGCGCATCAATCTGGGAGCTGCTTCTCTCTGAAGCCGTGAGCAATGTATTTGTGAGGGTTAATGCGTCAGAGTACTCTGCTATAGCATTCCACACGCTCTGAACCTTCCCTTGGAAGGAACGGGTCTCGTAAATACTACAGTCATCCCATTTCTTGGAGGGGTTTTATTTACTATGCATCAGCTTTTCTTTTGGTAGTTTCCTGAACCTGATGTTTTGAATTGAATCATTCCAAGATGTCACAAGAGGCAGATCTGGTTTAACTGCTCTTACACCTTGCACTTTGAGCAGATCCCTCTTCCCCCAAGATAAAACGAGGATTTGCACGCTGATACCATTTCTCCTCCCCACCTCCGCCGCAGGCAGAGGAGGGCTGTGCCCCGAGGTGTGAGTACTGTGGCAGCCTGCTGAGGCCGTTCCCTCCCCTCGAAGACCCTCGCCCGCCGCCGCAGGATTACGCCTCGGTGAGCTGGTGGGAGAGGTCAGCAGGGGTGTGCTGTGGAAGGGCCCGCTCCTGTGGCACCACTCCTCTGCCTTTCAGAAATTCTGCTGCGAGCGTAACCGAGACCTCTACGAGTTCATCATAAGTGAGAGGAAGGGCCGTGAAGGCGCCGGGAGCGTTCCTGTTGCTGTCAGCCCCCAGGAACCCCACAGCACCCACAGGCTGTCAAAGGGGACAGCGTACCAGAGGTACCGTGGGAGAACTGGGATCAGGTCTCTAGGAGGCAACTCCAGAGGGAAAAGAGGCATTACAGAAATGAAACTGCAATGAGAGGGAATGAAAGAAGAAAAAAAATTTCCTTTAGGCAACCCAAGTACATACTCTGTCTGGACCCTCTTGGCTTTTCTCTTCCCAGGCTGCGTTAGAAGGCGGTGAGGTATGTGCCAAGTAAAGCATTAATTCTGCTGCTGACAGCTGTAGTATCTAGAGACAGGTAGAGCCCGAACCGTAAAACTGCAGCTGCGGGAGGGACAGTGTTTGGGTCTAGCTTTTACCTTGGGTGCTGAAACAAAGCTTGCATTTGTATTTCTCTTTTTTGCTGCATAAACATGCATTTGGATTCCAATTTCCAGAGTCAGGAGAACTCCACAAGTGTGACTTCTGCTGGGCTGTTTAGGAGGCCCAAAGCTTATACAAATGCCTAAGCCTACGGCACAGGCTCAAAGAAAAGTAAATCAGCACACCTGGAAAGTAAACTGTGTGTTTCCTTGACAATCCTCTGCGGTCTGGTGGTGCAAGTACCTCCTGTTATGTACAGAGCATAAACCAGAGCCATTGTCAGGCGCTGTCTAATTTACAGGAAGCTAGAGAAATAGAATAGTGAAAATGTTGGAGATGAGCTGGTTTCTTCTGGGCAGCTCTTCTTCTCTTTTACAGAAGATCTTGATGTGAAATCCATTACAAGGTTGAGCTCTGCTATCAGCAGAGCTGGTGCCATGGCAATCGCGGAGTCAGTTCACGGAAGCCTCTGTACGGGAGAAACCCCTTTTGCTGAGATATTAGTATTTTGGTGGCACTCCGTTGCCTCTAACTGTTATTTGCAATTATGCGAGTGGAGAGAAGAACAGGTTCGGACACTCGTGTTCCTCTGGCAAGGACATCCCATGCTTCAGCTTTCAAAACCAGATACAGGAACTGTGCATCAGGAATGCTTTCATTTTGCAGGCAGCGGGAGAGGCGAGTGGCCAGGCAGTTGGCTTTCCTGTCCGCAGAGCCCACAGCAGCAGCTGAATGTGAGTTCCCGTTTCTTTATCTATTTGTCTATTTATTACAATGAATTCAGCAGAGCTGCTCGTCTCTAATACTCTAATTGAACAGGAGGATTCATGCAGAGACATGTGAGCTCACTGTCAAGTGTGCAATCCCATTGAATGAGATACTGCCACATTAAATAATCTCTCACATGACAAAACAAAAGCAGTTACCTGCCCACTGCAGAGTGTTTCTCCTCGCTGTAACTTTCAGTATTTATGCACAGAACTGACCTTAGAGGGCAGGGGGTTGGCACGGCCAAGCCCTTGGCAGGCAGGAACTGCCAGAACGAGGGGAAGCAACGCTTTGCCTGCTCAGGTGAATGCTCCGCTAATCCTCGCCCAGGCTGTGGGTCGGGCTGTGAATCAGAAGCATTTTGACTCAGAACAGATGAACTAGATTTACAATACGGGTGTGTTTCCACAGAGGGTGGCAGGGCACTGAGGCTTCTGCAGCACCAGGGATTTCAGACTGTCAGTCCTCCAGAGCACGGAGCTGTGAATGCTCCCCAAAAAAAGCCATTCCTGGCTCACACAGATGTGTATAGACAGACAACTGAAAAAACTGCATCTTTTTTTCATAATCCTGCTCTCTGAAATAGCTGAATGCTTTGGACTGTCCTTGTTAGACAGAAAATACCCCAGGACAGAACATCCCAGGCAGACATTCCCCCTGCCCCAGGTTACAGCCTCCCTGCGGCGCTGCCCGCCCAGCCCGACGTACACAACCCCCCCTTTGCTCTCCAGACTCGCACCAAGCCGGCACCATTTCCTACCTGCTTTCTCGGGAGCCCCCGTCGCCAGCCGGCCGGACGCTGGTGCCTGTCGAGAGCGTGGCAGAGCCTGAGGAGGAGCCCGAGGAGGAGCCCGAGGAGCCCATCACCTGCTGCGACTTCAGCCCGGCGGGCGGGAAGGTGAGCAGCTGCTGCCCCACGCCGCGGGCTGCGCCGTGCCCCGGATCCGGTCCTGCCTCGCAGGGCAGTGGGTGCAGGGCCACGGTCGTCCGTGGTACCGTTTCTTTTCCGATCTTAGGTAGTGAAGGATGGATTGTTGGAAAAATATTACAAACACGGAGGGAAATTCCTCACCATGCTTCCGGATGGAACAGCGCAGCTGTTGTATCCTTTATGGGGTTCATTTACCTGCATTAGTCCAGTTAGTCCAGACATTTTTTAAGTCACCCACACTACTTTTCCCTACTGTGGCTGACTTCCTTCTGAGCCGGGGGGGTATGAAAATGTCCCCGAGCTCTGCTCTGTGCTCTGGGCTGCCCCTGCCCTGGGGATACCGCATGCAAGTGCTCCCAGCAGCCTCTGGCTGGAGGGAAGCCCCAGGGAGACTCAAAATACCTGCTGCTTGGGCACGTTCAAGTCAGGTTTCTGGAGCAAGGGCCTTTTCCCCCCACCCCAAGTTGTTTTTTTTTCTCTGGGAGAATAATATCTGCCCCTGTTTTCTCTGCTGTCACACAAGCTGAGTACTTTGATCACCTTGCTTTGCTAGACTCGTACTTTCAATCATAAGCATTGTCTGAGAATGTGTCTTTAAAATAAACTCCCTAAGGAGTTCTGCCTGCGTTATTGGTTAGAAAACAAGAAAAATGTATTCTGTGTCTAACCCCTCTTTTGTCAGCGTACACAGAACACTCCAGGGTAGGAGAGGAGCGCTGGCAGCGTCCCAGGGAAGGCTGGTGGCATGCTGCCACTCCGCCGCGCACGCAGCGACCTGGGTGGTGTGTCAGTTCTTATCCCCCAGAGCAGCGCTCTGGAACAGACCAACCAGACACAGCCCAGGGTTAGGAACCCCTTACCCGAGGACAGCTATCCATCTGGAAACCTGGCCATCATCGTCGTGCGAGAGAAAGCCCGGGTCACCTGCATAGTGCAGGAAGACGAGCCGAGGCACGCGGCGGTACGGGCAGTGTTTACGTCCACTGGCAGAAGTACCTGCTACTACCCGGACGGAGCTGTGTGGTACGTTCACGCTGGTCAGAGCAGTTCTGCTTTCCACCATGCGTTTTCCATTTCAAAAGCTCATAAAGGGTATTTTTAATAGCATTCAAAAATTAAATGAGCAGCTCGTGGGCCCTGCTTGGGGTGTCCCCAGGGGAGCAAGGCCAGCCCAGCTGTGTCCCGAGAGGCGGGGTGAGACCCCGACCCGGCTGCGCCTCGCTGCAGGATTCAGTGCTTCAGTTTTCCTCTTTTAGGATAAACCTGAACATCAAGGGAGGGCAGTATCTGGACCCAGCAGGCAGCAGGGTGAGACGCTGGACGTGGCCAAACCGCGTCGTGGCGTCAGGACCCCCTGTCCCGCTGCGTCCTGTCTTCATCGCCCTGAACCGGCACGTGGGGGTGAGGATCCTGGGCCAGGACAAGGTCACCGTTTCCTTCCTCGCCATGGGACAACAAGCAAAACTCAACGTGGGAACCAAAGTGCAGGTACTTGCCAAGCGCACGGGCGGCTCCACATGAAGCCGCTCCCCACAGTGGGCGCAGGGCAGCCGGGGAAGCTCCTGGCTGTGGAGAAGCACCACTCATCCTGCTGCGGGTGCTCCCCGCATCGCCCCACGCTCCTGCCCCCCCCCAACCGTAGCCCCGGAGCCCCGTCCCGTGCTGCTGTGGCTCTGCTGACAGCGTTGGCCTCCGCTCCCCAGGCCAGCGGCCTCCCCCCACCCAGCTGGGCAAAGACCAGCTCCTGCTGCTCGCCCTCAGGCTGCAGATCCTGCGGCTCTTAGACAGACTCCGGGGGTGCCTGAACCTTCTTTCTAACAAGCAACGGGACAGAATCAGGCCTCTGGTGTACCTCACCACACAGAGCTCAAAGATCTTGCAGCTCTGCACTGCTCCTGCCATCAGTGACGCGCTGCACAGCTCGCTCCGGGCGATAGCAAATGCTCAAATCTGACCCGCACGCGTCTGCTGTGAGGGCGAAGCGTGACTGAGGCTCTGCGAGGTTCCCCCACGGCGGGGGAAGCCGCTCAGCACAGCCTCTCTCCTGGGGCCCTCCCACCCCAAGGGGGTCTCGGGGCAGCCTGTACTGCAGCCCTAGATGCACAACAAGGGGCTCTGCTGGGGTAAATCCGTGCGTGATGCCACCGCGTTGCTCCCGCACGGCCTCCGCTCTCCCAGCAGAAACCAGCCCGGGCTGAGTGGCCGCCTCGTGGCACAAGGTAGATGCCCTCACATTTATGATTTAGTACCCATTTTGCACATGGGTGAGGTCAATCATGTGCCCAAACAGGGCTTTTTTAGATAAATGGGTCTCTACACCCTCATTTTAAAATGAGAACGTAGCCCTGTGCAGGAAGGGAGAGCAAAAAACAGCAACTTTACCACCAGGACAAGACGTGGGTGTGGGCCTGCCCCTGCCCCCAGCGATGGTGGCTGTGGGACCCCTCTCCACAAAAGCTGCGTTTAACCAGCTGGTTCAGGGAGGAGCAGCCCTTTGGGGATCACGGGTCACAGAGGGAGCCCAGAGGGCCCAGAAAGCCCCAGGCCGGGTGTTTCTGGAGGCTGGTAGGCACGGGGGTGAAGGGGAAGCAGCACCTGCTCTGCCAGACATGGGCCTCCAGGCTGGGGCCACCTGGGAGCCACAAGGGCTCAGCTGGGCTTAGGCCGGACCACAGGAAGCACGGACTTCAGCCTAGAGCAAGCTCTGGCCAAAGCACCCAAAGAGCGAGTCGGGGGCTGGTGTCTGGTTTAGAGGACAGCTGGCAGGTATCGCCGCCTAGCAACCATCATGGTTCTTTATTTCCATTTTATTGTTCTGTTTGTCCTTTGGTGAAGGCAAGGGCGGGGCCTGGGCAGGAGCAGACACGAGCACAGCCCCAGGGCAAGACCTGCCCCTGCATTTAAGGGGCATCTGCAAAGGCTCTGGCAGCCCTAACCCCAACATCTCAATAAACCACCTCGCTCAGAGGGAAGAGAAGGAACAGCGGGGGCAGCGCTAGGGCAAGACGGGAAACAGCTGACGGAAAAGCTCAGCCTAGCAACGCACCTCTGCATTTATTTGTGTTCTAATTTGTCTGAAGTTCATAATTAATGAGAAACTAAAACGTTACACACACTAGAAAACTTCTGTTAATCTGTTTCAGGTGAGAAGGCATGAATTGCCTCAAGAGACTAATCCAGCAGGGCCAAAGCAGCCGTGAGACCTTTGTGGTTCAGGGCTGTGACAGCAACACCCTCACAGCAACGGGCACTGGCCTCTCCCACACCTGCAGGGACAGAGCACAGGGGACAGAACCCGGGGGACCCGACGCTTTGCCAACATCAGCCCCTAAAGCCACGGGCAGGGCCAGGCAGTGCCTACAGGCCGCCGTGGCTCTGCACAGCCCCTCCTCGTCCCCGCAGAGGAGCTCTCTCCCCGTGCAGTGTCAATAGAAGGATGGGAGCACAGCGTGGCCCACACCCGCACCCACCCGAGGAACCCCCGGCTCCGACCCAGCCAGCCACCCCCCTACAACGGCACCTCAGCTCCCGTCCAGCCGAGCCCTGGCGGGTGCCCGCAGGAGAAGGCGAAGCTCCACGTGCTCCTCCACAACACGGAGGTCGTTAGCACTGAGACAAGACAAACACAGGATTAATGACTTTGGAAAGGAGGCTTTTTATGCATTTTTTCAATTGCAATTCTAAGAATATCCACCAGTGACTCAAACAAGGTACTTCACACAGTAAATGAGAACTCTTTATTCAAAATTAACTTTCTCGTTTCTATTTGGGACAGTAGAAAGGCCCAGCTTTTCACCTCCTCAGAACGGTCAAGGAAAAACCCCCCAAGCTGGCCAACACAATTCAAAGAGCAGTCGGTCTCAATTTTTATTGAAGTCACAAAATGATGTAACTACTCTGCATATAATTTCGTTTATATAATTTAGTATATAACGCACTGTTCAACTCTGCCATATATTTTGAAAAATATACAAACCTGCTTTAACCACATTAGAGATATTTGATAAACAGCTGTCAATTACTTAACTGTTAAGGACAATATCAGACACTCCTATAGCTTCATTTTAAACTACAAAAAGAACATAAATTCATATAAAATACAACAGATTAAACAAACTTTTTTTCCGAGGAAAAATTAGGTATCAACTCAATCTGCCGTCGTGTGAAACATGAATATAAAATAAGTTACAATTAGTAATGCCTGCATTGTTGAGCTATGAACTGGTCGAATGAAATCTTAAAAAAACTATACAGTATTATTGCACTCCGTGACTGTGCAGTATCTGGAAACATGCCAGCACTGAAAGAGCTCTTTCATTAAGTTTTTTGTCAGGAGGCAGAACGCGGCGGCGAGAGAAGCATCCAGTCTGCACTAACAGCGTGCTGTCTTCAGTACAGGCCTTCATGGGTCTGCGCCACGCTGCCCGTGGAACCGCCACTTAATGCCTGGGGACGGAGACACCGGCGTTACGGGGGCACCCGCCCCTCCGAGCACCACGTCACCCCCCCGCGCCGACCATGACCCAGGAGGGCAGCGGCCGCCGACGCCGCTGGCTGTGAACCCCCGTGACCAGCACTGCCCGGGGGACCCCGACTCGTGCCAGAGAGCACCAGTGCCCCGGGCAGCTGCCTACGAGGACACCCCCTCAGCGGGAATGGAGACAAGGACACACGAAGTTTTCTGAACTCCTATGCCATTAGATAGAATCCTACACCAGCACAGTCTCAGCGTGCTTTGAAAGCCACAGGGACATCAGCCTGCTCCCAGCAAAGGACACTGCCCAAGACCCTCCAAACCCTGCACAGGGGATGCTGGGCTTCAGCACGCCCACCCGAGAAGTGCAGGAAACACCAGACCTCTTAATACTAAGTATTATTTTAAAAATACAAACCAGCTTATTTCATGATTAAGGTGACTTCTGCCAAGTTACTAGGACAAACCAGCCTTAACTGAACAAAGAGGAGGTGCCTGCAGGAATAGAAAGTCTATTCCCTGCAGGACTTCAGAGCAGCAGTCTCTCCCAATTCTCTCCCTGCTGCAGGAAGCCGCAGGAACACGAGTGGAGGGAGCGATCGATGGGGCAAAAAAGTGGGGTTTGGAGTCTGAGCTCTGAAGCAGCGAGAAGGAGCCGAGCGAGCCGGGGCTGGAGCGCAGTTTCCTGGGAGGATCAAGACTGCCCACGGGGCTCGGGGCTCTCTGAACGTGCCCCCCCACGTGCTGCGTCCTGGCCTACATACAGAGGAACTTGCGGAATCCGAAGGGCATCAAAGAGAGCCCCGAGGAAACCACACAGGCAGCTGGGACCAGCTCGTCAGCTCAAGGCAACCGGAGGAGCCACACGACCACGGCAGCAGCACAGGGTCTGTCACACGAGAGCAGGGGTAACACCAAGAACCAGTCTCAAACCAGAGCGTTCTTGTGCCAAAAACTGCACCACAGCAACCCAGAACTTCACTGGACTGGTCTCCTAAGCACCAACTGTCTATTTTTGCACCAAGATAAGTCTTTTTGTAGCACATCAGGGTTGCTATGAAGAATCATAAGCTAAAGGTTTTGAAAGCCACAGGGGACGCAGAACTGGTCTGTCATCCAGTATCTAAGGATGGACGTGAACCCTCTGCTCCCAACAGCCAAGGAGTATTTGCAAAGGGTTAAAGCAGCACAGATGGGGGCAGGAAAACGTTCTACTTTCTGGGGTCATGCAATTCAAGCAGGTTACACGCTGTAGAGAAATCCTTTGCAGCCCGGCTGTTTTAAGGCTGGGAGTGCAGTGTGTTTTCTGATCTCCGCCCAGCACTGCTCACTAACCCAAGGCCTTCTGCACACAGAAACACATCTTTCCTGCCCGAAGGAAGGCCAGCTCCCCCTTCTGACACAAGCAGAACAACCCCCAAACCAGAACCTCCCACCAAAACAGTAAAATCATATATGTCAATTTACTTGAGGCCACTAGAGTTGGCTCTCCAGTAAAACACTTTTAAAAGCACAAATATACGACCACACCATGCGATCCTTCACAGCCGAGCCAGCAGAGAGCTGGCGGCTGGAAGAAGACTTACAAGAAGTTTCAGTGCTGATAGATGGGGCTATGATCGATGATGAGGCATTGACTCCATGTGCACATTGAGCTTCATTTCGTTATCAAGGATTTGTACAAGCTGCTGCATGGAAGGAAGGTGGCCAGACTCGAGCTTAGACCACACTGGAACATCTACCACAAAACACACGGAGGGGAGAAAAGCACCGTTACATCAACAAAGTCAGAAAACACATTTAAACATAAAATTTAAAAGATCTAGGAAGCTACACGAGTCAGTACGATTTTATAATGAGGAAAATATCTGATCAACAATGCCTCACCCTCCTGTCCAACTAGGAGAACAGAGTCCAATACTTCCATTTAGAAGTACATCGCACAGATTTAGAGGTTCAAAATACCCACTGACAGGAGGTCTAAAGTAGATTACTGAGCAGCAGAGTAGCATAGCAAGTTTTTAAAACATTGCTAAATCTTTGAAACTTGTGGGTCTCATTAGTCTTCATCTCACTCTAACACCTAAGCCTGGCACTCACAAGTTCTGCTTACCAAGATCTGGCTTGGAAGGTTCCACTCAAAGCAGCTGCAACCCCCCCAGAAACATAAAAGGCAGCACAGTCCGTAAATACTTCAGGGTAAACACAACGTTCATTTCTGATGTTGGCAAATACTCCCTCAAATATCCCCCACTGCTGTAGCACCTCATGAACCCACCCTGGAAAATACAATCGCTGGCGTCTACATAAAACAGAAGGCAGACTGGAACCATGTTGTCCCAAAACACAAACCAGAAACTTTTATAAGTCCAGATGTGACTGTTCACCCCTAAGAAGATTCTGCTGCTGATTCTGAGCCAGGATTTAGGGCAAGAGGTGCATTGAGTTCAACTAGTCTAATGCAATACAGTCAGCCTTTGAAAGGTTCTGCAGTGTGTGGTGACTCAGATACTGAAATGTGCCCTGCACCATCATAAACTGAGATTATAAAGCACAAATCTGGATTACAGATTTATGCCTAGAGCACGAAAAATTCCGTAATCCATCAAGCTTACATAATCTTTAAAACTGTAAAACTGTTTGAAGTCAGAAGGTCCACAGACTCTTAACCTGAAGAAAAATCAGTATTACTGTCCACTGGTACCAAAAATCTGGGAATAGCAGCAGATCAGACAGGCTTCCAAGGGTAAACCACATTACGAACAGGACAGGGAAAGCACCTAATTAACTGGAGAGTTCATCATCACTTCCCTAGTTGATCATTTCTTACTCAGTGTGCACCACATGCAAAGAAAGAACATAGCACAATTACTGCAAATGACCAAGCATTGCTCTAAATAAGTCTTCCCATAGCTATTTTAAAATATATGTGACTGACATCCCTATAAGCCGCTTTATAAGAGTTCTATGATTTTCAACATTTGTTGTGATACAGAACGTCTGAAGTTTCAAAATGGCCAGCAATTACCACAAACCATCATTTTTGAAGGCACCACATTTCACAACGTCATCCCTTGTTCTCCCACCACAGCAGCTCTCACCAATCTCTGTGCACACACCCAACACGCTGCGATTCCCCTGAATGGAAAGTTCTTGGCTCACCATTCAAAGTTATTTCAAAGGCGCCCGTTGACATACACTGGTTCTCAATCATGTTGCTCAGGAAAAAGACCATCATGCAAGCATAAACCTAGAAGAGAACAGAGAGAGTCCCTGGTACTTCAGCCGTGGGAGCCACAGCTTGCTTTAGTCACTCTTCATAAGTGCTGGAAGCTCACAAGTGTCTCTGAGCTCCCCTCTGCAATTTATCAAGTAATCCTCCAATCACACTGCCATCTTTCCTCCCCTTCCTAAAACGATTATGCACACTGCCTTCCCCAGATGGATCAAAACAGCCCTCAAACCACCCAGCTGGCAATCCTGACTCACACCGTTACACCTCCTCGCTCTGCCCCCCCGCAGAGCGATGGGTGGTAACAGCCCGACTTGCCGGCGGTGGCTGCGATGGCACTTGCAGGGTGACAAGGGAATGCAACTGTGCCAACCTGCTGCCTGTCACTGCCAGAGCAGCACTCCTGGCCAAGAGCCAGGGGCCCAAGAGCCACAGGCCCCAGCACAAACAGCGGAGCGAGTCACACTGCACTTCTTCACCAGAAGTGTCACCTGCCAGCGCTGCCTCAAGCTCATCACCTGGGATCTCCTGGGGGTGCTGGTGCCTCAGGACGAGCCGATGCAATCGTCACCTCCCTCCGCTGCCAGCACCCTCCTCACTCCCTTCTGGTGCCCAAGGGCACCGTCACCCATTCCTGCAGCACCAGAGGGGTGGGGTGGGACGGGGCCGCCGCTCCCTCCGCCCCGAGCACGACGCACTGCACCGGCCCCGCTCGGCGCTGCGCTCGCCCACGTCGTGACACGGGACAGATCACAGCTTCTGCACCTCCAAACCTACCAGTGAGACACCCACCGCACTGGGTGGCTCGGTTTGAGGAGCTGTGCACCAGCAAAATATATAAAGGTTAACAAACTGCTTTTGTTTAGTAGGATGAACCTGGAATAAGGTTACTACAAATCGGCGTACCACAACGTTAACCCGTGAGCATCACCAGTACTGGTGCACAGGGACATCATCCCACAAGGCACTGTCTGTCATGCCTGGGTTTGCTCTGCAAAAACACCCACAAAATTTCAGCTTGATTTTTCTAATCACTATCTAATTGCATGCCTCATCTATGAAGAGTCTGTTGAAAGCAACAACTGCAGAATAGTTATGAGACAAGAGAAAAGGGAAGCTGTAATTTTAACACCACCAATACCAGCTTGGAACTCTACTTGAGTCCTAAAAAATGAAAAAAATCTATGATGATCTTTGTCAGTGACATTAACCTCAGCTGCCCCTCCGCAGCACCATCACCTGAGAGATGCTGAGAATCAGATCTGGGTCTGTCAAAAACATGAAGCATCACTATTAAAAATAATTACACTACTATAAAATTCTCAAGTATATTTAGTTACAGAAGCCTAAAGGTTCTGTTAAGGCTGCAGTGTACAAAAGTCAAATCAGTCAGGATCGTGAAGTACTCCCAAAGCACTCTCATGAAGTCATTCTAAAACTGCTTTTTCAAAATGAAAGAAGAAAGTATGCTGCTTACCTTGTTTTCTTGGCCCCACTGCCAGATGCTCGGAGCTTGCATGCCAAAGAAAGCAAACGGATCCTTGCCAACGATTATTAAGCCTATTAATACTAGTTTGAAGACAGACAGGAAAGATGCTATGTGCCTATCAAAAGACAACACATAAAAGTGACTTAGAAGGTTCAGTTACTACCTCACCACTATACAGCTGTAATTCACCTAATCACAAGGATTTTGACAGTGTACAATCAAGGGTTTCAGAGGAAATACAAAACTTTTCCAGTAAGTTTCTCTCGCTGTAGAAAAGCAACATACATTAACAAAAGCACGTATCCCCAGAGGGAGACCACTCTTGTGCACCATACACACACGTTTGTTTTTTTTCTCCTAAGCAGACCTCCAAGAGAAATTTGCTTTCAACCTGTGTCTGAACTGGATAATACATTCACCTTCTTAAAGAAGCTGTTCCACATTAGACACCTTTAACTGACAGGCACTACCTCCCCATAAAGCATTTTCCCAGCTGATGCAGAAAACCCTGCAGTTTTTTGTAAGAATTAAACCTACAGCCAGAGAGCAAATTAACAGGGAGGTATTTGATCTCACAGCACTCTTACCACTGCAGTTATTACAATAATTAGGTCAAGAAGTGGTTCAGAAGCTGCCACAGTAACTATGGCATCACTCTCTAGCATGTACACAATGGTTTAAATAATAGCAGTAACACTATTTTTGGTTTGTCTTTTTCCAACTATCTCCGGGCTCCCCTGTGCCCCCAGCTGTAGTTAAGGACACCCTGGTAGTCTCTCCAATGAGGTCAGCTCTCCCCTGACTGAGATACTAAAACCAAGCTCTTCTCTCCTCCCAACCTTACCCTGCTACAGGAATTTGTCACTAAGCGCATAAGCCTGAGCAACAAATGTGAAGTTACATCATGAAATATCCAGATACATCATGAAAGAAAGCAGGAAAAATTCACTGTAAAAAAGAAAGTGAATTATATAATTTAGTTTAGATTGGAACATGACAGGGCTCATCACACAAACATCCAGATGGTAACGCTCATGTCAAGAGCTGTGGTGGCTACCTGGAAGGGAGAAGGTAACCGAGCTTGTGTGTAATCACAGTGGGAAAAAAAACCTTAAGTTTCCATTTTCAGTATTATTTAAGTGTAAATGCACATGGTCAACACTCATATTGGAGCCTACGTACTGGAAAAAAGACAATCAGTAGTGCCAGCCATCTGCTTACCTATATATAGGTTGAGGAAGGTAGTTCTCCCCTTCAATTCGGATGTCTGGGTACCGCTGGCTAATAACCCGCATGTACTCCTCAAACACCCGCCTGTAGCCTCAGGAGACACTGAAAGCAGACAGGGACTGTCACCAAAACTCGCTGCTAAACTGGCCACACCCCTACTTGCACTGTTCATAAGGCATTCAGTTGAAAATAAAACTAAAATTCTTCATGACGAAAAAAAACCCTGATTTTCAGCCAAGTTACACATCAGAAGTCCTGACGGTTGGCTAGGCACTTGCTTTTACACAAATTTGTTTCCATGTACTAGCACAGAAGTGATGCTTTGGTGAAGTCCACTAGGCAGGGAGTTACTTGTTTCCCCAGCAAAAAAGCTAAGTTAGCAAAGCAGCTCTGCGTCCAAAAATACAAGAGATTCACACAATATCATTTTAATTCATGACTGGTTAAATGTTAAGTCTTTCTGGGACTGCCCACAGAGAAGTAACATTGCTCCCAGTCATTCCTGGCTAAGGATGACCAGATTAACCACAGAAGAGTTAAACATTACAGAGCTGTACTTTGGCCCACGCTTCTACCTGCTGCCTCTGTAATAACTGAAATAAAAATTATTCGGCCTCAGCTCACCACAAAAGGAATCGAACAAACTACTTTCTACTGAGCGCGCCTTCTGGGTGCTCCCCGGACCTGCCCGACACAACCTGGACCAGACTCTGCTCCGGGAGCCGCAGCGAATATTCTCGTTGCTGCCCGCCCCGTCGAGGCACCCCGGAGCGGCGGCGGGTCCCGCTCTCCCCGGCCCGCCGCGGCAGGCGCTGAAGGCGTCTTTTATCTTTTTTCTGCAAACAAGCTACACGCGTTAAAAAGGCCTCACCCCTTCCTACTCCTGCTCCGCTTCGCTCTGAGCAGCGGACACCTTCAAGAATATTCTTAGAATGAGATAAAGGTGCCTGATCTGACTGCTAGCCATACAGTCATTTAAAAAAAAAAA
>ML997588.1:5553645-5569163 GCA_010365825.1 Otus sunia
GCCCCGCGCCGCGCCGGCGCCGCAGGACACGTGACGCCGCGGCCACGTGACGCCCGCCAGGCCCCGCCCCCGCCCCGGGGCCGCGTCGCACCGAGCCCCGGTGGGGCAGAGCTGGCGCTTGGAAAGGCCCCGCGTTTTCGTTACCTGCGGCAGGCGGCAGCGTGGTGGCGTTAAATAACCGCCGAGGGACACGCCAGCCCCGAAGTCCCGCTGCTGAAGGTTAAAGTTGTGGCAATACTATGCTTAGGTCAAGACAGACGGTCTGTGTGTGTGTGAACGCCAAAGGCTCCCTCAGCAGCACAAGTCGACAGCCCAGAGCCCTTAGACCTTGCCGAGGGTACAGCGCCAACTGGGCAAGCATACTCGAGGTCTGTGTGTCCTTCGCTGAACTGCCCACCTTCCAACACTAAAAACCACACCCAGAGATCAAGAGCCTTGCCCTGGTGAAGACCCTTCCCCTCAGCACACACAGCAGTATAACTACTGTGTCAGCAATATTATAACTGCATGTAAATTACTAACCAATCATAGAGAGGACGGACTTGGAAAATTACTAACTCTGCAAGTTTTGGCTATAAATATAGTGCAAAAAATCCCAGTGGTGTGCTTGGTGTGTGGGAAACCACCATGCACCCAGGCTTGTGCAACGCTAAAATGAGTAAGCAGTGTCTGTCCCGGGCACGTGATTATTGACCTATGGCACAGCAGGGGATGAAGCTGCCTTTCGGACACCACCACCGAGGCCGGATTTAAGTGCATAAAACTCCAGAGCAAGGGAACAGCTCTGATGGCCCAGCTCATCCTTGAGCAGAGCTGGGCTGAGCCCCACCTCTAGAACCCATTACCACCCTTCCCCTGCGTACTCAGCTCTTTTTTAGTGGTCACACGTAAAGGGACCAGAAAAAGGGAAAGGAAAAATGAGAACTCGAAGAATGGAAAATTAAAATCACAGAGCAAAAAAAACCTGCAAGAGTCACCACAGCAGCTGCAGTAGCTGAAGCTTCACTTATCCTCTACAGTCAATTATTTCCGAGCACAGTGGCATGGTCTCCTTGCTTTAAAGACTCTGCCCTTGTAACAGAAGAATAGAAGTACTTATTATTAAATGCTCTTTATTTTTATCTACATCCCATTATTGCATAAAGATCACATCTTTTTAAATATAATAAAGCTATCAAATGGGTAAGCCTCATCACCTTCCCTCTTCACACCCAAACAAGGAAAAGATAAACCAACAGGCTGCTTCTGTTTTTTTAGGCAATATACTTTAAGAACATCAGCACGTTTCTGGTTTGAGCAGCAGTAGAACTGGCTGATGTGATATTCATTACTTGTTTACTGTTTCACAGATGCACAAATCTTTAGGAAAGCTTTTTAAAAGGCAAGTATGCAGCAGATCTGTGGACTTTTGCATCCTCAGTCATTTACGGAAACATTTTATTGTGTTCAAGATAATACAAATTATATTTTGCGTGAACGTTGTGCTAAACACTGCATCGGACTTCCATGAAGTTTTAAAGACCCAGTTCTAGGTCTTCCAGTTCCTGAAGGAGAGCGGTTTCTTTCTGAATCTTCTCCAACTAGAATAAAAAAAAGCACAAGATGTCACAGATGTAGCTTATTATTAAATGAAATTTGAATAAAACACATCTTAACAGTACCTGATTTTTCTCTAGCTGTTTGCCAGCAGCTGCTTGTTCTTTCAGCTGCTCAATTGCCTTTAGTTTCTGTAAAAAAAAAAAAAAAAATCACAACAAAAAACCACACTAACACAGAGACACTGGTGAATCAAGAATAGAAAACAGCCTTAGAAGTTCCTGCACATACAAGCACCTGGTTTACCAGGAGGCAGGTCTCAATATGGAAGGCATGTTTCATTCAAGCATCTCCAGATGCTCAATCCAGAATGTCCCACCAATAAAAGACATTTATTTCAAGAACAAAACCTAGAGAACAGAAGCGCTGCTTAGTCTCTGAAACATAAACACCATGTGTTATCTCACTGAAGGGCTAGACCCAAATTCAGAAATTACTCCTCTGCTATCACTATCCCTCCCCACCACACATTTTCCTCAGAAAGCCTGGAATATTAATCCAAACAGAGACCATGAAAAGCAGGAGGCAGCCAAGAGAAAGAAGCCCTGATGGATTATGCAGAAACGGGCAAGATTCTCTAGCCTGAACCAAACAACTTCCATTCTGAAATCATCTAATGCAAGAATTTCCAAGATTGGCAGTAAACTTCACACTCATGCCACTCAGAAGCTAGGGAAGAAACCGAAACCACGTCGCACGGTTCCCCTCTCAGATCCCAGACCCCACAAACAAGCAGCCCACAGAGCTGCTCTCTAAGCACGAACACGCCGCGAGCCCGAGGAAGCGCCCCTGCGCCGCTGCCGCCGAGCCCCGCAGCAGCCCCGGCACGCGGCGGCCTCTGCTCTGCCACGAGATGGAAAAGCAAAGGAACTGGGTTTACAAATTTAGGAAATTACCATCTATGTAAATGTCCTACTGAGCTCTCGTCACCTTACGATCAGACCAGATCTTACAGACCATCTCTTAGAGGAACCTGCTGTCTGTTAGGGGAAAAAAAAAAAAAAAAAATCCCCCCACCTTTTTTAAATTCTTTATCTTCTTGTCAACTTCAGGATCTCCTGATGTGACAGCAGGCACAGCACTCCGTGGTGCGTTCTGCGATGCCAGGGACTGCGTAGATTCCTGGTTTGCATCAGCTTTGGCCTCCTATAGGTAAATAAAATAAACACATTACTAAAAAATACGTTTGATTACAAAGGGACTGCAAAAAGTCTTTTATCATTTTAAGGGATCCATTTAGTATTTCTCCTTTCACTAGTTTGCTCCACAATCTGTGACTTGCTTAGATGTACTGCATTACCTATATATACATATAGATGCTTTCCACAAAAAAAGGGTTACCTCTAACAACTCACACAGTGTTTCTTGTTTAATTTCTACTTCCTCAAGACACCAACAACACAGCGCACAGGGAAACACCAGTAGGGATGACATGACAAACACATGCACAAATATTTTATAAAGTAGACTGGTGGGTCATTCTTTCTGAAGTAAAAGAAAGGGCTCAAACCCAGTGTAAGAAATTAAACGACATTATTTAAAGAAATTATTGCGTCAGAAGTTTGTAGAAATTGGAAGGTTAATACCAAAAGCTGGCTTTTATCTCCCTGGCTGAAGAACAGCACGCAAAGAGGTGACACTGAGCAGGCTGTCTCTGGTGTGCTCTGGTACCGTGCCTCAGCCCTGACCTGCCAGGGACGCACCAAAGCAGCAAGTCTGCTCTTTCCTCTCGCCTAACGTGGAAAAAATCTCTGCAGACTGACTGAAGGTGAAGAGTCAGAATTACTTAATCTTAACATTGATTTCAGCCAATATTCACAGCAACTAACCAAAGCTGTTATTTGTAAGTCATCCTTCTGTACCTGCTCTAGTCTGATGAGAATCTCTCCCACCCTGCGCTCAACTCAGCAGGTGCAGACGTGTGGAGGGTGCTCAGTGCAGCTAACGGTCACTGTCGAGACTGCCAGTGCCCCTTGTGAGAGCTAATTATCCTTGAAATAACTACTTCTGCAGTACCTGTTTAGCAGCTTTCTTTGCTTCATGTTTCCTTTGATTTTTGAGCGCTGTTTTAGAGAGTGGCTTATCACTGCTTCCCGACTGCGGTTTCATATTCTGAGGCGGCTCGTCCTCATGCTGCAGGATATGCAAAAGTATGTTACAAAAATCTGTATTCCATGTTGGCAAGTGTGTTGGCACAAAAAACCCAGCAGTTGAACCTACGTAAGGCAACACCATACGCAAAGATGAACCATAAAGGAAAAGAAAGGGAAAAAAAACCCAAGCACATGCCCTTTCTCTTTCAAGTAGAAGACTGTGTGAAAAGGGTTTCAAACCATCCATTCTCAAGTTTAGATGGGACTATCTTGTATGTCCTAAAGATTTAATGGATTTCTGATAAAATAACAAAATCTTTATGTTTTATCTTTATTTCAGGCCGGAAATAAATCAAAGAGGAATAAACCAGCACAAAATGGCTGAAGCTTGGCATTTTGCTTTTGTTGACAACTTTTTAACTCGAACTCCCAGTGACGAGAAGGAAAAAATAGGTTGCTGGGAGGGGAGAGATGAGGTGGAACTTCTTGAGGGAGATGAAAAGGGGGGATTGTTTAATCTTTTGGTTTTTTAAGATAAGCTTTAATCGAGGAGCTGGATTGTTTTAATGCATATGACAAGACTTCTTGCCCATATAAGTAAACAGAATTATTTTAACGTATCTTTTCTCTACCTCTGCTTCTTGATCATTTACAAAATCAGACATTAGCATGATTAATAGATTCCTCACAAGCCAAGCAGCAGTCTTTCCTTCCAAAGCACAAGGCTCAAAATCAAAGTGCTCTAAGACTCAAACATCAAGGGTGCAACTGTTAAATGTAATTAGTTGCTAGTCAGCCTACTTTGAAAACCTACAGAAAAGAAACTAATTAGACAAGTAGGTCACTGTACTGAGACCTGTTTAAACTGCAGCTGACTTGCTAACAATCAAATCTCTTTCCAGCAAGTAAACTTACCTAAAAAAAATAACCTTTTGGGAGGACAGGCAACAATCTGCCTAGCTGGGTTTAGACTGGTAAGTCGAGTCACCCAAATCAGAGGCTTCTCTCTTAACTAGAGTATCCAATTTCACCATAAACCAAATTTGCAGTTTATTGTTCCAGTTCATGTTGTGGAGAGCGTTTTTAAAGTTTGCAAAATGACTTTGTAAAAGAAGAGTATTTGGACCAAAGAAATGTCAGCTTTCTAACATACATTCTCGCCAGCAAAGCATCAAAGAGGATTATCAAGAAAACCTCTCAAAAACCCCACGACACTACTGCCAGTCTGACTACTCTTCTAGTGTTCCTCCTCAAAAATATACACGTATTTGAGGCCAAGCTTCAAAGACAGGACAAGCAATGAAACAGAACAATTCAGTTCGTGTATGAAACTCTACTTACAAGCTTGGAGCTTGTTACAGGTTTGTTTCTCAGGGCTGGGGGTCTGTACGCCTGCGCAGGCTTCGGCTCAGCGCCGGGCAGCTCGCTCGGAACCGCCTGGTATCTCACCGCTTTCGCCGGGAACACTCCATCCAAGCAGGGCTGCCAGGAAACCTGCCACATCTCCTCGGTCAATGGCACCTCATAGCTGTGTAGCAGAGAGCCCGTGTAGTGCCAGATCTTGTAACCATTATTGACGCGGAGCCGGGGCGCACACGTGGCGGTTACGATATGCTCCCCGTCAGGGCACCAAGCAAAGTACGTGGAATCCGAGGCTACCGGTTTGGAAATGAGTTTGTAGTTTTTAACGTCCCACACTTCCATCTGTCCCCTGAGATTCCCAAATCCTGCCAGCACTAGGATGTGTCCGTGGGGGCTGTAGTAGGCAGCATTGCGAGGACCGGTTCCAAAATCAAACACGGGGTCACATTTCAGGTTAAAAACTGTTGCTTTGGCAGGCATAAAGCCATATACAGCGCAGAACTCGGCAGAATTGGGGCTCCAAATGACATCATAAATAGGACCGTTTTTTGCTAAAAGGAAAAGGAAAATATGCAGCTGTTGTTCGGAGACTGTATCTTTTCAGTGCAAGCAAACATAAAATCAATAGCAATTCTTAACTTCATGCTTTGCTAAAATGCTGTGATCTAATTATTGATAGTGAAAATGAATTCTGATAACAATAGAGGTAGGAACAACATTTTATCTTCTGATAATTTTAGCTAAGGTTTGCAACAATAACTGCAGCCATTCCAAATTACCTCTGTAGGGTCAGCATCAGCACTTTAACAGTAAGCATGTTTTTTCCTGTTAAAAAATTCCTTTTTTTTTTTCCTCGTTATTCAAGTATGATCTCTCAGGACCTTCTGTCCCACTGGAAACCTGCAAAAACAGGAGTTTTATACCAGCTGGATACTAGTTCCTCTTTTAGAAAATCCAAGAAGTATTGCATAGCTCAGCTTTGTAGAGCTAAGAAATATTGATCTAAGTTATCTTTGGACCGGTATTTTGTAAGACAGATTTTAGAGTCAGAGAGCACACAAAAATGATTTTACTCATCATGATTAAAGCTTGAGATTGTTAAAAGCTATTCTGGGGGCTAGAACATTAGGAGATATTGAAGAATGATGAATTAGTGATGGAAACTCATGTAAAATACACAGGGATAAATAAAAAACATAGGCCATTGTAATTTTTCATAATCTGGATATCTGGATAAATGCCAAGTGCATTACTGACAATTCTTAAATCCAGACGTTGACCCAAAGTATCAAAGTGATTTAAATTGTTCATTCCCGTTGTTACTCTAAAGCCTCACTATCTTTAGAAACTAGGCTGTGCAGTCACACTGTCAGTGTTTTTTCCCCTTTAGAACTTTTTAGGTGACATTAACCAAACGCAAGTGCAGAGACAGAGCTCTGAGGAGACGTTTCCGCACGATTCATGAGAGCAGGCAGCCGGAGGAGGGGGGTAGATCTACAGGGCCTTCACAGCTGAGGCAAAGGCTGCGGCATGAGCGTGTATTAGTCAAACCCAAAACACCCTCTACAAAGGCTAGTGTGAAAAAAGCTCCAAAACTGGACCTCAAAAGTAACCAGAAGTCACAAATCCACAGGAAATGAGGCACCACTCACTCCAAGTGCCCACCGTTTGCTTTGGTTGGAAAAAACAGTTTTACAAAACAGACATCAGGGTTTTTTTCTAAGTTAAATGAAGATTAATGATAAATTAAATGAAGATTAATGATAAACTTCCTGCTAAAGACAGATGCATTGGAAATAAATAAGTTCAATGGAAAGAAGGTTTTACTAAGCATGCAATTCAACAACTCGTGTTCTCGATTCAGGAAACTGCTCCCAGAGAGATGCTAGATATCGAGTTATAATCCTGACTGGTTTTCCCCAAGGGAAGTGGGGTCAGTACTCCCTGCAGCAGGCAAACTGAAGAGAATATATTCACCATCTCTCTACAGTCACTTAAGCATGAGGAGTCTGCGCCACCCCACCCTCAGTGCTCTGAAATATTCACAACAAACTAGCCTCTCTATGATCCCAAACATAAACAGCAACAAATCAAAATAATGAAAAAATACCACCCTGGGGAAATTAATGAATGGACTTGCAGCTCGAGACACTGAAATTGAGAGCATCCACTTGCTTCTCCCCGACACATCATTTTTACATCTTAGAACACTTTCCATTTTACAATACAAAATAAAGGACTTCTATTTTCCAATATACTTCAGAAAACTGCTCTCACTCTGCGTCGGCTCCTCCAGTAACAGTATCAACTGCACGTCTAAAAGGGCAGGTAGGGTAGTGCTGTTTGGTAACACACCTTCCTGCACACCGGGGCTTCTCAGGCACTAACTGTCCAGGTGTTCCCTTCCTGTGCACATGAATGCCCTCCCAAGCACATTATTTGTATATTTTAACTGAAAGTGTGGGCTTTTCTGCCACTGACATTAAGACAAGTATATCAAAGATGACCAGATAATTCAGCTATCAAAACAAATTTTAAAATCACTTTACTCCAGATTAAAAAAAAAAATTTCCGGTGAAGAATTTTTTGTTAAGATTACATTATTTTTTCTTTTAAAGATTACTTCATTACACTAACCAAACTCCCCCCATACATTAAACAAAAGCTGGTAAAACAGCAATTCCCACTATCAAGACCTGTAATACGAGGACAAACCCCGAGAGCTACTTACGTAACTGTACGACGGCGCTTTCTCCGTTTGTTGCGATGTAGTGCAGGGTTTGCTCTCCATAGTACGAAGCACCTGTTTTATCAACTTCTGTACTAGCTATTACAAGCACAGCAGTGGCTAATAGAATAGACATACAGTTATTTCTACACAGTTATTGCAAATTATATAAACCATTTCACAAACTACCATGAACAAAGAGAAATTAGTTTGATTATGCAAGCAACTCACTAGAATTCATAACAGTGCTGTTTTCTTTCTCTTCTGAATTTAATTCTTCCTAAATGTTAACCCAAATGGAATTACCTTCCTTTCTCAGATTAAAAGTGTAAGCTAAATCTATGTATGTACAATTTTACAGATTAAGAACAGTTTATGCTCTGGTATAATCTTATTTTTACAGTCTAAATATGTTATCATCACAGAATGCAAAATTAAATTTGAATTTGCTATTCGACTGCAAAATTTACCAACACGGAGTATTCTCAATTACAATACACAAAATCCTGTAAATCAACACAGAAAAGTTATGAGCACTTCAGGCTATCCTGGACTGTGACCGTAACACTGCACTGGCGCTAACGGCCATCTTCAGCATCAGCAAAGCTCACGTGGGCAACAAAGTAATCAAATCCAAACCAGGAGGAACATAAAGGTTTAAACAGACAGCTGTTATACCTTTTTTGTTCCATAGCATTGTCACCTTGTCAGCTTTAAAGAAACTTTTATTGGCTAGTGCAGACTGAGGGCCGCCGAAGTTGGGATACTGGTAGAGCCTGACGAACGACGGCGCACCTTTGCTGCCCGGAACATACACGGCCACCTGAAACAAAGCCACGAGACCTCACTGCAGGTGACATTCCTGGTAGCACAGGGTCTATTCACTGCTAGTACTTTGTACTAAAATTACAGTGATTTTTTGAAGGAAACCAAGAAAAAAAAACAAGAAAAAAAACCTGGAAACAACATCAGAAGTACCTTGGTTGGCTGTGCTCCTGGAGACAACACAAAATCATTAACCTTTTGCAAATGCAGTTTATTTGCAATAGTATCTGCAAAAAAAAGTCACAGATGAGATGACATCAATGAGAAACCACACGAGCCTGGAATTCTTCACTATACTTTTTATGTGTCTGTATCACCAACAGTAAAGAACAGTCTATATAACGATACAGGATTTCTTTTACTAGGCAAACCACCACTGCTTTCCCATTTCATCACGTTTTTATTTACAAAACCCACTTGAACTGAGCCAAGGCATGAAATGCAGCATTTAGTATTTGGAAGGTCAAACAGCAAGGAAGCTTCTGAACCCCCAAATAATTTGAAAACAAAAAAAACCCACCCAAAAGATGCCGCCTATGTAGAATACAATGAAACACATAGAAAAACTTGCGTACTGAAGTTGTTGTTTTCAAAGAAGTGCACTTCATTGTTCACGTTCCTGGCACAAATGCTCTCATCATCTGCCCAGCAAGGACACCTATATTTAAAGAAAAATAAAAATAGAAACACTGAATGTTGCCCATCTTTAGCAGTTTTTTAGCAGGAGGATTTTTTTCCCCTCCATTTTTAAAGCCAAGCAAGTTCAAACATGATCCATGTTTCAAACAGCCAAGTGACATCTGCACAGTAAAAAACACGCAACTAGACTTAGTTACTGTCTCCCCAGCTTTCTCTGTGGTGCAAAATGATAGTGAATTTACGCTAAGAAACAAACAATTGTAACTATGCACAAAGATACTTACAGGCACAGACACTTGCTTTCAGCTAGCAGCAGGCACTATTTTGAAGCCAACACCACACTAAAAGCTCTATTTACCCGGACCAGACTTTGGAAACCACATTTCTTTACAAACAATTAGCATCTGGAAATGTTATTTACCAGTTCTGCATCTTTTTCTGGATGAAAGATTTTAAGCATTTTCCAGTTTTCACCTCATGAAGCTGTAGGTTGGGCACCCCCGCTGTGCCATCCTTAGCAGCTGCAACGAAACCACGGGTTAGAGTAGTGGGATTGAATCTGCTCCACCATGATGACATTCTATCTCACCACTCTACAAGCAACCAAACATGCATAAACTTCATACAAGAAGCATCCTACCCGCTGAAGGACTAAACCCTCAACTGCTCATTGCTCTACCTATTAACCTAAGTCTTTCTACAGTCTTTCAGTCCACCAAAAGAACTAACATTTGGGTTTCTACTCCCCCTTACAAGGCTAGGGCTACCACCGCTAGCTCAGCTTTCTTTACACACACTTTTTAACCAAAAGCCATCCTCTTGGCACGCTATGAAGGTACATTCCCCACTCCTATGTTTTGTTCTCACAGGAACGCAGCACATTTTGTCTGTCCCATCGCAGTCACAGCTCTATCTGCAGGCTGTACTAAATGGTTCTGCTGGAAGCTCTCTGTACCCTTCTGCTCACTCTGGATACCACAGCCTGCCTGTTTCTACCAACGATTCAGAGCAGAGCTCCTAACAGTTCTCTAAGAGCCACAGCTGGCATCAGTCCCACCCCTTGGGCTGCCCCAGCTTACCCTACAACCTGTCCCAGACCACTTCCCACTGCCCAGCCTATGGCCAGCCCTCTCTGTCTAGGGAAGCGTTTACACCATCTCCTTCAGACACACAACTCATCTGAGGCTGAGAATATCTAAATCAGGAAGATAAACTCCAGAGAGAGGCAGAGGAGAGAATAAAGCCCCCTGGACAGTGGAGAACACTCAAGTCAGCTATGCCCAGCGGAGGACACGACTGCTCTGAGACAGCTTACAATTCTCCTTGTCTACGCATGAACACAAACTGCCTGAACAGCACATTACCCAAACACACTCCTTGCACTAAGATCAGTGAGCAATTTTTAGAAACATGTGGTTTACTTAATAGAGTAATTGTTAGTACGTGCACTCTGATTTAGCGTTTGTAAGAACTGTCGACACCAGATGCTTTCAGAAGATGGCACCCCTCCCTCCTCCACTATATACTTGATTACCCGTATAATTTTCTGTACACTTTCTATACTGCTCATTTAGCCGATAAGCTACAATGACAGATGAAGTAATGGAAAGCCTGCAAACCAAATTAAACCATGCAGTTATCCCCTGTATTTTTACGGCTGGTAAAATACTCACTTGTATAGGCCTGCCATGTTGCCAGAACATTATTCTTTGGCGAGAATTCAAGGCAAACTGTCTTTGGAAGATCAAAGGAACGCAGTAACTCAGCACTGGTGACATTAACAATATTTACTCTGGAACAAAAAAGATGCTGTTTCAACAAAACATGCTTAGAATAGTTAATTAATAGCCAAGGTAACCTTTCACATGTTTGACCCTTCTAGATCTGTCCCAAATTTGGCCAATGTAACAAAACTAGAAGAGCTTTTTTCTCCTCCTGCTCTTACTAAATTTTTGCAAGAACACATTTTAAAATGAGATACCCAAGCACAACAGAAACTAAGTGAAAGCACTGGTAAACACATACCACCTATTTCTACCTGTGACATCTAAACTCTGAACCAGAGACAAGATATACTCTACCCACAGGGAGTCCATCCACACTGCCACGGTGCTAAAGCTGAGCAACAGCCGACAGAAAGGGTCTAACTGAATTAAACCACACATTTATCCCACGTATTTTGAAGGTCTTCTATGTATAAGGATATGACATTTAAGATTGGGGCTTGCTGAGGTTAGGGGATGCAGGGAGATATGGACAATGAAAAGCAGAGGTCAGAGGGCTGAACAAACCAGGTCAAGTGGCACCTCTGAACACCGTCAGTTAAAGATCTGCCACAGACAGAATCCAAAGAAACAGGAAAGATCACATCAGGATGTGTCCAAGCCACTGCTGTTCTCCCAGGCTGCATCAGGAGCCTGTTCCTCACCGTCTCACTGACTGCCCCCCTCAGAAGTGAAGAGACACGGACAGCCCCCAAAGCAAACAGGCACAGCAGGACTGTATGGATTTCCCATTTGGAATATTCTCATGTAAAGTACAGATACCTGGATATACAACCTGCTGGTTGGAAAAACACTTTTCCCCACAAATATTTTCTGGAAATGGACCTTTCCAATTGACAAAAAATGAAGTTTTTAATGAAAAATGAAGAGTCTGAATATTTTTGAGAACCAGAAACGAAAATGAAAGTAATGAATCCTACATCTAAATTACCTATTTTAAAAGAAATGGTTAAATGGTATTACTAAATACTTTTGCAGATTTTTTTAACCTGTTAGCAAGATTGCCAACACTTCAGGGGAAGCCTTACCACCTCCTTACAGCAGCAACCCCGTGATGCACCCTCATGTAAAGGATAATCTCTAGTGGACTCTGTAAAGCACCTGGTCTAGAAAAAACAGAAACCCTGTGATGTTTGTACAGAAGGTGTGTAGACTCTTCATCTTCTGTGAACTTTACTAATAGATTAATCCCAGAAAACCAGGTACTATCATACTGGGAACTATGAACAAAAAAGCAAATAAAGCATATCCAGATTCCAGGGGAATGGGTGAGATAAACACTAAATATTTCATCTGATATTCAGAAAACAAAACCACTACTGTGAATAATGTAAAAATAAACTGCATTTAAAGAATGTATGGAAACACCTGTGTTCATAGCAACAGCCTTTACACAGACAAGAGTAAATGGGGCAGAACTGATCCAGTTTAATATAAAGTGATTGATATCATAAAATGCACCAACTTTTCTCCATTGCACCAGGCGAAGAGGGAACCATCCTTGCTGAAAGCAACAGCTTTGCAGTTCTTTCCAGAGTCCCTAAAGAAGTAAGAAATACACATTAGTATTCAAACACACCGCATAAATTAAGGCATTTTAAACAAAAATTAAAAGCAACACACCAATTTTCCTGCTGTGCTCCCGAGCAGCACTTTATAACAGTGCCATCTACTCTGCAGTTGTTCAGTGATTATTACCCAGGTAATGGGAAGTCAGGCAAGTGTAAAGCCTTCAAAACCATCAACTTTCTGAACTACTGGCAGTAAGAAAAAATTGACTTGTATTTATATGTTTTTCAACTGTAAGAGTCTAGCTCTCCTTTTTAGAAAATTATTTCTTTTGTGCAAGATATTAGAAACAGCAATAACAGCAGTACCTTTGAAAGGCTGTGCTCTCTGTGAAACTTGGCGGCCCGTTCACCATATAAAGCCCTTCAGATCCTCTCACTGGAAGAGGAAACAAACAGATACTTATTCCAAATTCAGAAAATCATCCAAAGCAAAAGCTTCATCCCATTTCTGAGCCTTGAGACCTGCATGCGCTTTTTTCCTGCTTGCATTTTAAATGTGAGAGAGGGTTGTAAAGGAAATTCGGACTGTAACACATGCTGGGACACTCTGCTTCATCCCAGGCGGCCGCAGGATTAACGCAGAGGACAGAGGCAGCGGAGGGGCAGAGCCGGGCTGAGCCATCGGCCCCAGAAGTCCCCACACACGATGCACCGGCAGCCGAGGCGCCAGTTTGCCAAAGAGACGCCACAGGAACCAGCCAGCACTTTTCTGGAGCCAAGGACTGAAGCCTTCCTGCACCCACAGCCCTGCGACCCGCTCCCCGCCGGAGCGGCCGCACAGCCAAGGGCAGGGGGCAGGGCGGGACAGAGCCGCGCCAGGCAGAGGGGCCGAGGTGGGGCAGCCCCACAGCCCCCACCCCTCCCCTGCGACCCCAGGCTGCGGGGCCATGCCTGGCCGGGGGCTGAGCACCACGAGGATGGGGATCCACAGCCTCTCTGGGCAGCCTGCGCCCGCCTCCAGCCTCCCAGGGAAACCGCTCTTGTGTTCAAGCACAATTTCCTGGATTTCAGCTGGAGCCCGTTGCCCCTCATCCCCTCAGCAGATACCACGAAACAAGCGCCTGGCTTCACCTCACAGGATGACCTCGCACTGCAAGGGAGCTGCACCTGCGTGAGGAGCAGGGGTGGGACAAGCCCTCGGCCTAAAGCAGCCCACGGCCCTCGCTCTCAGCCCCGCTGCCAGAGGCACAGCCATGAAGCCTGACTGGCAGAAGCTGGAAATTCTCCATCACCGCGAGAGCCACACAGGAGTCGGGCACAATGGAGCTGAAAAGGGCTGCTGAGACGCTCCCCAAAGCGAGGATTAGCTGCCTAAACACAGGAAGAGCGCTGCCAAAGAAAGATTATGTTGGACTGATTTTTTGCTGACATGAGGCAGGATCTGCCCTATTGTTAGTTTCAGCATTGAAGTTCAACTTGGAAACATAAGGCATGAAAAAAAATAACAGTATACAACATGTTTGAAATTTCATTCTTCTCAGAGACATTGCCACATACAGCAGCAGAAAACAAACAAGAAATAAAGACAGACTCATGCAAAACCATGCAGCTGGAACTGTTAAATAGTGAACGTAGCAAAAATTTTAAGGTACTTCTACTACAAGCATACTAGAATTCAAAGTTAAACCACAAAATGGGCAACCGTTACGCAGGCATTAGCTGTGGTTTATGCATTTTCTTGGGATATCAAAGATGTCTACTGAGGTGACAATTTTTTACTGACAAGCCGGAGTCAAGAAAAGCAACATCTGTACTAGCTTGAGCTACAGGTTCTTGTCAAGGAGGTGTCAGGGCCAGCAGGGCTCTAACGGGGGATCTGACAGCGGAGCAGCAGCACCCGCGTGGCCGGGTCAGCCCATACAGGAACCACGCGACGGAATCTGCCCCCAAACACCCTCACGCTGCTCTTCAGAGCTGCTCTTTTAGCTGCCAAGTACCCTTACTTCACTTCCCTCATAGCACTTTAGAAATTAACAAAGAGAAAACATTTCAAGCAATAGTTTATCAGTTTGGAGAAAACACTATTTTGATAAGATTTCAAATCTCCACCTGCTCTATAGCCCTGTGCTTCACTGGGGACACACCACGCCCCTAACGCACCTCAGGGGTACGTTTTAACAACATCTTAAATATGATCCAATAGCTTTGCACCCCTCCCTCGAGTCTATTCTCCAGGTCCTCCGTCAGGGTCCCAAGAAAAATTGAGATCCAAATTTACAACAGATTATAAACAGCAACAAAGAGCCCAAAATGCACCCTGAACAACTGCAGCCCCTTGATACACCCAAACAAGGATAAATATACTGGCGCTTAAAGCTTAGAAACACAGGAAAGGAAAAATACATATCCCTTATGTTATGGACAACTTAAAAAGTAGAAGAGAGAGAAAAATGATGAACTCTTAAAAGAAAAACGCAGAGATGAGCCCCCAAAGGCAGTGAAGCTGCTTCAGACAACTGCGACCAGCTCCTGCGAGCAGCCACGCGTGTTGCAGAGGCCCCGCCGGGCCGGACCCGCAGGTCCTGGGGCTGCCGCCGCCCGCTCTGAGCCGCGGGGGCGCGGGGCCGGGGGAACGGCCCTGCCCGGGTCTCACCCAGGCGCCCCGTCTCCTCTCGCACAGCGCCTCCGGGAGCGTTTCGCCAGTTTCCAGTCGGCCGCACGAGGGAATTAACGCACGAGATTAAACAAGCTTTAACAAACGTGCTTCTGCGCCCCCGAGCATCGCCCCGCGGCGGAGCAGGGGGGAGGCCCGCCGGCTTCCCAGGTGGGGAAGGGACGGGGACAAGCAGCCAGCACCCCGGCCCGTGCCGCGGCCAAGGGCCGAGCGTGCCCGCAAGGCCAGGACGCAGCCCGGCGAGACCCCCGGGAGCGCAGCGGGGCCCGGCCCGGCGGGCAGAGCACGGCCGCTGGGCCCCGGAGC